>CM029531.1:12589616-12912519 GCA_017141395.1 Laodelphax striatellus | reverse complement strand
TAAAAGACCTTTTCAATAATCTGCGAGATTCAGCATTTGTAGGTTAAGTATTGTGATATTGCTCTTTGAAACAGCTGATTTCTGACAAGTTGAATTGGATCCTGCTATAGCAAAATAATTCATAAATATAATTTATAAGAGCATTATTTTTCTAATCATGTCTTGTGACACGATTAAGATGTAAAAGAATGAAAATAGAACAATGGATGCTCAATTTTGAGAAGGAATCTATTCCGTTTTACAAAAGCATGGTGATTTGATAAATCAGGTTCATTAAAATTATTATTAATACATTTTTATTATTTGGCCCAGCCTGAGTGGTTATAATTTGATGCACAATGGAGAATATTGTGCAGAACTGTTGTAGTTGTTTTTGACTTTTAATGTTATGGGAGAAATAGATATATTTCAAATATAATGAATTTTTCTATTTCAATAGATTGTCACAGAATCTTCATTATACGGAAAAATAATAATAGTATTCTGAGACAACAATTTTTCAAAAATAAATTTTGTATAAACATAGAAATTGAGTCAGTGATCACACATTTAATGCTGAATAATTCCAAACTCGAAGTTTTCTAATTTCAAATTGTTTTTTTTCATGTGTGATCAAAAGTTGCTATAAAAAATCTATAAAAAAAGAAATAATCTAGTTGGTTTTTTGAACAAATCTGGATTAACACACATATTAATATTAGGATTTGGTTAATAACAGGCTATTCCATCCTAGATTGCCTCTAATCATTCCCCAAATTGTAGGTAACATTCAATTTTACCTAACTCTTCGATTCAAAAAACAAGCAAGCTCATTATCTTGACTGCCAATTAATTTCTATTAATAGGTAGGATGAGTCACAAAATATTGTTCCTCAGATCAAAAACCTTTGATTCACACTCCTCTGAATATTGTTGAAGGACTGTAAATATAGCATAATAATTTCCAGTGAAATGAAACAAAACCGCAAGAATCACAGGTGTTGAGCGAATCGGATTATCCACCTATTACATGGTGTGTAGACCTATCAAATAAAGAAATCTATTAAGTTAAGTGAATTAACTGCTTAGAACCTCTTTGATATATTTCAAAACTTGAGCAAACACAACTTTTAGATGCACTAACCTGTTGACAATACACCTGAATAAAAATGAAAACAATAAATCAACAGTACAAAAATAAATATATGAAAATAAATATAAGGTTGCAAATAACACATCACAGTAGTAATCACATATTTTTTGAAACAAGTATAAAATAGTTGTTGTTTGTGATTATAAAATGGATAATTACACTAGAAGCATGTCAAGTCAGTTATTACGCTTTTCATTGACAACTGAGGCTATGTTAGAATAGATCAACACAGAGGGCTATGCCTCTTTCATTAAGAAGTATTCTGTTACATGTTACTGTAGGGTGTGTGGGGCAAAATCCACGTACGATTTTAAAATTGCCGCCAACATTTTTGAAGCACTAGAGTGGTTATAATCTCTCTCTTAAGGTACAGTTACACCAAAGCGAACAGGAGCGAACCGAACGTTCACTGGTGTTCGCTGTGGTTCTGGTTCGGCGGCACTCGCGAACACCTGCGAATGGGAGTAGTCACACCAGAGTGAACACAAACGAATCGTCTTGTTCGTCACGTCGTTCGCTTGTGCTCCAACAATCTCAAGAAGTCCACATTGATCATAATCATGGAGGAGTCCAGTGGTGATGATGATAATGAATTAGCGTTTTATGCCTGGCGGAATTGCAATCTTGTTGTTAAATATTCGTAAGCGCATGAGAAATAGAAAAATATGGACTAGTCAATTTCTTGGTTCTCGTGAGACACATGGAGGACGTGTACTATTGGAGCAGTTGCAGTTGGATCGTGGACTAGGGTTATTTAATAACTTCTGCCGTATGTCATCAACTGATTTCAATATACTGCTCACTCTCATAGAAAGAAGAATATCAAAATTGACACCAATTATCGAAAAGTAATTAAACCAGAAGAGAAATTAGCTTTAACTTTACGATTCTTAGCAACTGGTGACAGTTATGCTAGTCTGATGTATCTGTTATACAAGGCTGTGACTACATTATTTTTTGTAGTTTCAGAGCGAAGTTGATCAGAAAAATGCGGTAAGCTGTTTTTTCATTTTCTGATCTAATTTTCATGTAAATTAAACCTATTAAATTCTTGCAATGCACATGGAATCTTAAATGCTTGTTGCTGTGTCATCCAGCTTTCAATATTACTCTTCCATCTAAGAATGCTGATTTTCAAACTTATTGTTGTTATGTTGGATATATAGAGTACAGTGCAACATCATAATATGGGGTAAAAGTCTGCAAATGAATGGGGCAATATTATTTTTGCGGACTTTTGCCCCAAACAATTTATTATTATTATTTATGATAATATTTTTGTGTGAGAAGTCTGTTATGTTAGAAATAACTGTTATTAATAGATATATTAGTAGGCTACACAATATTTTTATTAGTGACATAATTATATTGCCTCATCTGAGATAATATCCTCACAATTTTTAATTTTTGATGGAGATTTATGCACTCCCTTGGCACTCTCTTTGAGACACAAAGAGTATTGGAAGATTGATTCTATAAAGGATTAACACTTTAAAAATAAAAATAGCTAGTTGTCAAAATTCAGTTGGAACTCAAGTGAATTTCTATATTATGATAGTAGCTAATATCTAAGCTTGAGAACACTTTTTTTATTCTTTGCAGAAACTACAAACAGAGAGGATAGCACTCACAGAGGAAATTCTTCAACAAGCAAGAGAGCTTATAGAAAGAGGGCTTTTAATAAGGGTAGCAGCAAGGGAACTGAAATTTGATGAGTCAACTTTCAGGAAGAGATTGAAGAAAGGCGTCGGTGCAGCAAAGCTGGGAAGATTCACTTCAATATTCAATCAACAACAAGTGTTAGAAATTGTTCAGCATTGTAAAGAACTTGACAACAGATTCTATAGACTAGGTTTGAAATCATTTCAATTTTTTTGTATCAGTATGCTACAAAAAATTAGATTCCTCATACTTTTGATAGGAACAGAAAGCTAGCTGGTAAGTGACTTACTAGGAAATTTATGAAGGAAAACAGGGTATCCTTGAGAACCCCCAGAAAGACAAGTGTGGCACGAGTAGCCACACTCTCTTGCTCTTTCTCTTCCTCTTCCTAATAAGGATTCAATAAGGAGCAATTGAGAAGCTACTTCAACAATCTTGAGGATCTTCTGAAAGATGCTTGTGTGAGGCTTGTCTGCCATGGCTTGTGTGAGGTGGAAGACTTAACATAATTATTAATATGGTTACTCTATGCTGCAGTGATGGATTTAAACGGATATGAGAAGTGTGAGAACAAAGTTCAAACTTCCCAATAGAGGCAAACTAAACAGGGCCTTCCACAGAGGTCAGTGTTGAGCCCAACTCTCTTTTGCCTGATGATTGATGATTTTATCAGTGCAGTGGAAGGAATTCCTGGAACTCGAGCTTTTCTTTATGCAGATGACCTGGTGGTTTGGGCCACCAGCAGCAACATTCCAGCGCTGGAGGCTCACATGAATTGTGTTCTGGGGGTTCTTGGAGACTGGGCTGGAACTAATGAGATAATAATCAAAGCAGATAAGACAGACTTCCAGCTATTTTTATTATCAACCAAGAAGCATCATGTAACCCTGAGATTTGAGGGTGTTGAGTTGAAGCAAACAGATCAGGCTACTTATCTGGGTGTCACTTTGGACACAAGGTTAAATTGGACCAAGCATTGGACCTAGCAGACTGGCTGAAAAAGGACGAAAAAACTTCCTTTCAGCCTCATTCTATTTGTGATCGTCAGTGAGAGTGGACTGCAATTTTTTCTTCTGTCATCTGTAGCTAGTTGTGCAGTATGGGTGATGCAAGTTTAGTGAGTTGGGACCTACCAGTAAATCAAGTGAAATTTATTAGTATTATATGATTCCGATTTTTGAATTCGTGTATTACGATTCCAAAATAGTCATTTGTATCCAGCATATGATTAATTTTGTTAATCTCTTCCTTCGCTACTAAGTGCTACATGTCTGTTGAGAACTTGTTAGAAGAGATTATTTCGCTACTTCGCGAGAGAGCTTCTTTCGACGGAACTCGGCAGTACATTCTATTACTTGCCCTTCATTTAGTGGTCTTCATTACATCAATCATCATCCTTATTGTGATTGTTGTTCAATGGCGCGCCGTCAACGAACCACGATTGCAAAACGTCGAAACATCAAACGACGACCAAGACGCACTGTTATCATGCGAGGCTCAATGAGATCTGATGCCCGCCAGAATAACCGATCAGCCTTTCTTGGGATAATGCGATTTGGACGGACCCTACTAACTGGTTTTCCGCTATCCAAGGCTCACGCAGCATTGATGAGTGTATTGTATGATGTTGCGATGTCCTACGTTTCGCTCTTGACCACTAAGAGTTATGTAGGCTCGATTTGTGCTTTTGAGTTGACACCTGGTGCCCTCTTGAAGGAATCCCCCTTACTCGCCCGCCTTACCGACACGACCTACTCTTTTCCATCCAGGCCAGTCAAGGTGAAGCATATTAAGATCTTCATGATCTAGCCAATGATCTTCCAGTTTATCATCTAGATTTCCAAAACAATGCATTTAAAAATATCTTGAATGAAGTGAATGAAGAGCTAAACAAACGTTTCAAAATTAAACAAAAGTCAAAATTCTGAAATAATAAGAGGAATGAGTGCTCTTGATCCCAGCAGTGATATCTCCAATACCTCAATCCGCTGGCAGTCCATTATGCTTGTGACACTACTTCAATGAAGGCAGAAGTTACAATTCTTCTAAATTTATTGAAGAGACAATATGAAGACACCAGAGTGAAGACAGAGAACCTCTCTTCCCTTCTAGCAGTTCTTGAACAATATAAACTAGCCCTACATAAACTTCACAAACTAGCAAAAATATCCATAACAATTACAGCATCGTGTATTGTGGGACAATGGTGACCCTAATTATACTAACAAAGCAAAGAGGAACGATGCCTACTATGACATGGCTGAAAAGCACAGTATGACAGTAAAACAGGTGAAAGCCAAAATTAAAAACCTTTGCTCTTATTATTCCGAAGAGCAACAAAAAAGGCGTTCAAAAAAGAGTGATTCGGGTGCAGAAGAATATCAAACTTCTCCCCCCCCCCCATGGTTTGCGTAGAAGAATATCACACCCCCCATGGTTTGCTCATAGTGCTCTACAGTCTTTCAAAGTGCGGTCAGGTGGATTTGGAGGCATCAAATGTGCAATTGATGGATACCATATTCAAATAAAAAACCTGAGGGAAACGACCATGACTATTATAATCATAAACAAGTTCACTCAATCATTCTTCAAGGAATTTGCAATGAAAATTGTAAATTCATCAATGTGGATACCCAGGTCGCCTTCATGATGCTAGACCTTTCAGAAATAGTCCCATAGGCCAAGAGCTGGAAGAGAATCATGAAAGACTTTTGGCTCCTGAGAATCATTTAATAGGTGATACAGCATATGGACTAGCCACTTATCTCCTCAATCCATTTTGTGACACACCTTGCTATAATTTAAAAAAATGTTATAATTGATATTTCTATAGAAAGATGAATTCCAAAGAATTCATAGAGAATTGCAGGCGGCATCCTGTATTGTGGGACACTGGTGACCCCAATTATACTAACAAAGCAAAGAGGAACGATGCCTACTATGACATGGCTGAAAAGCACAGTATCACAGTAAAACAGGTGAAAGCCAAAATTAAAAACCTTTGCACTTATTATTCCAAAGAGCAACAGAAAAGGCGTTCAAAAAAGCGTGGTTCGGGTGTAGAAGAATATCACACCCCCCTCCCTCCCCATGGTTTGCTCACAGTGCTCAACAGTTCCAGCTCAATAGTGTGAATGAACAATCTGAATTCATGATCTTTCTGGCATCAGAGATGTGTAAACTTTTTCAAACTCTTGTAAGTGAACAATATGAACGAGACTTTTTGAAATAAAGCAATCATCAGCATGCATTAGTGGTTGGTTCTAGGTACGCAGTTCTAGGTACTAAATTTCATTGTGGTTTTGCAAATATTTCAAACTGTTATTTTATTTTTCAGAATTACAAACAGCATTCTGTATTGTGGGACACTGGTGACCCCAATCATACTAACGAAGCAAAAAGGAACGATGCCTACTATGACATGGATGAAAAGCACAGTATCACAGTAAAACAGGTGAAAGCCAAAATTAAAAACCTTTGCTCTTATTATTCCAAAGAGCAACAAAAAAGGCTTTTAAAAAAGAGTGGTTAGGGTGCAGAAGAATATCAACCCCCCCCCCATGGTTTGTGTGAGAAGAATATCACACCCCCCCATTGTTTGCTCATAGTGCTCTATAGTCTTTCAAAGTACGGTCAGGTGGATTTGGAGGCATCAATGGTGCAATTGATGGATACCATATTCAAATAAAAAACCTGAGTGAAACGACCATGATTATTATAATCATGAAAAAGTTCACTGAATCATTCTTCAAGGAATTTGCAATGAAAATAGTGAATTCATGAATGTGGATACCCAGGTCGCCTTCATGATGCTAGAGCTTTCAGAAATAGTCCCATAGGCCAAGAGCTGGAAGAGGATCATGAGAGACTTTTGGCTCCTAAGATTCATTTAATAGGTGATACAGCATATGGACTAGCCACTTATCTGCTCACTCCCTTTTGTGACACAGGCCATTCAAGTCAAAGGCAGACAAATTACAAAAAGAAACTGTCAAGTGTAAGATCTGTAATTGAAAGAGCTTTTGGAAGACTTTAAGGTAAGTTCCGTAGGCTAAAACTGCTGGAGCTAACCAACTTGGAGTTTATTTCAAAAACAGTGTTGGCATCATGTGCCATTCATAATTTCATTATTGACAATGACGGGTTAAGCGATGAAGAATATTCTGATGACGAGGATAATTATTACCCCCACAGCCAAACTTAGAGAATGTGCGCGCTAATGAAAAAGGTACCTTAATCAAAAAATGAATTATATTGTTGCTACTCTGCCCCAATAGTGAACTTCATAATTACTTTCAATTTAGTTCCTTTTATTAATTTTGCATATTAACTTTGCATTTTAGAGGTTTTAGTATTTTTTAAGTCTTTCAATAAATTAAAGTCTCTACTATTTTCTCATGTGTTATTTTTATAGCTAGAAGGCCTATAAAATTAAAGTTATTATTAGCAAGTTTCTGTTGCTTTATTTTAGAACTCAAAGTTTTTCTTAATTTTTGGCACACTTCTGATGTAACTGGAAAACTGACAAAATGAGACATATCTCGAAATTACACACACACTCACAGCAATAGTTGAATTATGCAGATACCTTTTTGAGAAATATAACTTCTCCTAAATACTCACCTCTAAATTGCAAGCAGACTGCTTGGAGGGTAGGTTTGGTCTTTGTAGGCAATTGAGTGGATGCATGTATAATGTGATTGTCGAACAAGTACTCAAATGTAAAAGAAAAGTCAAAGTTCTCAGTTTGTTTAGATTGAAATCAGCAGAGCATGGCGAATTTTCAATAAGTGACTTCTATGATAAAATTACAACAGATAAAGATCATAACAGCCCCGAATGTACTGACGAATTGGAGCCAGCTTTTGATGGAATTGAAGATAGGCTATAAATGTCACAGATGAAACAAAAAAATATTTGTATGTATAGCTAGCTATGCAGACATGAAGGTGTCCAAGAAGTTGAGAAAAAACACGAAGGGAACAAATGTTGTTTAAATATATTGAAGTCAGAGAATAGCATAAGCATAGAAAATGATATAATGTAGAAATGATATAAAATGTAGAAGAATATCACACCCCCCCCCCATGGTTTGCTCACACTGCTCTACAGTTCATCGGAGACTCTTTGACTCCGCGGTCCACAAGGGACTCGATGAAGGAGAGAAATGAAGAATCTTTAATGGTAAGTAATTAGAGAAATAATTATTGTACATATTGAGTGTGTCAGCAGATACTTAGCCATTCAAAACACTATACCCTCAAAATTAACTTGAAAATAAAGTAGATTGCAGAATTAAACATACACAAAAAGAATTTCAGTGAGGAATTGATCCATGGAGAACATTGCAAATTTGAGAATTCTCAAAATTTATGCTATCATCAGTGAATCCATGATTAGAGATTGGAGTGAAATATACTTAACATGTGGCATACCATTCAAAAAATAGTTAAAAAGTGTATCAGATTTATCTCCAACATTTTCATAAACAATTACATTTAAATGTCGAATGATAAATGAGTAAGAAGAGGAATAGCAAGAAAATTTACCAGTAATAGCAGAAGAAAAAAAAATTATTCGAATAGAGTTCTAGGCTCAAACTGATGAAACTAAAAAGTGTCTGATAAAATTGAATAATGATCAAGTGAATTTAATTCAATAGAATAATGTGTAAATCAATGAATTCAGACATTCTAGTCTCCAATATTTTACAAGACCAATTTGAATTGACAATGATAGGCTAGAAACCTTACACATATGAAAATTGTGTTGAAAATCGTTTACCGGTACAGTAACACACACAAAAAATAGACAAATTGACAGATTAAATGTATTTATTGTGTATTATCCTACCCCCACTACCAACTTGGGGCACTACCAACAATGATGGTTACCTCAATTCTCAGTTTATGTGAATGGCTTCACATACCAAACTTGGGTGAGTCATATTGCCTTTTTGATCTCCCAATGGTACCGAGAATACTGTATCTAATCTTTTAGATACCAATATCAAACAAATTGGTCCAATCCAGGCATCAGATAAGTTATTCAACAGTGATATGAAACACGCCAGTTTATACAGTCCAACAAGTTTGAAAGTGCTTTTAAGTGTCAATCTGTGTTACAAGCCAATATGATAATGCTAAAATCAAGCATTCTGCTATCAAGAAGTGTTAATTATTTTGTGTTTCAAAATTCCGAGTTTACTGCATCACATTGCAATTATTCTCATGTGTGCTTACACATGACCATGCAGAAGAATCATGTCTGATTATTAACAAGTTCAAATGACCAACTTAATCTTGTAAGTTCAGAATATTTTGATCAAGTTTTGTGATTGTATTTGTCTAATTTATCCAAACTGAATAAAGCTAGTACAGTTTCGTCCAAGTTTTCAATGATAAAGAGTTGTCTCAATGTGAAGCACAACATTGATTCAAAATCGTTTCCAACATGCTTCAAGCTTCTCAAAAACTCAATGCAAACTACGAACCTAAAAATCGTAAGTGTTGACAGGTACTGAAGTAGTAAGGAGTTCATGAGAGAAGCTCGAGATAGCAAATAGCTTTTAACAAAGGTAATCATGGCTTTGGGGATTTTTGGAGCTTGCCCAAGAAATGATATCCAACAACAAAATGTTGACGATGTCAAGGACAGTGGCAGTTATATCACAATACTCCTTAAGGAAGGTAAAACTCATTTAAAGAGAAATTTCACAATCACTGCTGAAGAATGTCCCTTTCAGACTTGTGAATTGATTCAGATATACATATTGCTTCATCCATCTACTATGATGAGTGAAAGATTTTTTTATCAAGTACAATAATAGGAAGGGTTACCCAAAAATCTATATGAAATACTGTAATGCAAGAAAGTAAATTATGTTTGTTTGGCAATGATATAAGTTTATGCATTTCAGATAAAGAATTAAGTACAGTTGAGAAGAATTATTGTAATGATTCCATATCATTTTTGAAAAACCTTTAGGATAGTAGAAATCTTTTACTTAATGACAATAAAACAACTTTTGTCTATTTTCACTGTAAAAATTCCGAGGAAGTGCTCATCCCAGAACGTATGTAAAAATACTGTAGCTGTGTCAAAGAAAGTAGCTGAGTATCTTGGACTTGATAAGCCTGAAAGTTATACTGGCCACAAGCTAAGACGAATTTCAGCTTCAATGTTAGTTGAAGGTGGGGACAATTTGCTAACTTTAAAATGACATGGAGGTTGGAAATCATCATCAGTTGCCGAGGGCTACATTGAAGAGTCGATTGCAAGGAAGGTTGAAGTGTCTGAAAAAAACTGTTCAAAAATGTTGAACGACCTTGTACTTCAACTGTAATGTCAAATTCACTGCACTTTCCACGGACAAAGCCAACCAAGAAGTCGATAATACAGAGGAAGAGAAAGAAAAGCAAGACAATTTCTCCACATTAGAAAACTGTTTTAGAAATCAACAATCGAAGCACACATACCACAAATTTACACTTGACTTTTCAGAAAAAACTTGTAGAATCTGGTAGAGGATTCATGTTCTCAAATAATCATAACTGCACTTTCAACTTTTATTTAAATAATAAAGGATAAGAAAACAAAGTTTCTATACAGCAGTCATGATTGTTTGAGAATATAAGTACTTCCAACTTCTATGTCAATTTTTATGCATATTTTCCGCTCATTCAATATAATAATAAAGAATAATTGATTATGATTCAAGTAGAATTTCAACAGTGCTATTAATCAATGTGACTAATGAATTCACAATTTTTTCTTAGGAAAATCCTTTTAAGCTGTATGTACACACCAAAGAGACTTGACCTGTCAATAAAAATGGTTTTATAATCATTTAATATGTAGGCTATGTACTCGTAGTATTTAAACTATCAATAAATGATCACTTTTTAGACATAGGAGGTATATTTATTGAAGCGAGGAAGATCAAGCCAACCTGTAATAATGTAGGATAAAATGTGCAGAAAAAGTTCCAGAGGAAAAAAGAATATAAATTTTTCACAATTATTGGAAATTGGGTGATATAGGTCGTCAAAGAGACTTTATTGTCAAATGTATGTCCCCCATAGAGTCCAAAAAAAATATGGTAGTGAGCAGCAATCATCAGGATGCATTAGTGGTTATAGGTACGCAGTTCTAGGTACTAAATTTCATTGTGGTTTTGCAAATATTTCAAACTAGATATTTCTATAGAAAGATGAATTCCAAAGAATTCATTCTTGAATTCATAGAGAATTACAGGCGGCATCCTGTATTGTGGTACACTGGTGACCCCAATTATACTAACAAAGCAAAGAGGAACGATGCCTACTATGACATGGCTGAAAAGCACAGTATCACAGTAAAACAGGTGAAAGCCAAAATTAAAAACCTTCGCTCTTATTATTCCAAAGAGCAACAAAAAAGGCTTTCAAAAAAGAGTGGTTCGGGTGTAGAAGAATATCACACCCCCCATGGTTTGCTCACAGTGCTCTACAGTTTATCGGAGACTCTTTGACTCCGCGTGAATACACAAATTTACACTTGACTTCTCAGAAAAAAGTTGTAGAATCTGCTAGAGGATTCATGTTCTCAAAAAATCATAACTGCACTTTCAACTTTTATTTAAATAATAAAGAATAAGAAAACAAAGATTCTATACAGCAGTCATTGACAATTCATCAGCTGATGGAATACTCTTCAGAAGACATTGATGTGATGATGGGTTGATACCATCAACGACATGTGAAGATGAATCTGAATCAACATCCCTTGCAATCAAAGATAATATTTAAATTGATGACTTTTTACTTATTAAAGTATTTGGAAAAACCTGACAGTTACCGACTTAATGTTTGTAAAGTTTCAGAACAGGATGATGGAGGATATATTGGTTTGTTTTATAAAAAAATCAAGCAAACCCTTAGATTTGTTCCAACTCAAGAAGACAAGGCTTTTTTTAGTCCAAGTGAAGTTGTGTTGAAGTTGGAAGAGAGAATTGGGGATTCTAAATCTGCCAGATTCATGAGTACTGTTTCATTCATTAATGACTTGAGTTCATTTACCATTTTCTGAATGTTTGTTGAAATTTGGTAGAATTTTCATTATTAATCATATTTTATTAATTTCATTATTAATTCATGGGCTCTGTTATTAATTCCATTAATGGATTATTAATTTCCTTCTAAGCTCTAGGATACTCTTGATTGAAGGTGACAGGAGTCTTCCTTGTCCAGTCTTTTGACACATGTGAGGATGGACCAAAGAGGCTGCCAAAGACTTCATAAAGTCCAATGTAGTGGTTTTCTCCGGAATGTTTTCAAATAATTGATACAAGACAAAAGAATTCACCCCGGCTGCAGATTCCAAAATTGTGTAGAATGCTGCCATAGGCCATCTTCGAGTATGCCTGTTTGATGAATAATTGGCACACTTGAAATCTAGACCATCCACTCCTCCTTTTGTGTGGTTGTAAAACAATCATCTCTGGCTAGCGCCTGAAATTGGATCATCATTTTGGCTGTGATGCATCGAAGAGATAGTTATAACCACTTTTTTGTGCTTTGATACATATGACATTAGAGTGAGGTTGTCAGTGAATCCAAAAAATAGATGAGCGTTTGGCTTGAACTCTTCTGGTATTTCATTGTTCCAATATAGGTCAAGTCTTTCTTCTTCAAATGTTCAACCAGCTCAACAGATGAGAACCAGTTGTCACCTGTAATGTTCCTTAGTGAACCCTCTATAGGTAATAGCCTTATCCGACTGGATTGGTTTGCTCAGTTTCTTATCAGATGTGCTTAGGCCTCGAACATGAAATTGTTCAATGAAGAACCTGATTGTACAAATGGAATATTTTGGGTATAAATTTATGTTTAAACGTCATTTCAAGGTCAAAATGTTCCTAAAATTTTTATATTGTTTGATTTTTCTATATGTTTCGTATGCAATGAGATATTTCACTTCATAAAATATAATGAAGTATACAGTAATATTAATAATCTGAATCATTCAGACTGAATAATAAAATTTTTGAAAGATACAAACCAAGATCGTGTTTTTCTTGTGTCTGAGCTAACCTCAGTTGTCAATGAACGCTAATACATGTGGATTTGAACATGTTTCCATTACTAATAACAATACAAAAGTCACACTCCCTACCATATTACAATAATTGTTTAGAAAACATTTAAATTATATTAAATTAGATAGACTTTGGTTTGCTTATTCATGAAACTTTAAACTTAAACATTAGACTTTGAGTTTAATCATGAAACTCGTTTCCACTACCATGGTTTATAAAGTCATCATAGTGATAAAAACTAAAGATATTAAACAACAAAATAGTTGGGTGAGTTCACCCAATTGAAATATTCTTCAAGCTATTTACAATCAATCATACATTATTTACAGCTAAAATAAATGCCTAATAAATATAGACATAGTTGGTAGGCCTATAATATAATATTTTTTATTATATAGCCTACTATTTATAATATACTTCAAAAATAATATTTTTATGGAAATTTCTCACATCGATGCAGGTGAAACGTGTTTTCAGTGCCGTGAATACGAATAGAATAATTATTAATTTATAAAATTTCCTATTATTAAAAGATTTTCTAGTAGAACACTTAAAATTACTTCAGGGTCCTGTAAGACAGGAAGAAGTCGGCTGCACACTAGATACTAGAATAATGAGTTTCAGCATAGTTTCATTCATGTCCAAGGCCCAAGTTACACAGGACAGACGTCGATCGTTTACTCTATGCAGAACGATAGACCAATGCGCATAGATCACTGTGAATTGGTCCATTTGCTTGTTCAAAGTAAACGAACATATTATCAATAACCTGCCTGACTCTTGTTCTGTAGTAGTTGGGCCTAAGGCCTAATTCACACAGAACCGACATTGGGCAGGGACATGGCGCAAACTTATGTTTCTTCTCCATCCTCTCCAATGCACGAGGTGGGTCTATGTGTGAGTTTGCCTTGTTCCTGTCTTATACAGTTTCTAATTTTTTATGAAACAGGTCCAGATAACATAGTGTGAAGGAGCGTTCATAACTCCAGTCGTACACCGGAGCAATAAGCAATAGGCAACTAGCAACATATCGTACCTTTAGTGTAATAAGGCCATATCTCAAAAAAATTGAAAAATGAGTTATTTACATGACAAGAAAGCTCAGATTCAGTTCCATTCACTGTAATAAAGCCACATCTTGAAAACGGATAGATTGCCGTCAAAAAGCATTTTTCAAAAGACATTTGTTGCAGATAAGTCAGAACCATTGCTGTAATAATGCCGTATGTTGATTTAGCTAGTTGGTTGCTTGGAAATCGGAAACTTGGTTTTGAATAATAGAGACACAACTATAGTTATGGCCATCGTTGACATTTAGTCAACATGAATTTGTATGTTATAAGGCCTCATCTATAGTTTATGGCTTTATAAGCTTCGAGCCTCTCAGATGTTACATTGATAGAAGCCACAACTAGACATAGGGCCTTCTTACTTGCAACACTTTTGAACAGATGATATTCGTCGACGCCACATTTTGATATACAACCTTGTAGTTGGTAACAGTGATTCTGTTTCACAGTTTGTACACAGTCAAATCGTTGGTATCTTGGTTCGTTGCTACGGTATAACACGAGGACGCATTTCTATAATTTAAATTATTTTTATTGAATTTTGTTTGGAGTGAAAAATGGAATCCGACGATGAAAAGGAGAATCCCCCAATTATATTCACTAGTAGATCTGGGAAAATAATGAACATGCTGAAACCTCTTTTTCCATCAACCAAGGTAAGTCTAACCTATAGCCTACAAATCAATTTCCAGAAAGTGTTTTTATTAGCCTAAGTAACTTAGTTGAAAATTATTTCAGTTGTTAATAATTATTTGTGATTATGTTTTATTCTTTCTAATAAACAGGAATAGTTTTGTCTGTAATAGATATTCATTTGGAATTTAGAGCTCAAAACTAGCCCAAATACTAAGTTATAGGCTACCGTATTTGTTCAAAACATGATCAACTTTGGTTTGGAATCTATTCTATTGGAACCATTATAAAAAAATACTGAATTTCATGAGTAACTGATCTATCACTAGTTAACGTTTTCAGTATATGTATGTATTTAGTATCGCATATTAACTCTTGATTGGTTTTTTTCACAGATTAATGGCAATGACTGTTCTGGCACTAGTGATCGAATGAAGATTATTGCCATCCAACCACTAGAAGGTGATACAATTACGGCACAGATGAACAACTACACAGAAGTGGTAAGAATTATTATTTATAATTTTTTTATTTGTATGTTTCATTATACATGAAATAACGAATTAACATTGTATAAACACAATCATTTCTTTTAATTTGTTCATATAGTAGTTCTTAGAAACTGTGTGTTTCTATGCCATTTTATATTATTTCATTCTGCAATTATTGTCGTTTTGTGCAGGTTCATGACAATGAATGCTCGAGCAGTACTGGGGGAACAGAGATTATTGCCTTTCCAGAGCCTGAAGGAGATCAATTGCACGAAATGGCCAACTGCACGGAAATGGTGAGAATCGCTGATATAAAAATTACTAAATTATTTTGATAATTACTAAAATGATTCGAGTTTACAGAAGTATTCATCAAAGCTTAGTAAGAAAAGATATTAAAATATAAATGGAAAATGATATATTTAGTTATTATATTTTCCAATTTAATAATTAAGTCGAACAAGACAGGCTTCCAGAACAATTCACCAAAAATGTGATTAAAGGCTAACTGCACAGTAGTAGTTAGAATCAAATTCCACATTGTACGCTGTAATAACAGAATATATTTAACTATTTCTGGTTAGAATTGACCAATATTTTTAAGAAGTGGCGAGTTCGATATTCAAGATTGTTAATGAGTAATAATATTATTAATAGTATAATACATTGTACCATGTTGTAGGTACTACTATTTCCATCTTGAATGGATTTACTTCAGCTGACTATACCATAGAAGTTGACAAATTGAAATTATTTAGGTGTAGAAAGACCTGTGATTTGATACAAATTTCCCCAATGTATTCGAATTGTATTATTTATTGTAATAATAAACATTCAAATCAATTTTAGAACTATTCTCATCATTATGAAGTGAAAAATATAATAACAAGTTCAAGTGTCCCGAATTCCAACTCAACATACAGTACTTTCAATTTGTTATGTCAAAGTTATAAGAAACTAGGGTTTTCTATTCCTTTTTTATCACACAATAAAAAAAACATTTTGTACAGGTTCATGACAATGGATGCTTGAGCAGTACTGGGGGAATAGAGATTGTTGTCTTTCCAGAACCTGAAGGAGATCAAATGCACGAAATTGCCAACTGCACAGAAATGGTAAGAATCACTGAAATAAAAATAACTAGATTATTTACAAAATGTTATATTTATTGATTAAATTTTCCAATATAGTTGAGTGAAATGTTTGTCTTCTACTGATGCCTTCATGTACAATGTTATGCATGCCTTGAATAGAAAGATTGATTTCTAAAATTTCACATTTTTTTGTTATTTATCTGTATGGAGAGGCAAATTCAACATTCAAGAAGAATGATAATGAGTAAGTCAATAATTGACTTACTTATTATTTTATTATCAATGGTATTGTTTCTCTTACCATAATTTATTGTATTGTATACTTTGCCAATTTCTTTAAATGAGGTATAATTATATTTTATTATGTCATGCTGTGATGAGAAAATATTACATCATAATAGTTTGTAAATTTTGCTGATGTAATACTGTATGTTGTAATGTGAAATCATTGGTATAAGATAATAATGTGGAGATTTTTTGTTAGTTTGGAACTTGATTGTTATATATTATTTAGGCCTAATATGGGGTTTCTACTAAGCATATTTTTGTTTCATTTACAGAATGAAGAAGATGCAACCCTCGAAGAGTTTCTAAACTTTCCTTGTATGTCTAGTACACGAATAATCAACTTTGAAGACAATGAGAATTCTTCATCAGATGAGAAAGAAGATTGCATCAAAGACAAGGATTATCTGCCATCAAACTCTGATGATTCTGAAAATGAAGTATCAGAGAATGAATTACATAATATTGGAGAAGAAATCGCCACAAACAATGATACTACGTCAATTCTTCCCGCTACTGGTATTGATAGACAAATAATGGAAGTGAATGTGGATGCAAGTGTAAGTGAAGCCAGCCAAACGGTCTCTGATTTTTCTAATACAACAATAATTGATGGAAGTGAAACCAGCCCACTGCCAACTAGGAAACGGAAGAGGAATGAATTAAAATGGAAGTCAGTCATCAAGAAAATTAAAGTTAACACTGGTCAGTCATACAAAACAAAATCGAACAAATGTGTACCAGCAAGGGCTGTGAAAGGAACCTGTAGTGTGAAGTGTCGCATAAAATGTCCAAGCAAAATTACAGCTGATCAACAAATAGATATCAACAAAGCGTATTGGGAACAAGGTGACCGTGACAGCCAGCATAACTTCATCATGATGTACACTGAAAAATTGGAACAAAAGTCAAAGCTACTTAAATCGATCAGGAATCGTTCTAGCAACATCGCTTATTATCTTTCAAGTAATAAGGTAAGAGTATGTAAGGATTTTTTTTTGAAAACACTTGATATTTCAGAGAAAGTAATTCGCAATTGCTACAAGAGAGTGGATGAGGCTTCAGGTGTACTGAAAAAATCAAAACAAGGCAAGCATACAAAACATTGCACAGAAGAAGAGCTAAAAGAAATGGTGAGGAAGCACATCAGTAGCTTTCCAAAAATTGAATCTCACTATTTGAGAGAAAAAACGAAGAGAGAATTTTTAGATGGTAGCTTGAATATCAGAGAGATGTATCGTCTATTCATTGAAAGCCTGAAAGAATCTGAAGCCAGCAAGACAGTCTCGGAATCAATGTACCGGTATATTTTCAACAATGAATTTAATCTCTCTTTCTTCATGCCTAAAAAAGATTTATGTGCATTCTGTGAGAAATTTAAGAATGCAGACAGCGAAGACAAAATAAAGTTGAAAGAGAAATTTGAAGCACACGAGAAAAATAAAATATTAAGTAGGAAAGAAAAGGAAAATGATGTCAACAATTCTGACATAGATACAATTGTGTCATGCTTTGATTTACAGGCGGTACTCCCTGTCCCTTGTGGTGAGGTATCCGTGTTTTATTATAAAAGAAAGCTCAATTGCTACAACTTCACGATTTTCAGCATTAAAGAAAAACAGGGATATTGTAATTTTTGGTCAGAGAATATAGCACGTAGGGGTGTCAACGAAATAGCAACATTCGTTTATTCATATTTGAAAGACTACTGCCACAAAAAAAGAGTTATCTTCTACTCAGACAACTGTGCTGGGCAGAACAAAAACAAATCGATGGTTGCTCTGTATTGTTTTGCTGTAGCACATTTAGAAATTGAGGAGATAACACACAAGTTCCTTATCGTTGGGCATACACAGAATGAGGGTGACACGATGCACTCGGTAATAGAGAAGGAGAAAAAACGTATATTGAAATCTGGACCCATCTACGTTCCAGCTCAGTGGTGTGGGGTGATCAAATCAGCAAAAAAATCGGGGAAACCGTTTATTGTTAATGAACCAGACACTACTGACATTAAAGACTTCAAAGATCTATCAAAACAATGTGGAAGTAACTGGGGAACAAATGAAGAGGGTGAGAAGGTTTGTTGGAATGAGATTAAAATCATTCATGTTAAAAAAAGTGAGCCTAACAAATTTTTTTATAAGACCGAATTTGATCAAGAAACTTACAAGGAGGTCAATTTGAGAAGAAGGCAAAGAGGAAGACAAGCATCGACACTTCGTCTGAAGAATGCTTATAATGAAGCTCCGAAAATATCATCAGAGAAACATAAAGATCTGCTTGATTTATGCAAAAACCTTGCAATTCCGTCTGTCCACCACAAATTTTTTGAACAGTGCTGTGCACCAGCTGAAAATACAGATGAGTTCATAAATAATGAAAATGATTATGATTATTAGATTATAAAACTAAATAATAAATGTCATTCTAAATAAACAGTAATTATTATTAATTCACCCCCATTCTCATGTTTTTAATATTATAATATTCATGACAATCATTCTATGTTACACAGACGTTTTGTTTTTCTCAGTGAATGAAGCTCACAAATTAGTCTGAGACTTATGCGTGATTAGGATGTAGATTGATAAGGTTTCAAGTAATTTCCAATCCACTGGAAATTTATTATAGAGCAGATAACAGGGTTAAAAAGCTGTTAGCAATACGAAGCAAAAATCTATCACTTTTCAATTTATAGATACACAATTTTTCAAATAATATTTAAAATTCCATATTTATTTCATCAGTACTTATTTCTGCTATAGTTATTCAAAATACTGGTTACAAACTATTGTAGATTCTTGAGTGCTTTTGGAAAAAATCGTGTATCTTTTTTCCATCTATCAGAATAAATAACGTGTGAGGATTGATACCAATATTTTTTTATAATAATTATTCGACCTTCTTTCTTTCTAATTTACTTTGGAAATATGCTTAAACATTGCTATATATCTATATAAGAGTGTAAAATATCACAATCGATCTAGGATGATGAAAAGTATTTTATAATAAGGATAGAAACTTTCAAATTGCTCTCCTGAAAAAATTAGATTTTCGAGATATGGCCTTATTACTCTCAAGGTACGATATGGATCATATGATTGTCTACTCTATACAAACCAATAGTTCAATGCACACCGAAACAGCTGCTTTAGGTGTGCATTGGAATATTTGTTTCCATTGAGTAGATGATCACATGATACAAATGTTGCTTATTGCCTATTGCTTATTGCTCCGGTGTACGAGCTGCCTTAGTGATTCGCTTGCGAAAATATCAGCTGTAGCCAATGAACACGGGTTTTGAGTCACTAACCTCACCTCATTGACGAAAGCAGATAGTGAATCATTGCACGTATGATTCACTTGTGACAGTATCAGCTGTCGCCAATGAGGTTAGCAGAGTCACCCTATACGGTTTTCGAGTCAGTAACCTCATTGGCGACTGATACTGTTGCAAGCGAATCATTGCACATATGAACTTATTACGTCTTATGTATGTACAAAAAGACAGTTGAAAGAGTGAGGAAGTTTGGACCGACCAATTTACTTGCATTCTAGTTGTAGATGAGCGTAGCAGCATCACGTGATTACTTTGGTGATTTCTTGAGTGATGGAGTCGCAGGAGCTGGCCTGCCGCAGCTCAGCGTATCCGACGCTGTTGATGACGTGCGGCGCTTCGTTGAATTCGTCCAGCTCCTCCCGGGCGTCGTGCTGGTAGGCTAGCAGGAAGTACTGTTCGCTCCTTGTCGGCCACAGCAGGTGCGCCATCACACAGTACGCCAGGCAGTCGGCTGAATAGGTTATACCTGCACATTCCAATCAGAACCAGGATTAAAGCAAGTAGAAAAGATTTTCCAACACAAATTATTGATATCAATTATTAAGGCCGATTGCACAAAATCCATCTATTAACACTCACCTAGGCTTTTTGTATCTGGTAATTATAATTATTGAAAAAATTATCTCAATACTAATTGTGTGGGCCATGTCATCACACAGTTCGCCTGGCAGTCTGCCAAATCGGTTATGCCTGCACATTCCAATCAGAACCAGGATTAGAGCAGGTAGAAAAGATTTTCCAACACAAATTATTGATAATATCAATTATTAAGGCCGATTGCACAAAATCCATCTATTAACACTTACCTAGGCTATTTGTAACATTTAGGGCCGGTTCATGAGCTCGGGATTTAGCTAAGTCCTAGACTAAAACGGGTGGCCACCGTAGCATCGACAAACGTTAGCCTCGAAACTATGTACTAAGGGCTCTCTATGCTGCTAACCCACTAAGCTGTCGAGACAAACGTTTGTCGATGCTACGAGAGCCACCCGTTTTAGTCTAGGACTAAGCTAAATCCGGCCCTTAGAAGAGGATTAATATAACTTACTTCATTATTTGCTTATTGCGGTGGCTTTTGCACAAAAGTCTTTTGAGTTATTATTTTGGAGCATTAATATTGGAAAAATACAAATAGGTTGTACCTGCAAATTCCATGGGGAACCAACTTTAAAGTTGAGACTTGAAGCTGGCCGATTACACTGGAGCCAATTAACGCTTACCTACTTTCTCAATAACTTCATTTGCTTATTGTACTGCATATGAGTCCTTTGAGTTATTATTTTGGAGCATTAGTATTGGAAAAATGAAAATAGTTAATACCTGCAAATTCTATCGAGAACCAAGTTTAAAGCTAGTACAGTATCTATTAAGGCTAGTTAGACAATCAGTGGAATAGGGCGAATGACAGCATTGGAGCCAGAGTTCCATGGCTGGTCATCAAAAACAGTGCTGAATTTCGGGCGATTACACTAAAACCAATTAATGTTCATCTACTTTCTCACTTACTTCATTTTATTATTTATTTATCATTTATTGGATCAAGCAATACAATCTTATAGGAAAATTTCTTCTGTTCCAAAATTGAGTCTGATAAAATGTTCAAATTAATGTTATGTTCAATAGTTGTATAGTATGTGAGTCTTTTGAGTTAATATTAAATAGCATCAGCATTGAAAAAAAAGAAAGAAGTTCCCAGTATGAGTCAGAATTTATCTGATCATGTAAATTGCTTGGTGATTTTGATTTTGATTGGTTGATAAGAATAACTCAGTAAGCAGCTTACCACTTTTCAAGAATATTTGCATTTTTCCCTCTAGATAACTCAAGATAATCGGTTCATATTTTGATGCTATTACTCACCGAGTAGTTAAATATCAATTGAAAACAAAAAAAAACTGTTTTTATTGATATTTCAAAGCATTCCAATCCAATACAAGTCATGTGAGTTGAAGTGGTTTACCTCTAACGTAAAATTGAATGATTACCAAGAAATTGAGAATCCACTTCAAACTGAAAAACTATAAAAATTGATTAAGTTTTCCTAGTAAGAAGTTGATGGCTCGAGTTTACAGTTTAATCAAAGTTCTAAAAATATTCTGAAAACATAACATGTTTTTCATTATCCACTTTCAGTTTTGCATCAGCAATTTGGTCTCTTCATGATTTTGATAATCATTGTAATTCAAATGACTTGAATCTTTATGGCTTCACTCTATTTCATTTTACAGATGAAAAACTGTATTAATTTCCATCTTATTCCTATGAATTAGAAAACAATTTTCAACTTCCTATTCTTATCAACATTCGATTGAAATACAGTTGCAATGAGGGTTGAGCTAAGCATGTAATCAAAGAATAAATAAGTTACATTCCTGTTTGAAGACCAGCTTGCATTTATTTTTAAATTAATTTTACTTGAGTAATGGTCGGTCCCTTAACACAGAACTGAATAAGTTACTAACCTTTTCTCATGATTACTATTCAAATTTCTAAATGTATATTTTAAAAATGGGAGCTTTAGCCTACGTTTTCAAGTGTGTTACATAATAAATTTTTTAAAAAATAGGAAAATTGTAAATATTAATGAAATAAATAAAGGTTGTTGAATTGTGAAAAAAATATTGACGGAATTGAAAAGTGAATTACCTAATAGGAGTTTAAACCTCCAAAATGCAGGAATCTGCATGGCAATGAGTGCCAGAATAGGAAGGTAGATGAACCACACTAGTGCCGAAGCACCAAAGTGGAGGAAGAAGTTCAGTTTCTTTGAGTTGTGCTCGTACAGCATTGTAGTCCTCAACTCAAAAAGAAACCAGACTATGATTTGACATCTGAGAACCAGTATTAGCCATCCAGGCCACGTTTGATATTCGTCTATATCTTCGATGATGTCCACTTCGGTCTGAAAAAATTTATAAGTCGTTTTAAAGAATGGAGAATTATTATAAT
The DNA here is from genome assembly GCA_017141395.1 of Laodelphax striatellus. NCBI lineage: Eukaryota > Metazoa > Arthropoda > Insecta > Hemiptera > Delphacidae > Laodelphax > Laodelphax striatellus. The sequence continues at coordinate 12,889,782 of CM029531.1, read as the reverse complement.
GATTTCCAATCAAAATTCATGAAGTGAAACTTGAAATGAATGGGAAAATATGTCTGTGAAAATAAATATGAATATTTATGTCTGTGAGCTTTTCTATGAGTAAAATTAATGAATGAATAAATTTATTTGAAGATTTTTCTGCTTTTTTCACTTCATCTTCCCTGGGATCTTATTATAAAACTTTTAAACTATTCACAAATTGAATGATTTAATGGTATTTTATTGAGAATGATTTAATGCTGAAGAGGAGGGCAGTTTATACTCTACTTCATTCATTTATGATTCAATAAATAAAAGTGCCACTACTCTTAAAAATAACAAATACGTAAAAAATACCAATCAATGAATCACTGGAGAAGACCAATCAAATACTTTACTAGATGTTGGAGATCAACAAAGAAGACGTTTTGAATAGTGATGCATTATTACATTGATTTCTTATATTGATATTTTTGTGTATTTTTCTGCTTTTCTTTGATCACCATGGGATCTTATTATAGAATTTTACTATTTGAATTATAACTTGCAATGAAACAGTTAAAATAGCCACTCACCAGATTCCAAACATAGAGCAGAATATGAACCACTCCATAAACAAACCATATGGTGAAAACCAGAGGTTTCCAAGTCAATTCCATGCGCGTTACTGCCCACCCTTTAGCCAGCAGCAGTAACAGTAGCATGAATGTGGTCTGAAAAATAGAAAGACAACAATGTTATCAGTGGACAGATAATTGAGGATCGACTCAAGAAAATTGTCAATTTGTAAGTTTTTAGCAAATGCCAAAGAAATATCTCAGTAGTGGGAAGGTAGAACGTAATGATTTTAGATTATTTTACGTGTTAAGACGGTTGATTATCGACAACGTACAGTGATGAAGCAGAATTAACAAAAGTAGATTAATAAACATGTCTTTATCGACATTAAAATATATTTCAACCAATGAACAGCAGAAGCTTCATTATCCGAGCATGTCTATTTAGACCAAGCTACAAAGACTTTATGACAGTTTGGCCTTTGTTGTGAAAAGGTCCATAACAGTGTGTTCTTCCATACAAACCTGATAATCCACTAATATGAGAAATGAATTTATTATGGAAGAGTAAAGCAGAACAGTCCAGTTTACTTACTCTTGATAGGATATCAAGGATATCACCAGCAATAGCTATCCTATGATACCCGACACCGTCTATTGAGAACTTGGTGACATCGAGTAGATTGAAAAGAAGACCAACGAATTCTAAGAGTAGACTGACGGTGAATAACTTGGTAACTGGGTGGTGCTGCCTGGTGACAGCATACATCTGCAATGGTACTAGCACCATGTAGCACAAGAAGAATACCAGGTACAGTAGTATTGTGTTCTGGAAAATACAATTACAACTTTTTAAATATATGAGATATTTAATGGAAAAAATCACTAAAAATAAGCATTGGTACGGTTACTGCATAACGTATCTCAAATCCGTAATGATGTGATATTCTGGGGTGGCAATGTAGGGTACATACGATATTCAAAATAAAGCATAATGTAGAGTACAGTAGAAGTTCGATTATTCAGATCAAATCAAGAAGATTAAATACAATTTTATAGGAAGCAGCTTTTTTGCCATTGATTTGGTATTGTTTGTCAATGAATACAGTAGATTTGAAATTCATAATAGATACCGTGCTGGTTCTAAGGGTTTCTTCGTATAATAGACCTTTTTTGAATAAACTCCAACTATCTGGATCTCATCTGGTCCCATTTAATCCGGATTATTAACTCTGTATTATCCTGAGTTCCACTAAATTTGATAGTATTACTGGCAATAATACTTGAAAAGAGATGCGCTTCCATAACAGGAAATTTTAAATACTGTATTTTCTTTTCCAAGAGGCATTATCGAAATAAAAGGGGAAAATTCTCTTGCAGTCTGTCTTCTTACGAAATACATTAAAAAATCATTCATTATTGAGTAAAAGAGTTACCCAAGGTAATTAATATATTAATTCAAGAGTATTACGCTTGAATTAATATATTTCAATGATCTTGAAAGTTCCAACTTCTATTATTTTTGTCTAGTTATAGTCTGAACTTACACTTCTTTCTCAACTTTTAATATTCTCATCTCAAATCATATCATCCTTAATTTTTAATTAATGATTTTCTTCATCTAATACTCAAATTTGAATTTAAAGTGAGATCTCACATGCAAAGTGCTGTCCTTGAAAATTTTAATTTCCAAAGTGCCATTAATTAACTGATACGGCTCATTTACAATTTCTATCTCTCTCCAAAAAGTCATAAATTGAGATTGAATATTGATTTGAATTTTTGATTCATCAAATGGAAGGAATTACATCTAGTACGTTAGTTGCTAACTCAAGTTAACAATTTTTTATAGAGAAGTATTGAGCATAAAATATTGTAAGACTTTACACCCCATCAACTCATAGTTCAAGTTGAGTATTATCCCTACCAGTTCTATACAAAGTATAGAACTGTCTATACTTAATAGACTGTCTATAAACTGTCTATAGACTGTCTTTACTTACTGTCTATACTATACTGTCTATACTAAAAGTATACAAAGTATAGAAATTACCTGTCTATCAAAAGAAAATTGATAGATGAGAGGATTGAAGCTGCTGATATTTGGATTTCCATTGACAAACCAAATATCGTATTCGAGTTCAGCTTCTTCTTTGAAGTGATGCCACTCACACGTCGTTTCATTTCGGTAGCATGCGACCAGACTCAGGTACCAAAACCTGAAAAATAAGCAAGCATTGTATTTATAAGATTCGCAAAATGTGGGAAAAGTCCATCATCAAATTATTTTATTCTTTGTTCTTTTAAATTCATATTTTATTCTTCAAAACAAGAATAGCAGAATTAGAATAGGACACTGATCAGTTACCAAAATCTGCTCAACCAAAGCCTACTTTTAGTATAATTTCCTGTTATTATATATATTTTTTTTCTATAATATTGATGATTCAACTATATTCAACTATATTGATGATTCATCATCACTATAATGTTCTGGAAATTAATTTTCCAATTATTTAATTTTTCAAGAGTTTGTTGGAATCTAACATGTCATTGAGAATGTTTAATTCAGTACATAATATATTTTTAGTTCAGAGATTGATAGCCTAGTTGAAAAAAAATGACAAAACTTTTCCAATCTACTTTTCGGAATGAATATTCTTCCTTATAAAATGTACCAGATTTCATCACACATCTTGTTCAAAACATTACCATAGAAGAAAGCTGCTGATAGTGAAGTTGTTTAGCCTAATATACTTTTCACGGAGTCAGGTCATTAGCTACTTTAAACTAAAAATAAACGAATGTTTATACCGTATAAGACAGTCGCCAAGAGACAAAATTAATTTGGAACAACTTTAACAGGAGTTAGAAGTTAAATAGGCCAAAGATTTTAGAAGTTTACAAAAATGAAAAATGATTAGGCAATGTAAATTCAACAATATTCTGTCTAATCCATTTGAGTTTTGAGCTTGTCTGATAATACAATTCGAGGATGATCAAATTTATTTAGATTTATTGTTATCAATTTTATAGAGAGGTAGATGAAGAGTTTAAAAGCATTGATTCAGAGTAATGTCATGAGTGCTTTAGTAACTTATATTTTCCAAGAAAAATAGTGAGATCTTAAAATATCTAAGTATAATTTTATGAACTGTCTGAATTTTTCAAACTCTATGATATTTTCAAACATTAATAATTTGGGTGGGTACATAAATTATCAGGGTCCAATATCACAAATATTGGAGCCTATATTGGATAACTATCATATAATATTTATGATAATATAATTTTTCCAGGGTCCAATATTTTTTAAACTGTGATGATTTAGAGTGGGCCTACATAAAATATCAGTGACCAGTATTTCTCAATACAACTGGATTATATTTCTAATGTTTGAGTAAATATGATGTGATTGTGATCCTAAAAATAATCCTCCAATAATTACAATCAATTTCTGAAAAGCAGTCTAAAAGATTTTGTACTGTTACCAAGATTAATGTTTCACGTGCACAATCAACATCGGATAAGGAAAAGATGAGGATAAGGAAAGATGAAGATTTTTACAACGATAGGATTCTAAGAATCTGTAACGACTTGGATTTGAGAATCAGCCTTTTTATTTCCTTATATCTTATATTTATCTTTGTATTAGAACTCGTGGCTGGAGCGCAAGGATTATCTTTTCCAGACACGCCAAAAATTATTGTTTTATAATATTATTGTTTTGTATCATTTGTTCATTTTGGCAATAAAACAGTTATTTATTTATTATTTATTTTTTTCAAGCGATTATTATTGAGTTCTATGCAATATAGCAGTATATAATAGAACAACACAGCTCTCTTTCTCGCCTGTGAACTGCATAACATAATCGTGAATATTGTACCAACAACGATAGTATAACAACGATAGTGGCACGCAACCGGTTAAGAAATTTGAGTGAAGGGTTTTAGCAGGACTTTCTCTAGCCTTGATCAATAACAATCATAATCTTAATGTCAGGAACACGTTCCGGACAGCGCCTACAGTTTAAACAACTGAACTATAAAACCAAAGCCTGAAAATAATACTGCGGTTAATATAGGTGATATACTGCTCAAATTCCAGTTAAAAAAAATTACTAACAGAAAAACTATTAATAAAGATAAATAAATTATTATGATACTTTACTTCAAAATTTTGAATGACAGTTTGATTATCGACCGTTTATGCTTTCTTAGACAGTCACAATTACCGTATTAATAATTTTCTGATGAAAACTACCGTATTTAATCATTTTATGTGTCATTTTCTGGAAATAACGATTAATAATCAGCATTTACTATGCGTCAAATTTCGATATGAACTAATCTGAAATTTAGTTAAAAAGCGGTGCCCTTGAATTCAGTGTTCCCATTACAAATTTGTTTTCATAAACTCCATTGTGAGAATTGATGATACCTTTCAAAAAAAGACAAAAGTTCAGCAATGTTGTGCAATGTGAATGGAGAAATTTAAACGTTTTACGTTCCAGAAATTAAGCTGAAATCATACAATTTTAAGACATTATGTGAAAATAAAGTACAGCAGATTCACGTTTAATAAATCGGTAATTCTAGTTTTAGTTGATTGCTTTCAGAATAAAAATCGTCTTCAAATTAATTACCGGTACATTCTTTCTTTTTGTTACAATTTCAAGACATTTTGAATAACCCAAACTTTCATTCTTAATAATATATATATACTGTATTAAATAACTGTTATTAATAATGTATTCCTATTGAATCTTGAAGTAACCGAATAATAGTTGGGGTTATTATGGAGTCGATAATCAGGAATTAAATTTATTCAAACATTTCAAGCTCTATTCCCAACATTCTTCTTTTCAGAACCTTTTAATAATTACATTTTATAGTTATAATAAATATATATTAATAAATAATTACATAGTTATAAACATAACTTATTGCAAAATAATAATTAATACAATTTCTTAAAGACTTTTTCCTTTTATTATTGCACAAGACTTTGCCCGCGTCCGTCTTGGATAATTTTCAACTGATCAAGAAATTGGGTAACCCTTAAAGCAGTGAGATTGGAAAATAATTATCATTATTAAATCCGAAAGAAACAATAGTTATTTAATATTTGGTTTCCTTGAGAATAAAGTAGCTTGAACTATTACTAGCGCAAAAGGTACAGCAAACAAGTATGACAGTGACAGCTCTGATAAAAGAGGACTGTGAATCTAGATGTGTGTGTGACACAATCAATAAAAGTATTCAGCTTTGAGCCTGGGCTACACAAAGGCTAAGTGAACATGCCAGTTAATAAGAGTATCATTGTTGTGTTCAAGTTTACATTTATAATTCAGTTGACACACAAAGTGACTTCTACGAACTGCAGTACCATTTTGACAAATAGAAGAACAAATTCTAATTTCAATCGTGGCTTGTACACTATAAGCCAATAATCTAAAGGAAAATTGAATATGATGATGCAAAGCCTTTTCAAAATAGCAAAGAATCAAAATAGCAATTCATTATTCAAACTTTAAAAAGTGTTAGAAACACATGGAATATCAAACCCAATTTATTTTACCTAATAAAAGAGAATGTTTGTAGCCTACAGGGGGACACAGAAAATTTTGAAATTACACTAAGAAATATTTATTTATCAAAGCCAGTATCATTCAGATGACGATCATCCAAAAACATGAATTCTTTATCTTTTATACCTCGAAAAAGTAAGATGCAATCATTCCTCGTGTTGAACTAGCACACCAAACTGTAACACTTTGTGGCTGTGCAACAGTCGTTTGTGCAAATGATTTCTCAATATCTGCGATTCCGTGTAGGCATAACCTCAGGAAATAACTTTACCCCACATACGAAATCTCACAGTACGCTTCTACGAATCCAACAAACCCCAAACAAATCCCCAAGTATGGAGGAATACTCCTAGAAGGAGGGGGGTCCGGGGGCAAATCCCCCTACACGAATTGTTTTTCAATTTTAGCACCAAATATGTAGTTTTTGACATATCCTTGACCTCCAAAGTAGAAAACTATCTACAATAATTTTATGAATCTGCCCAAACAATAAGGGCTTATCAATGCCTTAATTTAATTTAATAATTTTAATGAATATTTAATAAATATTTTAATCACGTGATAGTATGGAAAAGAATTCTAGTAAAAGAATGTGCCCAATGTGCCAGTATTCTAAAAGCAATGAAAATGGGTATTATAAGAATGCATGTAGGGCTTGGATTTTTTCTGGCGCGCCAACACTTTTGGTGCAAACAAATGGTGCATGTTTAGAAGTGCCTTCAAGTTACTTACCTGGGCTCTTTGACATCAGTAACCTCAAACGTTAGTTGATATCCATTCACAACACTTCCAAGTTTATCTTCTTTACACACTTCATTTTTATTGCATGGCACTTTCCTGATAAAATCTTCACTTGGTTTGTTTTCAAAACACGGCACGTCAAACGCGATTGTACTGATTTTCCGGAACATGTTTTGGCATGCTCGTTCTTTATCATCGACACTTCTATTTCCATAATATTCTAGGAAATAGCGTCTATCGAGAACAGAAAATGTGACTAAATGAGAGAATGAAAAATTAGTCCTAGCAGTAATATTACCAAAAACATAACCTTTTGTGTCTTTTTCGTAATGAACGTCAGTCTTTTGAACACCAAATTTTAATAGAAATTTAAAAAAGTCTTTCGTATTCCATACTCCTTTTACATGACTACAGTTTCCGCAGCACAAAACTATTACTACAATGAATAGAATTAAATTTGATCTAGAGTTTAGTGTAAAAAGCATTTTGAATTCAAACATAACCTACTTCTCCCCATCACGACATTCTGTGAACTGGATTACTGAATAGTTGCGCTGCTTTGATGCGCTGTGATACCAATCCTGAGCAAGTTCCACTTCCAGTTCGGACCAATCAACTGCAAGCTGGATTTCAAACAAGAATTCGAATACCACGCGCGGGAATTTCATTTGAATTCAATAACAACAAAATTAAGCTGCAATGAGGTTTGATGCTAGAAACTATTCGAATAGTTTTTATGAGGCAATCGTGAACATATTCAGCAAATATTTATTTATTCTGTCATTGATAATATTATATTATCTGATAACGAAGAAAAAATTGGCAAAATCCTCAAACAACACGTATATTGTAGGTCTGAGTGTAGCAGTCCCTATTCGATTTTGAGACACTGTACTTGTAGAGGAAATAAGGACCGTAACTTATCTCTAGGGATCTAGGAATGTTATAGAAATATCCACTTTATCCCTCCCTGAGCTTACACCTACATTATAAATGATACTTTTAGCCGAAGACTGAAGAAACTCCAGTAGGTATTGGACAAAGAAACCTATACATGTAAATTTAATCTTAATCTTAAATTAGACTATTTTTACATTATTCAAGTTAGCTAACTTTTTTGGATAAATATTCAAGTAACTTTACTGACGAGTTGACGAGTCTTACTTATGGTTATTGAGAGTAAGTATATCCAGCGCTAAAGTTTTCCTACAAATCAATATTCACCTGCCTTCCAAATGATCTTTTTTCATTCATTACTCATGAAATCAGGGTTGAGCTTTTCTATTGTACATCTATAACAACGCTACCTTACTGTGAAAGAGATGAAGGCTTTTATGAACAAAAAAGTGAAACATAAAATCATCCAACTATATTTATTGCAATTTTATCCTGCTCACACTGAACTAGCCTCCTAGTGCTGAGTTGAACATTACCTTCCAGTGTTCTTCATAATCCCTCTATTACATTGTTTCTTGAGATGGTTGTCAGCATTCAATATGGTATAGAGTAACTCTAAAGTTTCCAGTTGCTTTTCGCAAGGTGAATAATTTTATATAACTTACGATAATATTGGAAACAAAGTAATATTATTATAATTCAGATGCAAAGTATGAACTCACCTTCTTTTCAACACTATATGCGGACTCAGCGTTTTTAGACTAAAAGCCAAGATTTTCAAACAAAAATGACAGCCTATAATTACTTTTACAATCAATGTTGTTTTCCATAACGAAATACTTGTAGAAAATATTATTAAAGTAACGACTTGTATTTCACTGTAAATATTAATGCTATTACTTACATTATTGGACACTGAGGAGCTTCATCAGCCCATGGGTCAGTCCATTTCACTCATCAGGAGTGAAATGCATTCCAATAGTGTCCAATAATGTAAGTAATAGCATTAATTATTTACAGTGAAATACTTTTACAACTTCACGTACTGTATGTCAATAATATTCAAGACAAATTAATATAGGATGAGAGAGGTTTGTGATAGAATTGGATTCAATAGAATCGTGTAATAAGATTGCACTAAATTTTCAGTTTTGTCATATATTATATTCTAGTCTAGTTCAACAGGAGAATATCAGCGGAACAATTATGCTTATAATTGTTAAAATTTCATTTTAGATCAAGCTTAGGCACTTTCATCTGTTTCTTCTTGGAAATAAATTTTTCTGACGAGTAACAGCATCTTTCGAGTAATGATTCTCTCTTTCAAGATTATAACATTCAGAACGCTTCCTTCCATGAAGTAGTCTCTAGCTGATTTATTTCATCGATTGTCATCTTTTGATAGGCAGACCGTTCAGTTCACGAGAAGATATGAAGCAGTGTCCTTATTTTTGACTAGACAAAATAAAATGTGAACTAGTCTCATAGAAACAATGGAAATAAATGAAGTAGTTTCTTTTCTAAAAATGAAAGGCCAAGAGCAATAGAGAAATACTGCCTCAAAAATGCATTCAAAAAACAAAAATTTGAAATGATGCATAGTAATTGGTACCTGTTTCAACTTTGAGATAAAATATACGATCAGATTGAGAAGGTTATAGTATCGTTTTGGGAAGTGATTAAAGTGGTGATAGAATTAAATAGTAATTATTCTGTAATTATAGTCAACAAAGACAGATTCTGTCGAATTCAAGGAGTCAATCCGGTGAGAAAAAAAATTAAATGACAGTTGATGGAATTTATTTCATTCAAAGAGCAACATTTTTGTCCATACAAGATTTTTATCATGTTTTGTGTACAATATACCTGCAACGTTCAAGTTGCAAAACTTGTAAATAAATACAATTTCCTCTTACAAATACCAACCACTTCAATACAAATGTCGAATACGCTTATTTTAAACCTATAATGTTTTTATTTCAACTCAAAAGTGTTCTTGTAGACTAGCACATCAATTTAGTAAAATTTTTCATGTGCTAATTACAAAGGCTAGTATCTTTTTGAATGCTTATTGAGACTCCGCTGAGCAATAAATTGTTGCACTGGATTCAGAAACGTACAGCATTAATAACTATAAACGCCTAGATGAATAACAAGCATGTTAAGTAAGTTATTTCTTTAAAACTTCCATCCTAAATACATGTTATGAAAATAATATGCTACTGTCATTCATGCAATGATTTCCAGTACTATTTCCAGTTTCTATTTCTCTTGAGTGTTATTTTTGTGTCAATAGAACTTCATATTACAGCGAACAGCAAAAGGATAAAGAAACGTCTACTTATTCATGTATTCTGATACAGTAATTGATAAATTTATTGTCTCAAATTCAATAAACAACATGAATTATAACCTAAATAGACAACCACATTTTGTAATTAAACGAGAAGACAAGTAATTTAAATGAATAATATGAGTTACACCCAGACGAAAGTACCTATATCATATCACATAATTCTTACTTCACTTTCTGAATGTAATAAATTTTTTTGCCAGCAACAAATTACATTGAAGATTAGAATTTAACAACTTTTCATGAAATCATTCTGAGATATTTCAATAAAATGAAACATTACTAAGATACTTTTCGGTCTGTGCATCTTAAAATAATTTAAATCCCCGCGAAAGTAAACCGATAAACAGTTTTTGTTGATCAAAAGTGGGTATAATCTTTTACTAAACAAAGATAACATTGAAATATTGCTGATAGCTGAGAACAATATTAATTTAGATATACCAGTACATAAATTTGGTAATTAAATTACTCAATCACATAAATAATCTTCAGCCGAACATAATATCATGAAATTAAAATTTTTGACGTTCTTAAAAAGCATCTACGGTTGTACTAGGTTTACAAAATGATACACGTAGTATACAAGCGGAAATTCATGAACTTTATAATTATTATATATTCTTAAACAATCATCATTTCTAATTTTCTCACTAAAAATCCTATATAATTACATTCTTATGCAGATTGGATAAAAAAATATGTTTCAATTTTATAGCAATGACAATACTTCAAATTATGATTTTTTATTCTTTACTATTATTTATAAAATCTAGGTGATAAAAGATGTTGGACTCTGTGTTATGCTCAGATTGATTCTATCACTTGATTAACTCCAATTCATTATATTTAATACACAACATTTTATTATATACAAAATACTAACACCTAAAATCCCATTAACTCTATTTAAAGAATTACTGACTACTTGAATTTATTTGAAATGTTCACTCTAAGGTAACATCACAATAATCTTACATAGTCAATTGAGACTTAACTGTGGATGAAGAAATAAATCGATCGAGGGAATCCGAAATGAGTGCCTTGAGAATGATTCTATATTCAATAAAAAAGTGATAATGCTCTACAGAAAACTACGAGGATAACACTCTTGGATGAGTATAATCTACCTTTTTTCAAGTGATCAATAGACCAGGCACTTTCTAATGTTCAATCACTTTGAGAATAGGAGTCAATTCAGAAAGAGAGCAAGTAATTGTTTTGTTGTTGTACTTGTATACGTATTCGAATTAATCACTCTTCAGCTAAACTAACAGTGATCAAGTTTAATAATCACACACCATAACAACTTCAGGGTACAGTATTGCTTCTATGAAAATGAATGTTGGAGAACTTGAAAGATTCATGAAATAATTTCATCAAATTTTGCATTGCAGTAAATAATATAATTTTTTCAATTGCGATTTATAATGTTGTTTAGTTGATAGAGATTTGTGGATGCCTACATATATTTAAACCATAAACTTATGTCAGGAGTAAATTGAACCAAAATGATTCATTCTTATCAAGTACACAATTTATTTCAAATTTTGATTTTCAATAAATCATTTATTATTCGATTATTTACAAAGGAGAGTACAACAGGCTCATGCCCAAAACTGTTCCTCTTCCAATTTATACAAACAATCCAATTATGCGAAATTTCGTGTTTTTATTATCGTTTTATAGTTTTTTATAAAACACAAAAATATTACAAGTTGTTTTTTTTCAATACCGGTTCCGCAAATGCAATGTTACTCATAGTATTACTACACACTATCATTACACCTCTTTCTGAATGTTTTCTCCTATAGTTAATATAACTGACGAATGAAGAAAAGTTATGATTTTTCCCAATAACAGCATGTCAGAAAGAAAGGCACACGATTTACACTAAAGCCCTATTAATCATCAATTTATGAAATGCAGAATAGACAAAATTCATAGTAATTTTAGTGGGGACAAAGTGTTCAAGTTACGACTTAGTATTCATGAACTGTAAAATTAACAACTAGCTTACATCGCAGCCATGATTCATTTCTTCAGGATTTTAAGAACATTACATTTTGTAACATGAATTCAAAAATCTCCAGTGAAAGCTGATATATCGTTCCAATAGCAACGATTTGATTTTAATTGTAACAGAATCTATTCTAATACTGAGAATAGCATTAAAAAGATCTGCAGATATTGATAAATCGAATGCCATGGATTGATTGAATCCAAACATTTTCAAAACTAGTAGAAGCTATTTTCATTTTTTACTTTACTGAATATTTTTATGTTCCAATTTACCACAGATAGAGGAATACAACACAAGTAGTGAAACAGTTTAATTTATATATATATATATATATATATATATATATATATGAATTATTTCTGTTAATAAAGATCATCCAACCTCACGAGATAACAATTCATGAAAATCAAATAATGATCATGGGAATAGAAATTTCGACATGGAAAATGGAAAGAGAATCACCCCACTTCTAAAGTTCTTCAATATGAAAATTAATGTACATTTTTTGTCAATATTTTCAATTACTTTGCTATATTTTACCCAAGGGTTGCCATAAAAGGCACTAGCCTCTACAAATGTCAAGATTGTCCTAGTTGACAATTATTCGAGTACAAAGTTATTTATTCAATTAAATAATTAGATAAATGAAAAAATAAACAATCATAACCAGTTCAAGCAATAAGAGAATTTATATTAAGAGCATGTAATAATTCGGTTCATTTCAGAAAGTTGATCAATCCACTTAGAAAAGGCAGGTTATGGCTCTATAGATGTCTATACAGAGAGCAAGTCCTGAAGAACATCTAGAATCTATTCTATATATGAACAGAAAATATGATATGTATTGAGGTTTTACAAGATTATCAGATTGGAAAATACTAAACAGTACCGTAAGAAAATTATGAGATTATATTATCACATAATATTTTAAGCTATATGCACAGACTAGCAAACAAAAACACAAGACACCACTGATAACAACAAACAGATTAACACCAAAAATATATTACTAATTATTCTAAACTGCCAATGATAACAGTATTGATAATTACATTATTATAAATCTTTCTGACAATGGAAGATAACTGGGAATTGGAAAAATAAATAGTTACATCTTGTTTAAAATTCAACTCTTCTCTATATATTTTTGTGGGGAAGCAAGAGGGGCAAAATATTCAATGAGCATACAAATTTCATTTCTCACTATTTATAGACAAATCTCTAAGGCTGTTTCAGATTTCAATCCAGAAGGGAGTTAGTTTGCTTTAAATTTCAAAACTTAAAATGAATAAACGGTGAAATACTCAATCAGCAGCACATTCATTCGTCAAATAAGAGCTGTTCTGCATTTTGGTGAATGATTAATTAGAAAACTTTGAGAGGATTATTGGTGATGATAAGCATCTAAAACGTCTACAATGATGAATTTACAAAATCCGTTAATTCTACTGGGATTATAGATTACAAAACGATGTAGAAAGATCATTATTTACACTTTTATGTTGTATGCTCAAAGAAGCTCTGCTCAATTCAAGGCACAAACTCCATGGTAGAGTTCTGGCACAAAAGGCAAGGGAAGCATTCACATCATTATCATCAATCTATTCTTCAATCTTGGAGTAATTTATGCAACTAAATATTCAAAACTTGAAAAAATCAAAATTTACCGTACTTATACAACAGTGAGATGTCGTTCACCTTATGATCGTATTTGTAGAGTTAAATTATTTTTAATTACATCTAATCAAATAGCAACAGAGTTATAACAAAGTGGACCCAAAACCATGATATGATTTGGAAGTTGTTATTATAGTTTTTAAACATAACAATAACGATTTTGAAATAGATATTGATACAAATTCATTTTGGTAACAGTAATTATAAAATAACATAGGATTTATGAAGAAAAGTTCCCGATTTCCTAAAATTAGAAATTAGATGATGAAATACAGAAAGTATCCTCTAAATAATAAACGGTTATTTACTAGTCCAAGATTGAAGTGAATAGTAACTAAACGAAGCACTCTCATTATTCACAAAATTCCAACATTTCTAAAATTCAATTAAACTACGACACAATTAACTAAACTATTCATTAATAACCTACAATCCTACAAAATGTCTTTTGTTCTCTAATAAACTTACATAGATACACAGTTCAATTTACACGACACTTACACTTTTCATACATAATTTATTTTCCACATTAATTTCTTCCAAAGGTGTGGAGTTGGACCGTTTATCACGACACTCAGTTCTACACACACGCACACAATTAAGCTCTGTATAATGTTCAAAAGGCAAACACTAATCATTATTCAACACTAGCTTCAGTAATTATGTCAAGTAAATAAGACAATAATTATGATTTCAACTATCATGATAAAATGATAAACTGCAAACTTCAATAAACGTTTGAATACTTGAATAATTATATTGATAATTATATTATATTCAACAACCAATATCATGAAACACAAGTGAATGAGGATTTTATGAGATACAACACATTTTATAATGTATCATAAATAATAATAAGTTTTTCTCTCTTAAAAACCTTACTCCACGAAGAAACCAGGCTTAGTATATCAATATTCTATTCTAAGAGACCAAAACCAATGTGCAGATGATTACACTAAAAATAGATTACTGTGAAAATATGTTGAAGTTTTACTGGATAGTCAAAAGTGAAAACTTTGGATGATTGTCTTAGTATTAAGCAGTCTATTGATTCACTTTCGTACACCGTAACTCGTTTTTAAAAATGCTAATGCAAATGAGAGCTCAATAATAAACGAAAATTTGACAAGCAAAGTTCAAGAGATGTAAATTCAACACGGAAAATTTGCCAATCAAAAGAAATGATAATTTTTATTTTATAATTGTAAATTTGATATTTTATCAAGTAGTTTTTTCCAATTACACTGCTAATACAACTCCAACTGTCTCTCATGATTAATTTTGGTACAGCATATAGCATGCGTGGAACTGGAAATTATTCATAGAATGCGATTGTTATGATGAATAATGTTAAACATGTTTTACTTTATTTATCAGTGAAGAAAGAAAGTAGTTCTCAATAAAGATATCTCACAAAACTCTGTAAAATTATCCATAGACATGATTTTTAACAATCAAAAATAAATTTACATAACTTTTCACTTTTAAACTTGTATGAAGTCTGAGGCGTATTTCACACGTTTTCTTCCGCTAAAATTTCGATTTTACTTTTTCTCCTTTTATCGATTTGTTTAAAAATAATAATTCTTTAGAAATGAAAAATTCTTTGCCTCATTCTAAAATTGCTACATGATGCTGCAAACTTATCATTAGTTCTATTAATTGGTCTCACCCAAGTTTTACATTAATTTGATGAACACAGAGAATTCATATGAATTCTCCATTCATATGAATGAAAAACTCATTCTCACGTGTTCGAAATAATACAAAGAAGAACGAAAAGTATTACTTTATTTACTTTAACTTTTATTATTAATGGTTATATATGAGTTATTCATTTAAAATTGACCAATGATTAAAGAAATCTACTTCTAGGCTGAACTAAAAGGAAAATAAAATAAGCTTTATTAACTTTCGGCTTATTACTGTGCTTGGTAACCTATAATATCATGTCTCATAATATACTGCCTCTTTACAACTTGACGACTGCAAAACCTGTTCCATTCCATAATGAAATTGACACTTTGAAGGCCACATTATTATTGTATTGGGATACCAGTACTTGTTCAAAAGTCTGATTAACAAGAAGATCGAGTCTTTTGTCCGAAAATCGAGAATTTCATCGACAAGAGAATCATTTTAGCATTAAACGAGATTCAAAGTCAAACATTTACATAACAACCCGTTAGATTAATAAACAATCCAATAACGAATAGTAAATACACAACATTATGTAAGATTGAACAGAATAATAATAATAACTATGACTAAAAGATAAAAAATGTAAATGCTTATACATTCCTTATCAACTAAACCTGGCTTCTTTTATAAAAATGTTTGTCTATAACCAAAAATGAAAGAAAAATCGATTCAACTTGACCGCTTCAATAATGATGTGATAAAATACGAGACAGGGGAATATTATTCCAAAATACAATAGTTACATTGT
This sequence comes from Laodelphax striatellus, assembly GCA_017141395.1. Taxonomy (NCBI): domain Eukaryota; kingdom Metazoa; phylum Arthropoda; class Insecta; order Hemiptera; family Delphacidae; genus Laodelphax; species Laodelphax striatellus. The sequence continues at coordinate 12,873,510 of CM029531.1, read as the reverse complement.
TGTAACTGATTAAACAACTATTAGGAATATTACGACGACAAAAAATGATCACTCCTCTATCTAATTGCTGAGAAGAAACTGTTGAGAAAGACACACGTTGGGTTGGTTGGACTTGGACCCATCCTTTCACTTTCAGTCTGCATCTGATTCCGTCCAGTCAACTCTTGCCCACTCCGGCAACTCCGTCTCGTAACTCCAACCTGGTCCCTGTAATTACACACAATGAAATTATTCCAACACTACATTTCTCTTTGAATCAACACTCTATTCTGAATTATGAGTTTTATGATAATTGTAAACAATATCCAAATTATAAAACGAGGTGAGAGAATGGTGTGAAGAGAAAAATGCCAGATATGAAAATGGTGGTCAAAATGTCGATATACATAACTAACTTTTCTCCAACTAAACTTTTTTCAATTCATAACTTTGTAATCAATCAACTCAAATTTGTACTCAACAATTTCTAGGCATTTCATTAAATATACTACAATGAGAGTTGAAATGCCGTTTCTAAAAAAATAAATAAGAGTTATATAATACCTAAAATTCAAGAAACAACTAGACTAATGTATGAATGTATAGGCATAAAATTTGAACAATCTCGAATAATTAATTCAATTAATAAAGTACACGTAAAGCCTTCATTCCCGGCTGCCTGAAAAGTAGTCGTTAAATTCATCTCTCATCATCACCCATCGTCCCTTTATCGACGCACAAAGACTATGACTATGACGCACGAAGACTATGGACCACTCCAAACAGATGATATGTAGATGCGGATGGAGACATAGATGGATAGATCTTTGCATAGATAGATGGATAGATAGACGGACAAATAGATAGGATGGAAAAATAGATAAAGGGACTGTATAATCACAGTGTCGACATTGACTGTCGCTTTATTGATTGGTTGGATCGGACAAATTCACCATACTTTTGCCAATTCCCATGAGATTTGCAATGAAATGATAAACTCAAAACCTATGATAAGCTGTGTTGAGTCACATTTTAACCTTCAATTTGCCTTTGCCAGTGTTAAGTTTTCATAATTCTAAGCTTTCAAAGCAATACCAAGAGTGAGAAGACTATTTTAAAATTAGAAAAGTAAATGGTTGTTGTGGATATCCATACTTCTAGAAAAGTAAATTTTGAAGATGTTTCTTTTTCTCTTAAAATAAGTTTGACAAATGAGTGAATGGTTTATGTTTGCCTGTAACCCCATATCAGAGATTTTAGAAATTAAAAAAAATTAATTACCAAATTTTAGAAATTTGGTAAAAGTTGGAATAAAAAAAGGTTCCAACCTACTGTTATAGATCTTTACACACCAATGACCACACTGCCATTGTCAATGACAGAGACTCATACAGTCTCTGCAGGTGGATAGATGGATGAACATGTATTCTATTGAAGGGTTTCGCCTATTTTAATGAGAGTAAGCCCACTGACCCGGTACTTCCAGGCGTGCAGGTACATGACGAGATCGCGTGGCTTGGGGTCGCGGTACTTGACCTTGCACTCGTAGCAGTGCGGGTCGGTGCTCATGCGCTCCGGCTTGAAGACGAGGTCGGGCGCCTCGTGGCCCGTCTGCGTCGCCACCGTCACCTTGGTCGACGCCACGGCCGCCAGCTGGAGGGGGGCGGCCGGGCACGGCGCCGGGGGCGGCTGCAGCTGCACCGGCGAACCGCCGTTCTCGCACGGCGACGGCTCGCGGCTCGGAACTGCAACACAACTCATATTAGTCAATGGATTGGTTTAGGCCTATATTAAATTTATCCATATTTTTATTGTCTGTAAAGCCTGGTTTTCATTAGTAGAGTTAGTGGTAGATTTCCCTGGGCGAGTACTAACTATCTTGTGAACTCTCCCAATGAAAATGTTCATAGTAGAGTAGAGTGATGGTAGAGTACTTGTTTTTAAGTACCAAGTAAGTAGAGTATATTTAGTACGGTAGAGATAGTATGCTAGTTACTCTACCACTAACTCTACTAATGAAAACCAGGCTTTATTTCTATTATGGATGTATTGATACTACTATAGTTGCATAATTATGTTATGATTGAGAACTCACACATTTTATGTGAGAAGATAAGAAACACATACTATAACGCTGATATAGGCTTCATTTTGAATTTTTAGATTTCGATTTAGATCTTTATTGGCTTATCAGAACGACTCTTATCGCTCTCGGCACCGCTATGAAGCGCTCCATTATTGTGATATAAATTGTATATATTGTTGTAGTGTTATATGATATATTGTTTATAAATTGGAAAACGAGTAGTTTTGGGCCTAGTCCTAAGCCTAAATAAATGAATAAATAATTTTTTTTTCGTTGTTACTATAGCACCTAGTCAAGGACTAATAAGCTATTCTATTTCAACTTAAAATGATAATGATTGTTAGAGAAGGTGAAACCCAGTGGTTCAACCTTCTACATTGAATAAGGATAAATAAATATGTTATGATATCAACTCAGACTTATTCATATACAGTAGGTTATTCAATGTAATATTGTAATAACGTATGATTTCGAATCAGGATTATTCATACAAAGATATACTTAATGTAAATTTCAAATATGAACCTTGATTTGAGCCTGTGTTTAAACGATAATAAACTGATTTCTCTTCACATTCAAATTCAGGCTTTTATTACAATTTTTTACACATTGAAACAAAACATTTCTTACTAATAAGAATAAATCTTGCTTTACAATAAAAATCACAATGACAGAAAGATTTGTAATATTATTATAATATAGAAATATTGGGCCCTCCCAGAGCTCAAGCTTTGCTTTTCTGAAAAGCAAAACTTGAGCCCTAGGAGGGTTTCAAAATACGAGTAATTTTATAAAGTAAGTGCGGTAGATGGAGGATCTGATTTGAATTGTTAAATTTCAGGGTACCCGCCTTCAACAGGCAAATGTTTTCTCCTTCTGTTGTATACTACTATGCATATCTGAAACAGGTGCAAAGGGATCTTCTAGGTAGATTGACTCATATCCATCACGTCCCAGTGTATGGTGAAAAGAGAACTTCTATTATGCTCATTTCACTAAGGAAAGCGTCAGTTTGAATGGAAAAGGAGAAAAACATGGTAGAGGCGAAAAAATGCAAGAATAAAAAATATTTTAGAGTATTGATGCCAACCTTTGTCTTCGTCGTCGAACAAAGGTTTGAACATGGAAAGCTCTGAGTCGCCATCCATTCCCAACCAGTTCTCAGCGTTATGTATACTGATAAGATCTCTTATCAATTCTTCGTCGGTCTTTCCTATTCTACCTCCTTTGCCCTTCTCGGGACCGAAAACCGTGTGATTGTACAATGGATCGTTCACAACTGGATATCCTGCAATAATGAAAATAATTATTACAGCATGATCTTTTGGATTGGGGAAACTGAAATACTTAATAAAAATCACTGAAAAATTAAAAGAAATAAACAAAAATTATGCAGATTAGTTGAATATATTTTATTTTGAAATATGGGGATTTCCAGCGTTATGATGATGAAATTCATTTTAAGACACAGGCACAGAAAATAAAACTGACACATTCTTGATTAGAAACGTCAGATCAACAGACACTCCATTGGTTTCAAACAAGGATAACTCATAACATAATACCTGACAATAATCCTGTGAAACACAATAAAGATTGTAAATTAATTAGAAAGTCAACTTACCAAGATACTGTAAGTGGACCCTGATTTGATGCATTCGACCCGAATGAGGCAGGCACAGAACTACACTAGTGTTACTTTCTGGGTTGTAGCCCAGCTTGTGGAATGTCGACGAGCATTCCTTTCCTTTCGGAGACACTTTGCACACTCCGATCTTGTAGCTAACCACTTCGATCGGCTCAGAAATTTTGACAACCTCGTCCCTGTAATAAAACAAAAAGAATATTGATTAGAAAAACTACTGCATTGACAGAAAGTATGTCATTTGAATATGGAACCTTCATTGAATTAGACCAAGAATGGAGTTGAAAAAAGCATAAGAACTTATACAGAACTTCATTTTTCATAAAACTGAATGAAAGCTTACGATGGATACTGACCGTATTGATTGATAATTCTAATATCAATCATGAAAATGACGCAAATAAGAAATAACAGTAAGTTACTCAAATATTGGACTGTAATTTTTAGGCAATATTAATAAACAATAAAATCAGTAATAATACATTATTAGATGGTATTATCAATAGCATCAGTAGTGAAGATTGCGTTGCATGTTATGGAAGTTGGTAAGCAATATGAACAGCTAACTGAGAATATGTACAACTATTTGAATAATCAGGATCATCAATATCAATCAATCTCGTCAATAATGTCACTCTCGATATCTAAATCTTCAAATTGTGTAAGGGAATTTATTATTTGAGGTTTAAATTTCAATAAATCTTATCAAATATTTCTATTTCCTCCTCAGGTTACTAAAGGAAATAAGAGTCATATAATTATTTTTTTTGCAGGAAGGTAAATAAGAGAGATAACTGAATATGATATTCATTCCATGGATGAAAAATTAATTTCAATTCAATTTCATTCTATTCATTATATACTAGGAAAAACTGCCAAGTAGAACACTCACAGTAATGTTTTACACTCTCAATTTGAAAAATCTTATCGAACAATAAATTATTAACTACTATTAACGGCCGATTGTAGAAACATTCGGCAAATGAACAGGTAATTTGAATCAGTGATAAATTAGGATGCAGCATAGTGGACCAACGACAAACTGAGCTAATTTGAAATAGAAAATTAAAATGAAATAATGTTAGAAGAACGTTCAATTATTGTAACCATCAAATTCATATATTTGACTAATAAAATTCAATGCATCATATAATGTTATCGAACAATAATTTATTTATCTAATACAGTATATTAAATTATTTACTATATTCAAAAATATGATCTATAATCATAGTCATTCAATTTTACGCTTGGCATTAGATACTTGCAGATAGATAGATAGATAGATTGATAGAGAGATAGATAGATAGATAGATAGATAGATAGATAGATAGAATAGATAGATAGATAGATAGATAGATAGATAGATAGATAGATAGATGAATAGATAGATAGATAGATAGATAGATAGATAATAGATAGATAGATAGATAGATAGATAGATAGATAGATAGATAGATAGATAGATAGATAGATAGATAGATAGATAGATAGATAGATAGATAGATATGATAGATAGATAGATAGATAGATAGATAGATAGATAGATAGATAGATAGATAGATAGATAGATAGATAGATAGATAGATAGATAGATAGATAGATAGATAGATAGATAGATAGATAGATAGATAGATAGATAGATAGGTAGATAGATAGATTGATAGAGAGATATTATTCCTTTGCCATCGTACTCTACGGTCATCAGCAACATCAAGAAATAATATATATTTATCCATCGAATGCCAAGCGTTAAATTAAATGAATCTAGATAGACGAAAGAGATGACTCACGGAAATTCGCCTTCGACCCGACAGACGTACTCCTTCTGCACTTGTCGATTTCTGATCTGCTGTTCCATCTGGCGCGCCTTCTTCGGCGTGCGCCCGAACAGCAGCAGGCCGCTGGTCAGCCTGTCCAGCCGGTGGATGGTGCGCAGGTTCCTCAGCTGGTACTCTTTGGCCAGAATGAACACCACCGTGTTGTGCCTGTAGCGACCGCATGGGTGCACCTGTCATCAAATAACAACACTCAACTTAGTTTACCATCAACTCCAAGACTTATTTGTTTCATTATAATTATACCTGCCATCAAATAACAACACTCAAGTTCGTTTACCATTAACTCCAAGACTACTATCACCTATATAATTTGTTTCATTATAATTATACCTGCCATCAAATAACAACACTCAAGTTAGTTTACCATTAACTCCAAGACTATTATTACCTATATAATTTGTTTCATTATAATTATAAGGATACAAAAGCGTTCAAATAAAGTTACGTGTCCTTGAGCAAGCCTTAGAAAGGCTACTTGATAAGGTATATCTTACCAATTTTATTAAAAAAACTTATCTAAACACTGTAGCACAAAACAATTCCTGTATAATAAGGCACTTGTCTTGAAAATGAATTATTATACAGTTATAATATTTCATTAGAACGTTCAAAGTATATAATAATTTATCCATTATGTATAATATTTAGTTGTTGTGGATCCATCCTTTTCTCACTTGATCAAATATTGACTGAAATTGATTTAAAGAGTAAGATTGTACTCATAGATTATTGTGTTAATGTACATTTCGCGGTGCTGTGCTGCATCGTCAGAACACGTTTACAGGTGAACTCACGATGCAGTATAGCACTACGAAGTGCGAAATGTACATCAACATTATAATCTATGGGTACATTCTTACTTTTTAAGACAATTTTAGTGTCTACATGTATAATATTTAAAACATGACTGCATCATAGTGGACCAATTCTTAAACACTTTGAGCATTGTGAGAACCTGTAATGAGAAAATTTATTTTCAGTCCTAGTGCCTTAGCAAAATGAACCAGCTATAGGCAACTGTTATATGACAGTATAAATATTTTGTCATTATTGAAGATTGTTTGGAATGAATGAGTAAATTATTTTATAATAATTTCAAATTAATTTCAACTCTCAGTTGTAGGATTTCTACAACTTTTAATCAAAATGAGGCTGTCGGATGTTGAATGTTATTCTAATGTTCAATAGAAGATTCTGGAATAATTATTATAAAATGAAATTAGTACATTTATTTTTTAGGAATCAAGTAAGTTTGAAATATTTATTCGTGTTTTAAACATCACTTTGGCCGTAGAATTAATAGCTCCAGAAACTGAACACTGTCTTATTATAACACAGAAATTAAAAAGAGGTCTGTATTATAAAAAATCTTTATATTGTGTGTTTCTGATTATTATTCCCACTATTAAGAGAAATACAAAAATGCTAAATTCGATAATACAACAATAAAAAAGATGGAAGAAGAAATTGATAACAAAAAACAAATCATGAGAAATTAATATAATAAAAAGCTGCCATGCATAGAGAAGCGTGAAATAAAGCGGAAGTGAGAAGCTACACCTTAATGCAAAATTCGCTTTCATCACATTGCACACAAGCTGGGATATTATTTAAAATAAGAAGATGTACCATCATAACATCAAAGAGAAGACTTTAAAATGCATATTTCAAGTATTATTTAGAAAAATTACCTTTTTATCATGACTATAATACCTATCAACCATAAAAGTTAAAAATCAACAATTCATTGCGAATTGCCCTAGAATAAATTTCTTTCCAAATCAATTTGATTATACTGATTGTTCAATGTTGGTGACATTGAGTGCAATAGAGTTCCCAAGCCTATATAACAATATTAATTATATTGTTGATTTTGAATTGTTTGAAAAGTCTTCGTGATAGATCTATACGAATTCTTCTATTCAGTATGATGAACCAACCGTAAAACCTTCAAATAAGTTGAAAGACTTCACGTTCATGGATATAATTTCTATAAAGTAGGCCGCTACTTAAGAACGCAGTAATGGACGAATGTAATTTTCAATCTGAGTAACAAGACTAGATTGATTTTTTGAATTCGAATGTAAAGAATTGAGATGTGCAGCACATTGATCTAAGATAAGGTAGAGGTAGTAGGTAGGCCTGCAAAGTGAAATGAGAGATTAAACTCACACTAAAAGTATTCACTGTATAAGTATAGAATGCTTTATTCCTTGATCGCTACCGGTACTCTTATCTATACTGTTTGCTGTATTGTAAACTCAATACTATTCCAATTTGAACCCGATATTATTTCAACATAAAATGAATAATGTTCAAAAAAGAGGGCTGGGGCCTGTTTCATGAGAATTCAAAAGTCCTTTGATACAGTAAAAAAGTGAACATTCACTAGACTTAATAGTTTATTGCTTATTATGGTTTGTTATGTTATCAACATCTAGTGTCTACTCGTCTTTTTACTTTATCATAGGGCCCCTTACTTTTCATGATGGGCCTACAGACCCCAAGAGTTCTATATCTTTATGTATTTATCCTTATACACTCCAACTACAGATAGCTAAAAATCTTCAGGAAGTTTACAGTCTGTAACTGATAGATCCAATAATCAAATTATTGGCCGGTTTCTCAGTTGTTCAATAAACTATTGAATCAATAATTTTTCTTGCATTTAAAAACACATATTTATTGATCCAATACTGCTCTTGGATCCATAAAATGTTTATTGAACGACTGAGAAACCGGGCATATGAGTTTAATCCAAGTCTATTATTGATGTGAATTTTCAAATTGTTATTCTTTTTTTCTAGAATATTCTTAGCTGGACCTCAATCAAGGCTTCTCTTCCTCCAGACATGTCTGAAATATTGTTTCAAAAATTTTCATTATTTTTTTATTTGGCAATAAATATTTTTCGTTTTTATGTTCATTACGTCTTCATTGATATTTTTAAATGATTTATAATTAGTATTTAATCCATATTTAGTACTGTGTTTAATGTTTATATACAATACACAAGCGAACGATAGATGGTTGAAGTGATATTTGAGAAGTTTCATACATTACCTTGGGGGTCGATTAGTTGGGCATGCTTTTTAGGGGAGAAATAGAGGTGATTGTTAAGGATGACTTACCGGCAGTGAACAGGGTTTGTCCAAGGCGACTATGTCATCATCTACATGGACTAGACGCAAACTCTTTGCTAAGACAGGAGTCTCGTGTCTGCAATGCAATTAGCACACTATACCACCAGTCAGTGCCACCACTAGATTATAGCCAAGCCCCTCATCCCTCAACAACACCCCCCCCCCAACCACCAGACACAACAGCATGCAAATTACACAGGTCTCCTGATTCCCGCAAGATTCGATCCCAGCGACGATTCTTAGTACAAGTTATGGGATTTCAATGTTGTTTCAAGAACATATTGATTTTGTGTTGTGAGAAGGACTTATCGATTGAATTTTGTACCTTACAAGCTGGCCATTTAAAATGAAATGATAGTCAAGACTCTTCAAATTTTGTATGAAGTTATATGGAAATACACGATATTGTTCCTTTGTATAGAAACAATACACTATATTTCTCCTATCAATATAGTATTGATATTGTACTCTCAAGGAATCATTGAGGTGTTTCTGATAATAAAATTCTTCATTTAACAGACAGTTTATTCAAGCTGTCATAAAGCTATAAAGCTAATACAGCAATAAAGCAATACATAAAGCTAAGAATTTTAGTACATTCAGATTGATAATGAATAATTCTCCAACAATAATAATTATCCAAGCCAGCTTGATAAGGTTAAAAACTTGATTATTTAATGTCCATTATTTGTGTCATGGAAGTTATTTTTGAAGCAAAAAGCAATACTTCTCGTTATTTTATTACGAAAAGAGTGTGTGTGAATGAATCAATAAATCATACACGTATGATTTATGTAAATATTAGTTTCGAGGGGAAATTTACAAGTCATCTTCATTCATTGAAATGAAGTGGTTTTGGAAATCCTGTAATGTGCTTCCAATAACAGTAGGCTGTGTTAATAACATGGTATCAGTCATGGTATTTCATGATAAGATCGAAATCAATCATGAATTTTTCAACAAAAAGTGTTTGTTGAATGCTTTATCCCTTATGAAAAGAAGGTTGTCCTTTTACCGTGAATACAAAATCTTACAAAGTGAAAGGAGCAAAATGAGGAACCACTTTAAATCAATCTTGGAAAACATTCATTTTTATAATAAACAGATCTTTTTCAGACCTATAATTCACACATAAATACGACCTCCCAATACCATCATCAATAAATTGAACCAATCATTCGATCATGTTAGAATAATAAACAGGTTGAATGAATGAATACTGCATACGATTCAATTTATTGTAATGATGGAAATAGAATTGCACTGCACATATGCAATGGAATTAGAACTTACACTATATGTTTATAGAGTTTGATTTCAACTGATGAATCCTCCAAAACTTGATTCAGAAATTTAAAAAAAATGCATTGAGAAAAAGAATCTTTTCTGTAATATTTTCACAAAAAAACATTTGATTCGATGGAAAAATAAAATGAATTAGCACATGAAAATAATAATACTAAATTTTCTTTTCGTTTTGTGTAATTTAATCGACGAATTAGTTCTCAAAATAAAAACAATAGTAGTTGAATAATAGTAAATTTTCTACATTTTCATAAAAATTATTCGAGGCTACTTTTACTATTATTATGAATGAATTCTAATTAAAATAACTAACTAGGATTGATCCTAATCAATTAAGTTAATTGATTGTTTTACAATACTGTATTTGATATTTGAGAGTTTAAGAATTCAATACTATTTGCTTATTTTGGGTCAGCCATAGTCATTTGTCAATGTTATCTTTCGCAATTTACAATCAGTGTTAAATGAAGTATAAAAGTTCTTGTGAATACCATTTGAAAAGAAAAATGAAATTGCTCTTACAAGTCAAAAGAGCTGATATAATGTTGTATGAAAAATAATATGATGGATATCCAAAGAAATTGTAGAATTCACATGGAACATTTTCAATCCAAGTGATTTAGTAGAGATGCTGTTTTGCCATAGTTATTTTTACAATAAAGTATTTTTTAATTTTCTTGCTAGAACGTCTATAAGTTATAAAACTTATTTAAAAAAATAGTTACAGGTGGAGCATAACTGAAAAGTCTAAAATAATAAAGTATTCTATTATGAAGTCCCCTGGTGTAAGACTATCCTAATGTTTGTTGCGGTAAATCCGCTTATGCTCTTTATGTCGACTACACAACTTATCATTGGATTAAAAAAGTTGTATCTCACTCTTGTCTTTCAAAAATCATATTTTCAGAAAAAAATCATTTACATGGTGAAAAATACTTGAAGTAATTCAATACAACGATTTCCTTGAATTTGAAAAAATATGCCTATTATTATTATATGAGAAGAACTCATACAACACAGTAATGGCGGATTTCACAGCCTATACTGATGATTTGTACTTCATACTTATATTACACCTATAAACAAGGGCGTCGCGCCAGTGGGCACAGGGGTAAAAAATGATGAGATCTGTAAGGCTAGGCGTACACCGGTTAGTCATTGCATCGGTGTGTGCTGCTTCATAAGCAGCTATGTGAATTACTGTGACTAAACGTGAATAATTTCGTCTTGTCTTGTCTTGACTAACCGGTGTACGCCTAGCCTAAATAAAACAGATATCTGTTGATACTCAATTGTTTCTGTGAAGGCCTACGCTAAATGATTTCTGAGCATTTTATTGAGTAGACTAGCATATAAAAGTACCCTTTTGTAGTATGCTTACTGGCTCATATTATCCTAATTTTGATTTGTGCCCCCCTCCGCAAATACATAGCCCACGCTTCGCCTATGCCTATAAATATCACATACTTGTATCTGTACCTTTATACTTATTAACGTAATTATTGGTGATACTCTTGTATTATATCAGTTTCATGGAACAGGCTCCATGCCTCCATGAAGATACTAGAATCGCCACTTTTCTAACGTCATTGAGAAAGCTCCTCATTTCTGGCAGATGTGATTATTTTAAGATGACGCTTATTAAACTCAAGTCAGAATATCCAAACAGTTCAGAAATTAATTGGATAGAACATTTCAATTAAATGTAATATTATAGTTTGAATGTTGAAAATTTCAGCAGCAAGTCCAAACTCAATACAAATTGAAAGTAGGCTACAGTTTTTTCTGTGAAATGGATAGGCCTACTACTACTGTGGACACCAATCACTTTTTAGAATGGTGTTAAGAATCTGAATATACTTATCTTGTACAATTACTAACAAGTAGTGGTTTTTACTTGGAATGCAGTCTTCCCAGCATCTAGTAAAAGTTAATGTTACTTTTCAAATTCATTTGCAAAATGAGCATGCGGTCAGTATTGAGCGTGCAAATCAGGAGAGATAATCCATTTCTATTATTATAATAAAATCTATAATTCATTATTTGATTTTGATTTGATATTATTTTTTTTTTGATTAACCAATAAAATGAATGTTGCGTATCTCCAACTATGAATATTCGATTTTATTGAATACTTAGAAAAAGCGAATTATTTATAGTAAAATATTTTTCAAGTATTTTATGTATTTTTGAATAGTCCACCCAAAAAGCACTAGCCTAAACTATTTAATCAAATGATAGCCTATTAATTTGTTATCACAGTTTTCAAGGAACAGTAAAACTCCAATTATCCGGGCACCAATAATCTGGATCATATTAAGTGAATTATTCAACAATCTAAAGCAGCAAAACAACAGTCTATGTTCATTTTAGGGGTTAAAAATATATTTCACTGTTATTAAGTATTGCTTGTCAATATTATGAACGAATACCGTAAATATGCAGTTATAGTTCTTATTATTATAGTGTAACTATAGTTCTTATTATTCTATGAACAAAAATATCAGTAGAGTATTTCGAGAAAATCAAGTATTTCTCATTGTGTTCTGTTCAAGTTTTCCCCTAGAAATCACCTTTCTTAATAAAAATTCAATTTTTTGGTTTTTTGAGTAGCCGGGTTTGGTCTCGATCAATAAGGATAATTGGAATTTTACTGTATTTGAACGTTATTAATATCTTCTTTTATTGTTGATGATGCCTGCCCAAATAATCAAGTCTAGTAGTTGAGAATTCATTGATTGAGATTAATTGACTAATTTGTTACTTATCCCAACAATTGAATTACCTTATAATATTATGAAGTAGAAAATCAAATTATGATGGAGCAATCAAAACTGGTGAACTATTTCAAATCTCGTATTTAATTTGTAATAGAATATTCAATATCAATTTTTCAATTCAATTTCAATTGAAAAAGTGAGATTTACGATGAATTGCTATCATAAATAATAAAGAATTGAATTATAAATACCTGTTTGACCATAAGACAGGTTAGCAGCAGCTGAAGTAAGAAATTTTAATCTGCAGATTCTGAAAATAGTCCCTGAGTTCAAGTAAGTACATACGAGACAAACAAATACATGCATAATGGAGGAAAACCTACTTCTTTGAAAGAAATTCAAAGAAGTATTTATCAAAAAAACTCCTGGATCATAAGGAAACTAGAATTCGGTGTTAGAGTGAAGAGCATAGAGGCATTAAGTGGAGGACTTGAAAGATTGTATGGATCTCCAATATTAATTTGTCAAAATGTATGCAAAATCTAAAAAAATAATAAATCTGAATGTTATAAAGCTGGGGAAGAGGAGTGTTTTATTTGAGTTTTCAAATAAAACACTTCTCCATTATTTGTTTTACGCTATAAATTCGACAAATGATATTTTTAAAAATGTGTAAGTTTCATAAGAATTCCACTACTAAAAGCGGGGCGAATTAAACATAGGTATAAACGAAAAAATTCGACAAAGGAACAGGAATTAAAATATTGAAATTCATGAGAATAGAGAGGGATAATTCATCAATTCATCTAAAAATCAGTTAGCCAGAGAATGGAATTGTTTTTAGTAAAGGAATAGTTTTTCTCTAAATAGAATTAAAGCAAAGTAGTGATGCAAAGAAAGTTGTAGACTTGAAGTGGAAAAATCTTCTTTAGTGGGAATTCGGAGTGATTTAGTATAGGATTTTGTTTTTATTCTTTTTTTATTCGACAAAAAATGTAAGAAATAATCATTTAGGCTACAGCTTTGAGTTTATGTGTGTTCAAACTTTCACTTTTACAACAAAGTTTAAACACACATTGCTAGCCATATTTGACCAAGTGTTCAAATAGGATGACAACTTAGAAGAAATTAAAATCTATTGCGTGTAATTAACTTTCTCATTTACAATAGTACTTGCAGATTGGCTTGTCGGACGCGTTTCGAGGCGTTTAGCCCTATCTTCAGCGCACAACAGTAACTAGATACTCAGACTTTTTACAAGTTGCAGCACAATATTGAATCGTGTCTCACATAAATGTCTACTGAGTTTAGATGAATTGAGTGGGTAGGGGGAGTCCTGAGTTGAAACAAATAGAGTGGGTCTGTGACATGACATACATTTTGACAAATCGATAACAAGTAGAGTGTTGGCAAGAAAGCGATCATGCAAACAGGCAGACAGAGTACAAGGTCACTACTAGGACTTGTTCCTGGCGTCTCAGTGCCACTTACAGGAATTGAGGCCGGTTTGTTTACAACGACCACGTCCTCATCCATGTGAATTATCGCAATCGGATCAGCTGTTACGGGAACCTCGTGTCTGCAACACAACAACACTTGATTCACTCTCTCACGCGCATACTCAGCACATGCGCCGCCATCGCTCTTAGGGCCGGTTGCACAAAAGTGGATTAACGTTAATCTTCGATTATTCATAACAATCAACATTGTTAGTTAATTGGAGCTTTGTGCAACTGGGACTTACTGTTCAATTTCAATAATTCAACTACTGGTGATTGTCCCTTCAATAGTAATAGCCGGTTGCACTAAAGGGGATTAACAAAATTGAAATTGTTTTTCAAAACAAGAATTACAATTGTTGATTGAAGATTGAGATTAACATACCTTTGTCCAACTGAGCCTTTCAGAGATTCTTTTCAGAGATACTCTTTCTCTTTCAGAGATACTCTTTTAGAGATTCAACTAATGGTGAATTTTCCTTCAATAGTAATAGCCGGTTGCTCGGTTTAAGAGGATCAAAGTTAATCTTCGATTACTCATAAGAATAATCATTGTTAGTTAATCGGAGATTAAAATTAACATATACCTTTGTGCAACTGGGACTTACTCTTTCAATGATTAATTTAACTACTGGTGAATGTTCCTTCAATAGATAAGACCGCACAGTCAAATGGCGATTTCCTGTGAATATTTACTTTCCATCTACACTCAAATATACAGTAGTCAAATCTGACCAACAATTCAAACACTAACCAATCTTCCACAAAACAATAAATAATATTATATTATGAAGTTGTTTAAAAAGTAACATTCATCACTGAAAATCTATCAAAGAAAACCCTATCGTTGCTATTACCCTAGCATTACCTTACTATTTATCAAAGATTATGAATAGTGAATAATAAAAGTGCATTAGGAAAATAATAATAATGTTTTAGAATAATAATTGTGGACTTGACGCTGAACTTCTTATTGATTCTTCAAGTAAACATCATATTCTTTTGTATAAGAAATGTAATATGATAATTTTCAATAAAAATGTGAGAAATCCACAATTTTTTTATCTTACCAGATTTTTTCAATATTGTAATATACTCGTATTGTAAAATCCTGCACAAAATAATATAATAATTAAAGAATGATATTCTGTAGAATTTTTGAGTGAATTTCATTTAATATGAGGGAATTTTCAACTGATCGATAAGAGCTAATAATGATGAGCAGTCTGCATCATTTAGAAACAGTTTGAACTTGAATTTTGCAAGTTTTTGAAATTTATGACAAATTATATTTATTTTTTTATGCAAACCAATGTAGGCTATTAAGATGAAAATCCTAATACAATAAGCATAGGGACTGAGTGCTAACAGCCAATAGTAATATTCTTCTTATGAGTTTTACTTTAAGAATCAATTATTTTTTAAATTGAATTTATACACTGAGATTTCTCCGACAAACTTTTTCACAGTAAATAAGAAAGGAAAATTTATTCTCAATTTCTATGAATAGTTATGAAAAAATGGAGGATTACAGATTGGTTAGTGATTTGATTGTAGGATAACTAAGAACTGCTTTAGTCATGAGCAAGTGTTTTCTGTGAGTATGACCTTTTCCATAAGAGTTGTAAAGTTACTAAGAGGTATTTAAAAAGTAAAAGTGAATAATGTAGCCTAGTTCAAAAATATTATTTACTCTACAATGTGACATCATAAACAAATCGTTCGAAGAATTGTGTTAGTTTGGATTAAATGCAACTTTTCAATAACATGTTTGTCATAAAAACAATTTGCAACAATAATATAATACTGAAGAATTGTAGTATCTTCATATCACTCGGATAATACATAAAATATTTATGCACAGTGATTGTGATCATACAAGCATTTATTTCATACAAGAACGCAACAACATACAAGGCAGTATAAACTATGTAGCCTAAACAATGCAATCAAGTAATTTAAAGATAGCTGGAGAAATTCACCACTTGCCATGTCATGCATTTATAAAGTGAGTGAATTCTGTTCAATCGAATCCTCAATAAATCTAGCATTGTAGTAAAATTTTAGCTGAATTCAACAGATTCTCATTTGAGATCTCTAAAGAGCATTATAAAAAGTATCTATATAATGCTGATTAGATTCTTTATCTACCTCTAATTTCTATAGCTCTACAGAAGGTCAACTTATTTTGACTGTAACAGATAATGTTTAGAATCAATAATGGTTTAAAATATCATTTTGAAAATTAAAAGACTTTTGTACAGTTAATAAGATTCAAAATGTTTAAATTCTATGGCATAGTTGAGCAGAATGAGAGAAAATCATAGAATCAAAGTAATGAAACATACTCATAACTTGAATAACAAAAATATTCAATATTAAAGAAAACATTCTCCAAAAGCTATATGAAACGAAGTTTGTGGAGCATGATGAGCCTATTCCTAATATTATAGACTTCAAGTAATCATTTCAAAATTAAATTACATTCAGGGGATTTTAGAGTCTTGTAGAGAGAACAATCCATATACTAGGATACGTTTCAGTGGGCATTAGACTTCTAAAAATATTGGTTTGTGTATTTGTCCCAGTTGCACAAAAGTCTATAAGCTTAATCTTCAATAACAATATCAATTATTGTTATGAGTAACCGAAGATTAACTTTAATCCACTTTCGTGCAACCGGCGCCTTTAGTCTCTTGGAAAGAGTTGCCAATCATTGAATAAAAACTTATCTCACATAGCTATGAAACTCCAGAAATTAATGTAATCTTACCAGAGCCTTTCAATCTCAAGAAGTGAATATCTTTGAAGATGAGAAATAATTTCAAGATTCTACATCACATTAACTCAAGCTGTAATAATCATGCTATTAGATTAATCTACCATAAGAGTTAAGCTTTCTAAAAAATGCTCAGTCCTAAAACTATGGATCTAGCATGGGATAATCCATGAGACGGCGAACAAGTTTCCAGTGCTTTCATAGGATGAAAAGATAATATTGTTATTCTCCAAGATAGAATGAAACGAAGCTGTATGGTAGGGTATGTCTGATCATGAAAGCAAACACAATTTTCCGCAGGTATCCAAAGAAAACTGAGAAGTGTGTACCTGCATCTTTTCCATATAAATTCTAAATCCCAACCAAAACTAACAAAATATGGTTTCATACAAAAATCAATGTGTTCTATATGCTAAAACTGAATTGAATTCTGATCAGTGTGTGTTGTACTTGACAAAATTCAAAATACCAATGAGAGTTCAAGTCTTATGCATGTCATTTTTCAACAAAACGTATCTCCGATTATTCACATTTACTACAAAAATCTGATACAGATCTTCAAAAACTATAGGAGACTCAAAGGGAATTGATTTATTAGATTTGCTGAGAGGCAAACATAAATAATCCTAAATTCAGGCTAGGTACATGAATGGTGAAGAATAGGCTCCACTAGTAGGCTTGATGGGTAAAGAATTCAGTCAAATTGTTTTTAATAATTATGATTTACATTCACAGAAGGACTTACGACAATAGAAAGAATTAGAAAATCGTAATAAAATAGCAATAATATCAAAATCCACTCAAAAATTAAAAATAATCATATTGTGTTAAAGAATTATTATATATTCAAGGTTCGTTTTTCCTCTTTAATGGATGATAATTTTGATAAATGACTGAAATTTGAAATCGAATCAACCATACATCCTATTTATTGGAAGATGGAATCTCATCTTCACTGTGTATAACTTCTGATTTGTTATGCTAGAAATTCATCTTATTTATGATATTTTACCACTTGTAATGAAAAACCTCATGAATTGTGATATTCTTGAACATTAATTTCATGTGAGATGTGTTACGTAATAAAAGACCTTTTAGTTTCTTCAGTATTTTGTTATTATATTAAAAGAAATACAATTATTTTTATGAATAATCAATCAACAAAATGTAAGATTGTGTTGAATTCAGCACTGTATAAAAATTAAGTTCAAGATTAATAAATTAATAAGATTTTACTATAGTGTACTTTTCATGAGTATTCAAGATTAAAAAACAAACTCAACAGATAGTGTGAATTAAATAACTCCATGGTCTCTTCAAACACCAACTAATAGGTATAGTAGGTTGGTTGATTGTCGGATTTTTGTTCTGTCTTTGGGTATTGATTCCACTTCCCTGCTTTGTAGGAGTACCTATCTGGAACTGCCAGTGCGTTAATAATTTCAAAAAGAAGGGAAAACAGGAAAAGACAGACATTTTCAAAATCAAACGGACTGAAGTACAATACTCAAATCAATAATGACTCATAAACACTCAATGGAATGAATTTTTAGTGAAATGTATAGAATTTGTTCGAAGGTGAAAAAGTTGTTAATTAGTGTACCAATCATGGATGGTTTTGAAAGTGAAATGGATAGATGGGAATTAAAATTAGGTCCTCAGTAATTTTCCATTTGCTTTTATCTTGGAAAAATGCCTGCTTCATTGTGTACGGTACGTATTGAGAAGATGTGCAAATGAAATCAACCAACTACTGCACGCAAATAGGCCTAGGCTGAATTCAAATGGCAGTTTAGTTTGCAAGCTTCCAATTCGTCTCACTGTTCAAAGGTATTAATTTGATTACAACACAAATTCTACATTTTCTTTGAATATCCAAATCTTTGCTCGTTACAAAGTGTACACAATCGTCCTAAGCAACACCGGCAAATGGCGGCAATGTCCTAAAAGTGAGGTTAAATCAGGTTATCAATACTGTTGTAGTAGTTTATGGCGGCAATTGTTTGCACGACAATCTTACCTATGAACAACATTGGCCAGCAGGTCGTTATGCTTTAGTCTATAATCCACATCCACCTTCTCATAGTTTACGGTTAATGAGCCTGTTCTTATGCATCGCTCCTGCAAAACCCAGAAAAACAATCATTTTTTAATGTGCAACAGACTTTACAGCTTTTCAATTTACGTAGAAATATTCTAGTTATTGATTACTGATATTGTTAGTAATTGAAGACCAATAACTAGTTTTTGTAGACCAATACGATGAATAAAACCAATGAAAAATATTTATTATTAAGTATTGTACAAGCTTCAATGAATTTCACATAGGATGTTTGTAGATACTGTATTCTTAGTCTAAGGAAGTGACCTGAAAACTCTGACACCAGACCTGAGCCAGCCAGGTTACACGGAATTATTATTATTGAATATGGAAGAATGAAAGTACTGTCGTACATTGATAAATTTCAATAATGTGTAGCGAGAACAAAACGTTGAAGATTTATCGAATTTAGACACTCAACACATGATTGAGTGTCAGAATTCTAAATGTTTGAGATGCTTGAGAGAGAGAAGTGTAAATTGTGAAGAGTAGAGGTGTAAAATATCTAAAAATCTTGAAAAAATACATAATTTTAATGAAAATACACTCATAAATTCTATAAGTTTTGTTAATATTAGAATTGAAATTTATTTATTAAGATGATGCCATGAGCATCGAAACTAAATGATGAAATAAATGACTATGAATATGAAACTCAAGTATGGTTTTAAATATGTCATTGTGAAATAGACAACATTGTTTTCATTCTTTCACCTTTTATGGAGAAATTCTACAATATGTTTGATGCAAGTGTTAATTTTATAATATTATTAAACATTGTTTGTGAACAATGTACATTTGTACATCATATTGATATTTTCACAGTTCATTTTGTATCAGCTGACAAATTGAAGTTTAAATTTGACTTGAAATAAACTAAGCTACTCGAACTCGAAAACTGAGGAAAAATGGCACGGTAATTAAGAAAGTAGTACGAACATATTCTTCAGCTGGATGCGCTCTGAATTCTCTGGCGAAGACATCGAGGATTTTCTCACCAACCCATCGGCCTTTGGTGAAGGTGGTGAAGGTGAAGTAGTACGGGTAGACTTTCCTCAACCCTGGAAAAATAATAATGATGAATAGTTATAAGTATACTGGGCCTATGCAATAGAAAATAACTCTTGAAATCAATTTTATGTGGTTGAACATTCTTGATTACTATGCCCATTGGAGATTTATGTCAAGCTTCAGAAGAATACCTTCAAGATAGTTAGGCCCGGAAACAATAATACTGTATACACCATGAATAGGAAAAAAGCAGTTGAATAATAGATCAAGATAATAGAAAAAGTTGAATGAATTGTTCATTGGTTTATGGGCTTCAATAGACAAAGTTAAAATTAGGAATTTATGAGCTCGGTGTGTTTATGAGGCTAAAACCGATTGAGTGTTGAAAAATCGTTTATTTATAACCGGATTGAGTGTTAAGCAATTTTATGAGAGAAATATTGAGGAAGAGAAAAGTTTTGGGTTATGGGGTCTAACAGATCATCTGGAGTCCAAAAGATAAACTAGATGAGCTCATTAAATGTTTAAAAGGGATCAATTCATTTACTGTGCTTCAAAGTAAATTATTCAAATACGTTCAAGCAATGTTTATTACAGTCAGTGGAATTCTGGTTTTCCAGTGAACTAGTTTCTAATCAAAACCAGCAATTGCAGAGAATCTCTTCATTTGCACGGTATCATGCAGCTTGCAAGGTTGTTTCAAATGAAGCTTCGACTTCAGTACAGGTTCGTTCTTTGTATTGCCCATTCAAAGTGATTGCAAATGAGAGACTATTTCAATGATAGTTATTGCTCCACGAGAAACTACGCGAATCGCCTACTAACGACGCTTATTTAGCATCTGCAAGAATGTAGATGAGACTGTAGAAATGTAAAGTGAGTTCGAACAAGTTTTTTTCGGGCGGGCGTGAGCAAATAGAAGAGAGACAATGGTGTAATTACAGCGGTCCAAAGGACCTGCTCGCTATTGAGTTTGCAAGATTAGAGATAAGCAAGTGCTGAAAAGAGCTGTGCCTGTGTCTGCCCTCAGGTGTTCGCTAATGAAAGTGAAGAGGGGAGTGGGGGAAGAACTGTCGCAGGGATGCACTTTCCTTGAAAGAAAAAGAGAAAGAAGAAGAAGAAAGAAGTGGAAGTGAGGGAAGCAAGCTGGTTTTGAAGCTGAATCAGCTATTGCATTGTGTTAGAGGGCGCTCTCTGCTCGCCCTCTTCTGTACTGCAAGAGAGACCCAGTAGGCACTTTGCTATCTTTTCTTAATCCTGTTTTCTGCTAACCACACACTAATTACCATCATCTACTCACGCTGAGAGCGTCACAGATCAAGCCCACTACACATATTTCAGCTACACTTTCTGCTGAACACCGTCTGCTGCTTAGAAACACCAATCACACTGTACGTGTTCCAAACAATGAAACCTATCGCTCCTAGACACAGGATACTTCGGCATTGTTTTCAACTCAATTTGAGGAAATTGATCCATTGTTTTTCATGGAAATTTATGGAAAACAATGGGAGCAAGAGTATGGTGGACGTAATATAAAAGATGTTGACAAGAAAATTAATTTTTCAAAAAGCTGAAGAGCCTGTAGAGATTGGAAAAAATACTGTACAATCTGTACTATCATTACTTACTTTCTCTGTTATAGCACAAACTCTTAAGACGTATTCTTAATTAAACTATTAATAATTAAGATGTTTATGCACTCGCTAAGAAGAGATTGAAGAATAATAATAATGAATTAAGGGCAGGGTTGCAGATAGATGAAGGAATTAAATTGGGTTTCTGAAGTTTAAGATATACAGGAATAGAGAACACACCTAATGAAAAGCTTGCAGCTTTTAGTACTCAAAAAAGCTAAGAAAAATTAGCTTTTTCGAGTTGATGCAAATCGACAGAAAGTGTATAAATTTGATAAACAGGTTTCAATTTAATTAATTCATTTATATCAGTATCTGAAAGATACGATAATTGAAAAAGATTGCTCAATTTGAGAACGAGTTTTTTGAATTCCTCACATTCATTTAAACGGATGACAAAATTCCGTATAATCACAGTTTAGCGTGAACTAATTCAAGGAACCATCGATTTAGAATGTGACCAACTCATAATTCTCTCACTAGTTGGCAGTAGCTGTAAGGTGATCTGGTTATTTTGTTACCCAATTGTAGGTAATAGACACGCCCCTTCTTTCTGATTGGTCGACGATTCGAAATGTACGAGTTTCCATATTCTGTCACAAGGTGGCAGTAGCTGTTGGGTCATCATTTTGTTCAGTAGTTAGACACGCCTCCTCTCTCCTGATTGGTTGACGATTTAAAATGTATAAGTTTCTGAATCATGTCACTAGATGGCAGTAGCTGTTGGGTCATCTATTCTGAATTGTTGAAAACAGATACGCCTACTCTCTCTGATTGCAAAAATGCAACTGCTTCTAATTTTTGTCACTAGATGGCAGATGTTGTTGGGTGATTTTTTCAATGTTTGAGAACAGTCACGCTTCCCCTCTCCCAATTGTTAGACGTTTTAAAATTGATCCATTAGATGCCATTTAACTGCCATTAAATGGAAGTAGCAGTTGAGTAATCTATCAATTTTCCATTTATCTTAAATGGGAACTAGCCTATAAGACTAATGGGAACTAGGAAAGACTACGGTATACCTATGCTTTTTGTTTTGTCTGTGGTAGGAGACTATTACAAGTGAGACTGAAATTGTTGATAATGATATGAAAGATTATTATCATGATTTTTCAATTGTTTCAATCGATTGATTCGATATTTTTGAAAATCATGTTCACCATGGTGTGAAAGACTTGGGGAATTCTGGAACGAGACGTTGCAATTAACCTCTTCCATTTGATATTTAAATAGCGAGTCGTTTCTATGCAAGATGATCACTTTCCCTAGAAACTAATCTAGATGGAGTGGGAAACAGAGCAGAATCGATGTTTCAGAACTCTTCGCATTTTGATGGTTACTGAGCAAGTTTCGGATCGAATGGCTTCGAACGGATATCTTAAGTAGAATCATCTATTAAGAACAATGGCGAGGCTAAATATTGATTGCCTCTTTCAGTGCCACTGCCAGTGCAGAAGCATGGTCAAGTTTCAGACATGCTATCTGTTTCACCAAGTTCCACTAATGGCAAAGTACGCCATTGATGGTGGAATATTTCAAATGATAGTCAAGATCCATGTCTCTCTGTAACCTAGTTCAAAATTCAGGCAATTACAAGCTTTTAAATAAATCAAATAAAAATCTTCTGATTTTGAATATGAATCTAGAAATAATGCGTGTTTCTAAAGTAGATGAATAATCAGAAACTTATTGCCGGTTACATAAGTGGATTAAAGTGACTCTTCGATTACTCAGCAAATTCATATTGGTAATAGGAGATAAACCTCAATAGACCTTTGTCTAACCGAGACTTGGAATGTGAAAATAGGGACCTATTAAAACCCGATTTTCAGTTTGAAAATAATCTACTTGTATGAAAGGCTGAACTAGTTGAAATCCAAAAAAATGTGATACATTATTAGAAAAAAGAAAAATCTATTAGAAAGCAATATTCAAGATTCATTCCAGACAATGTTGCTTTGAGGAGGACAAGGAATTCCTCAATGAAATGCTTTTTTAAATTGGCCAATTCATTTCAAAGAATTAAAGTATTCAAAAAACGGGTACAAGAAATGAATAATAAATGGAAAAATTTAGAATGAACAAAAAAAAGTATTTCACCTTAAATCTTTGATTTAAGATGATGACATAGTTGCACAGAGGCGAAACATTTTGACTGCTGGATCTGAAAAGTAGACATTTCTCAGGAAATCTCTCACTTTTCAGCAGCTTATGGAAACCACTTGATAACAGTTCAATCAGTTCGGTGAGGCTTATGGAGATGATGTTGAAATTTATATGGCATTGGATGATTTAGGCGGGCGACTAAAGCCTAGCAGAAGCAATCTATACGAAATGTGTTGCGGTGCCTTGAATATTGATAAAGAAAACGTCTTAGGTGAGCAAGAAAGATCAGCTGAACGGTAGAAAAAAGCAGCAGTTTCGATTAGAGGAAAGCCTTAGCACAGGATGACGCGAAGCTTCAGCCACGCACTAATACAAAGATGAAGAATAAGAACAAGAAGAAGAAGAAAAAGAATAAGAAGAAAAAAGGAGAATAGAGAAGAGAAGGAGTAGTAGACGATGAAAAATAAGGCAGGTGATGAAGATGTGGGAGCAGGAGAAGAAGGAGAAAGTAGAACGAGAAGAAAATAGAAGAGAAGAAGAGGAGGACGAAGACTACAGATGACAAAATGGGAGAAAAAGAAGAGGAAAAGGATGAATGAGTAAACGAGAAATGAGAAGAACATTAAACTTAGGAAATAGGGAGAAGAAAGGAGAAGAAGAAGATGCGGAAGAGGTGAGAGGAAGACGGAAAAGCCGGATAGGAGGGGAAAGAAAAAGAAAAGTGAATATGAGATAGAACGGAAAAAGAAGGAAGAAAAGTAAGAAGTTAGAAGAGGAGAAAAAGGTGAGTAGATGAAGAGGAAGATAAGAAGATGGAAGAGGAAAAAGGAGGAGGTGGAGGTGGAGGTGGAGGAGAAGAAGAAAAGATGAAGAAGAAGAAGAAGAAGAAGACGGGGGGAAGAAAAAGAAGATAACTGGAGGAGAAGTTGAAGAAGGAGTCAGGAAAAGTAGGAAGGTCAGGTAGAAGCAGACAAAGAAGAAGACAAGAGAAGGAAAAAGCACAAGACAGAAAGAAAAAGAAAATGAAGAAGATAAAATCAGCAGACGAAGAAGGAGAAGTAGAAGATAGTAGGAGTAGAAGAATAGTAAGAGAAAGTATTAATAATGGAGAAAATAGAGGAAGAGAAAGAGAGTTAGAATTGGTGTGACAGCCGCAGACAGCATTGCTGAATAAGTAATGGCACTCACTGAACACACCAATTACCAACTGACTTTTCAGATTAATCTCGCACTATACTGCAGCTATACTTATACATATACACTACTCCCAGCAGACGTAACGTTCGACTTGGGCCAATATTTTCAGCACTTCTTCACCGCTGACAAACCTAAATAAAAGCAACAGAATCAAGCCAACTGTAAAATGCAGTTGACATTTCCTGAGTGCTGCTGCTTCGTAAGTTACTTCCAACTAGACTCAATATCAATCAATCAATTTCTGACCAGCAATCGACGAAAGTTTTGCGAGGCAATGAAAACATTGTCATGTAGTTGAAAGGAAGCAATATTTCGAACAATCAAACATACTTTAATAAATGATCTAGTGATTCAAAATTCCATTCAGAACTAATTCAAAAGCAGCATGAGAAGTTAAATTTTCTATTGATTGAATATTGGGTCAAGAATTGGAAAGACACTAGAAAGCAACAATAAATGGAAGTTGAAAGGTACTTTCACTATAATACATAATAAGACAAGAAATAGAATCAAGAAATCGAAGGGAAAGGGATAGGATCATATCACGGGTACATAATCTTATCTCAATAGGAATTCTACCTTTAATAAAGAAATATTCAGTATTGAGGAAATGGACGAGTCAAGATAAAGGGGTTCAGATGATTGAGGAAATGAAATTCATCGTTTTCTCAAACTGGTCTTCAAACTATGAGGCAGTTTATCTTCAGTTGTATAGGGAACAAAGAAAGACATAAAAACCAACTGATAAAGAGAGTTCTGCTTGGAGGCAGTGGGAGAAACCCTTACAGGGAATAAGTGAATCAATCGCTGTGTCTTGAATCAGCAGCTGAAATAAGTCAAATTGATAGCCAAGCATAGGAAAAGAGCTAATATACATTCTGGGAAAGCTTGCTATCGAGTGAAATCCTATCGGCAGGGCACGAGTTGAGTGTTGAGAAGTAATACTCTTAGTTCAATAACAATTTTCCCAATCAATTCAGCTGAGGATTGCAAGTTGATTTGGGTGCGTGGGTGTGGGGAAGGATTAAGAGAGGAAGAGGAAGAAGAAGCGTGTGCGGTAAAGGTACTGAGAAGGACCGAGCATGGATAGGGAAAAGAAGGAGCAGAGGAATACAGGAGAATGAAGAAGTAGAAGGAGACAGAAGAAGGAAAAGGATAAGGGGGAAGAAAAGGAGAAGAATATGGCTAAGGAGAGCAAGAAGGAAAGGAGAGGGAAAAGGATGAGAAGGGAAAGAATAAGAGTAATTAAACAGGAGAAGAGGAGAAGGAGGAGAGAAACAATGATGAAGAAGAATAAGACGAAATCAGAAGAAAAAGGAAAAGGCGACGAAGAAGAAGAGGAGGAAGAAGCAGAGGAGGACGAAGAAGAAGAATACTGAAGGAAGAGAAGGAAGGAAGACAGAAGTGGTGATGAAGTAAAAGCAGGAGATAGAAGAGGAGAGAAGAACGAGGAGAGGAAGAATGCAGGATGAGAAGCAAGAGAAAAAGAAGACAGAAGAAGAAAGAAAAAGAAGCCAGAAGAAAAAAAAGATGGAGAAGACAGGAGAAGCAAAAAAGAGAAAGACAGAAGAGGGAGGAGGAGAAGAAAAAGAAGAAGAAGGTAAAAATAAGGAGGAGGCGGGGAAGATGATGAAGAAGAGAAAAAACTGAGAGAAAAAAAGAAGAAGGAGAAGAAGAATGAGGAAACAAGAGAAAGAGAATAGGGGGAGAAAGAGGAAGATGGAGTGATAGAGGTAATTCATTCCCTTGGTTGAGGTAAACTAGTAAGTAGTAGTAAGCTAGTGGGGAAGGGGAGTGGGGTAGTAGGGATAGGCTGTTACTAGTTGATAAGCGCTGGGCCAGCTGATAAGCGCTCAGGGCCACCCACGGACCACCCTCCATCCAGCAACATGCTGCCAGTTGATGCGATTATTCTTGTTGTAGCTTGCAATCCGCTCCTAGATTGTAGCCGGCCTATGTCAATTGGAAACCAACCGTTGCGAATTGAACCAATCATGGTATGCGCATACTTCGACTTCACCCTACGCACATTCATGAGTCGTTGTTTATTACTGGTATGAGAAGTGAGACTGAGTGAGAAGCTATCGTAGGAAACATACTCGTATAAGGCAACCAAGTAGTAAATATAGCACGAAACTTAGAAGCCAACTAAGTAGTAAACTTGTAGTTAGTAGAACGTACCATTCTCAATGTAGTAGGACGTCTCATTGTATCTTTCATCAGTGAAGCCTGGTCGCTTGGCTTTCAGTGCCTTTGTTTCCAGTTTCGCCTGCAACAAACAGAAACAATCACGGGTAAGTCAAATAATAACCAATCAAGACATCAAAAAGAAATGGTTTACGATGCTAAATTCAATAAGAGAAAAGGTTACTAGCGTACCACCAAGGTTTCAAAGCGTACGTGAATTGCAAACAATAAAAGTGATAAAAAAAACTTTTTTAATAACGTGATAATTGACTGAATGCAAGCAAAATTTGGCTTGTTTGATCAATTACTCGTTTGTTTTTGTAGTTTGTGATGAAAATGTTCTAGCTCTGCTTGAAAAAATGGAATCGAATATCTAACATGCAGAGCTACGGATGTAGAATCCAGGTAATAGTGAATTTACATAGAGGAAGGCATTCATGATGGGAATAATATCAAGCTACATGAATGTATGATTTCATACGAATGAAGTCGTCTTCTAGTGAGTGAAGGGAACCCTCAAATTTAATCAAGCAAAAATCCAAATCCTTTGAAATAGGCCTTCTTTTCAAGCCCGCTACCTTTAGAGAAACGATGTATGGTGTGCAAGTCATAGAATCTTTCATCTCACCTACCGTCGGGGAAAGCCAACGAACCGACAAATAATCTTGATCGTGTACAGGGGGGGGAGACTGACATGCAAAAGTTATTTCAAAATTATATTTCAGATTCATAAAAAGATGCCTTCGTTTGACTGAATTACCATTACTTTCTCATCTTGCATTTCGTTGTCCATATTTCGCATTTCGTTCAAAAAATAGATTAATTATTAAAATCAACACAGAATTTAACAAGTTTGAGAATTCGATCAACACTTTGTAATTTCCTGTTTTGGCATTCATGCAAAGTTTTCCAACAACGAAAATCCTATTGAGTTATAAATAATCATCCTTTATAGGAGTTTAGGCTGGCCGGCAGAACTAGATTGCCTGAAGAGGGGATGCAGAAGAAAGCAAGAAAAGAAAGAAGAAGGATAGGAAGAATGAAAGAGGGAGAGAGAGGAAAAGCAGGGTTGTTAAGAGTGAAGTTTACGAGAAGTTTTCCACGATATAGTCGATGGAAAGCAAGTTGATAGGTATCCTTTGTCTCATGCCCAGCCATTACAGTTTCTTCAGGTCGAGATGAGAGCAGCTCTCGGCGATCGCTGCAAGTTTACAAGCGGCCCTCTTCGCTAGACTATTCTAGTTTGCACCCTGACTCTCTGTATGCTTTGCCAGCCAAACAGTCAATTAATCCCTGCTGCTCATTTTAAGCCAGTCTCGTCGTCGCCTCCATCTCATCAAATAAGCTATTTGAAGTAAGAAGCAGACATCAAGTGTCCCCCGTTACGCTGAAGCACTTAATGAAACCGACACAAAAGTGGAGGGTGAAACAATGTAACCATATAAGATAAATGTTGACGTAAAGTTTGAAAGAATCATTGGAATGAGCTAGTTATCGCACAATATTGACGTATCGTTTACGAGGAATTCAGTTGGTTATAATAAAAATAGTCAACTCGTTTTTAAAATTGGTACAACGTCGATATTTAGGTTTCAGATTGATAAAAACATTGTTTACTAAAAAGAACTATTGATTTCACGGAACGATTAGAATACAAAATGTATTTATTGGAGGTATTAATTATGGAACTCCCCGCAGGGGGGCAGAATTTATTCTGTCTGGGGTGTGGCGATCCCCCGGGTTCCTGAGCAAGTGGTTGATGTAGACTGGCTGGCAACAGACACCGTTGCGTCCCAGGTATTGGGGATTGTTCAGAGGAGAGTGATGAACACCTGAAGCATCAACCACGAAAATAACTGGTCCTCCAGGTTGGGGGTTGGGCGTGGGGCCAACAACCTACCCCGTAAAAACACAAGTTACGAAACCAATAACCAAGCCTCGGAATGCGGACCGGTTATGGAAATAAAAAAGGAAGAAACTTTATGATTTGAATATTGGAACGTGGAATGTCAGAACAATGTTGCAAGCAGGAAAGATGCAGGAAGTGGCGGAGGAGATCCTAAAGTTCAGATTTGACGTGGTGGCGCTGGGAGGTGAGATGGCAGGAACGGGTAGGATAAGATAAAAAGACTACACCTTGTTGTACAGCGGACATGTGGACAGAACTGGCGAGTGCGGAACTGCATTCATATTGAGCAGGAAGATGAGAGAAAGTCTCTTGGAATTCGAACCAGTTAATCAAAGGATTTGTAGAGTACGCATCAAAGGGAAGTTCCGAAACATTTCTCTGGTATCAGTATATGCTCCAACAGAGGAAAAAGAGCAAGAGGAAAAAGAAGAGTTCTATGATGTCTTGGATGAGGTGTGTAGTCGGGTGTGCCAGTATGATATGTTGATTGTGCTGGGGGACTACAATGCACAGGTCGGAAAAGAAAGGCATATGGAAGGAGTAGCAGGTAGATACACGGTTCATAACAAGACCAATAATAATGGATTTATGATGAGTCAATTTGCAAGGAGAAATAACATGTGCATAAGAAGTACACAATTTCCACACAGGAACATTCACCTTGCTACATGGAAGTCTCCAAATGGAACAACAGTGAATCAAATTGACCACGTCCTGGTAAACTGTAGATGTGCATCATCTGTTATTGATGTCAAAAGCTGTCGAGGTCCCAATTGCGATTCAGACCACTACTTGGTAAAAACAGTGGTGAGACAGAGAATCGAAAGAATAAGGAGGGATATAGAAGAAAGAAATGTGAAATTCGATCTCGAGAGGCTCAAAGAGGAACAGAAGCTGAAGGAATATCAAGAAGGAATGAATGATAAGCTAGGACAGTTAGAGGAGACAGACAATGTGGAAGAAAAATGGAAGAGCATTGTAAACATAACAAAGGAATGTGCGGAGCGGGTTCTGGGTGAAAGAAGAAGAGTAAGGAGGGAAGAATGGTATGATGAAGAATGTAGAATTGCAATCGAGAGGAAGAATGAAGCAAGAAAGAGGATGTTACAACGAGTGACCAGATATAACTCCGAAGTGTATGCCCGCCTACGAAAAGAATCTAAAAGAGTTTGCCGGAGAAAGAAAAGAGAGCATATGAAGATGAAAATTGAAGAAATAGAAAGGCTAGCAAACAGAAGCGAAACAAGGAAATTTATGCTGCCTTGGGTACCATGAACAAAGGATTCAGACAGTTGTCAGTGGCTTGTAAGGACAGGGAAGGTAGAGTATTATATAAGGAAGATGAAATAATGAACAGATGGACATATGATTTTGAGAGTCTATTGAATAGGGCCGAGGCACAGCTGCAAGAAGAAACAAATGAAGAAGCAGATGACGAAGAAGAGATAGAACGACCATCACTGCAGGAAACAATAAATGCCGTGAAGAGAATGAAGAACGGGAAAGCGCCAGGAGAGGAAAATCTGACCTCTGAATTAATTAAGTATGGAGGAGAAAGAATTGTTGAAAAAATCCACAATTTGATTTGCATGATATGGGATCAAGAAGTTATGCCCGAAAGCTGGAAAAGAGGTATAATATGTCCAATTTTTAAAAAAGGCGACAAGCTTTCCTGCGAAAACTACCGAGGCATTACCTTACTGAGCGTGTGCTACAAAATATTCTCCAACCTTATCAATGAAAGGCTCAAACCCTTGATAGAGAGAATACTGGGGGAATATCAATGTGGATTTCGTCCAGGAAGAGCCACTGCTGATCAAATGTTTGTTGTGAGACAGATAGCAGAGAAGTTCTACGAGCACGATATTGTCCTTCATGTTCTCTTCGTGGATTTCAGACAGGCATTCGATAGCATAGACAGAACTATGCTTGGGGAAGCCTTGAAGAGATATAAAATACCGGCAAAGCTCTCAAGATTGATAAGGATGACTTTAGAGGAGACAAAAGCAACGGTAAAGATCGGAGGCAAGTGCGGTCAACCCTTTGCTTTCAGCACTGGCGTGAAGCAAGGAGACGGATTGTCTGCAGCTCTATTCAATATCGCCCTCCATAGTGTAATAGAAAAGCTTGACCCCAGAGGCAATATATTTTACAGAACTTGGCAACTATGTGCTTATGCTGACGACATAGCGATAATAGCCCGAAGTAAAGAAGCAATCCAAGAAATTTACATCAAACTGGAAAAAGAAGGGGAAAAGATGGGTCTCATGGTTAACGAAAATAAAACAAAATACTTGAGAATAGCACGTGGACAATCAAGACGGGCACCCCAGAACCTAAAAATCCGAGATAAAACTTTTGAAGGAGTTAGGAATTACAGCTACCTGGGTCTGGAGATCAACTGCGAAAATGACATGATGGAAAGCATCAGGAAGAGGATTCAAGCAGGAAGCAAAGCCTATTTTGCTAATAGAAAACTACTAATCAGCAAGCTGATTTCACGACGTTCAAAACTCACCATCTACAAAAGTTTAATACGTCCCATAATAACATATGGCTCTGAGGTGTGGACAATAACTAAGAAAGACGCAGAAGACCTCAGAGTCGCTGAAAGAAAAATTGTCCGATGTATTATGGGACCGGTGTGGGATGGTGAGGATTGGAGAAGAAGGAAAAACCGTGAAATAGCCGAATGCTTGGAAAACGAGGATGTTGTCAGATTTATCAAATCGCAGAGGATAAGGTGGCTGGGGCATGTGGAAAGAATGGAGAGCACGCGTATGCCAAAGATTATTTACAAAGAGCGACTATTTGCCAGGAGGAAAAAGGGCAGGCCAAGGAAAAGGTGGTTGGACGATGTGATGGAGGACTTGCGAGTGATGGGGAAGAGAGGATGGAGGATGAGAGTGACAGACAGAGACTGGTGGAGAGGCGTGGTTATGGAGGCCAGGGCCCACAACGGGCTGTAGCGCCGACTAGAAAGAAAGAAAAAAATTATGGAACTAAATGTTAACAACCAATTAAGTTGAAAAACATTATTATATTCAAGGGTTTCAAAAATGTAACTGAATTATTATTTTTTTATAGTTAATAACTGAATTATTAAGCTTATTATCAAGCTTATGGCTTTTTTGGCAGGGAGACTCTATCGGGAGTTCCGCCTCGCCGAATCATCCAAATAAAACTGAATCAACAAAATTACTCACATCTGAAAAATTACAATTCAGAATTCCTGCTCCTTGGAAGATAATCTGGAACATTTTTCATTGCTATTACTAATGATAGAATTTTAGTAGGCTACATTAATGATAGAGTGGAATCAGACTAATATTAGTGAAGTTCAAATGAGTTTCAATTTTCGAGTATACTATGGAAGAGAGCGTGTTGTTAACAGAGTTGGAGAAATAAATCAATGGAAGAAAAAGAGGAGGAGGAGGAGGAGAATGAGACGGATGCAATTTTTTCACGTGCGAACTTTTTCAGGCAATCGAAGCTTCACAAGTGACGCACGGGGCTTTGATGAGAGACAGTGTGTTAATGAGTGACGCGTCATGCGTGAAAATTGGGTTCGGGAACGATTCAGAGAGAGAAAAAAGGTAGAAGAATATCATAGTGTATGAATGTGTGCTTAGAGAAGGTGAGAGAGAATGTAAGAGGGTTCTGGAACGATTCCGAGAGAAAGAAAGAATAAAAGAGAAAGAGAGTGTGTGTGCACAGAAAAGGTAAGAGAGAATGAAAGAGGGTTCAGTAGCGATTCAGAGAGAAATAAAGAATATGAGAGAGAGAGTAATTGTGCAGAGAGAAGGTGAGAGAGTATAACAGAAGGTGTGAGATAGAGAGAAAGAAGGTTTTACGGCGTCGGCGTCGATTCTGAGAGGCGTCGGTCTGTGAGAATTCATCAAACAATTCGACCGACGTCGTATCGCCTTTGATTCTAATAAGGGCACGTTCCGCGATTAACGCTTGAAACATTGCACGACCGACCGCTCTCTAACAAAAGCATTTATTTATACGTTGGCGATCACACAGCGATTTCACGCTAGCCTTTTCCGTTGGCTGCCACGGCTAGCTGTCGCAACTTAGCACTCCTAACTGTTCGATCGAGAGTAATCAGATAGAATCATTTACATGGACACACAAACAAGTGAAGTGGACACTGTTATAAGGCAGTACACGTGCGTAACTAATTGAGAGGTGATCGGTAGGATTTATTCCTTTAAAAAGCTTTGATGACCTAAATGGAAACGAATCTATTTTGTGCTGCATACAACACGTTTATAAACTGAATGTGAAAGATTAATGCTTTGATGAGATGAATGGAAACGAAATTCTTGTCTGCGTTAAGCAAAATTTATAAATTAAGTGTGAAACCAATTCATTCTCATCGAAACTTTGCATCAGATATGATTCATCAAGACTGAACCTCTTCAAACGTTATTCCCATTATTGTGAGAGAAAAATCCTTTAACCGAGCCGAGATTTCTTTGGTTGATTTACTTCTGTGGTGATTTCTTTAGAAAATTATAAGTATTTCTAAATAACGATGGACAGGATGAGATGAAATTTCAATTCATCGTCAATTACATCTTGTCTTTTAGTATTTATCCCTTCCTGATGGGGTATTTCTTACATCACAGATGAATTAATGCCAACAAAACTCTCATTCTCATAATTACAAATACATTGTTATGCCACCACCTTCAACGAATAAAATGAGTACAAATTATGAGTGTGATTGGATGTGAATTGATCAGATTTCTAATTACTTGAACTAGAATTTGATTTTAGAACAATGATTGTACGTAGTCTATGTAAATGATTGTACGTTGTTATACGTAAAAAACTATTACTATACTTGAGCTCATCAGCTTATACTACTGTAAAATTTATTGCTAATGAAACTTTGTTTGATAACTTGATTTAACAATTATTTTGAGCCTGGAATTTGAAGTTGGATTCGAAAAAGCGAATAAAGTAATTTAGTAGCTGGATTTATTTTACAGTAAAATCATTGCATTCTTGTTTTCTCGATTTCTCATGAGAGGAAATTTCCTATTAATGAACAAACAGGAATAGTCTAGAATCAGTGAAGCTTGATAGCTAGATGTTGGATAGGGAGGGTGTGTGAAAGATGTAACGAGAGGGTGCAAATGGAGAGTCAGACATGTTTTCATGCGGCACAAGTTATTGCGGAAAGCGCCTCAAGCAGCATAACATGGAGGTGGGCTACCAGTATAGAGCAGCTAAATTGGAAACGAGATCGGATCAGCGCAGTTGAGAATAGAAGGAGGTTTCAGGAGGAAAAGGCGTCCCGACGCTTGCAATTAGAACCGTACGGAGAAGTTCAAGTGCGCGCGCGCTCGCACGCGTATGTGTGCGTGTGTGACTGATAAGGCGATGTTGTAATGGAGAGCTACTATAAATTGCAATATAAATCCGCCATTCGTAGCCCGTACTAATCAGATCTCGTGTCCGGCGATAATCAGATATCGGGCTCATCCAACTCCTCCCCCTCCTCATACTATCCTCTTATGCTTTTCCTCCTCCTCCTCCACATTCTCCTCCTCCTTCTACTCAATAGCAGACCTAAACTGATAAACACTTGCCGTTCACCTGAGCTGAGAACCGTCCGTTCACTCATTCATTGCCTCCTTACTGCTTCTATGTGCTGTGGCTGACTCTGCCGCCCTCGAGCTCTAATGAAAATGCCGCCGCCTCCTTCCCATTCATCAGCTTACATTGTGCTGTCGGGTGGAAAACACCGCTACATACAATACAGCTAATCATTTTCGTCGTCATATCTCAATTATCTATTGATAGTAACATGGTAGGGTATCTTGTTACACAATATTAATAGAAACTTGCAGGTGAATTCAAGATCAAATGTGGGAAATTTCCAGTTGTTTATCAGTGGTTAGCTTTCTCTGCTTACACCTATTAATTTTCAGGTAAGAGAAAATGATACTGATTCACCAATTGGAAATGTACAGGTGAATTTGTAATACAATGCGGGAAATTTCCAATAATCCCCGCCATTTTCATATTAATTTTCAAGTTCACAGTTGATAAGAGAAACTTATACAGTAGTAGACTCTCAAATGATTCGTGTTACAGAATAGGCGACTGGCTAAGAAAATGCGATAATGATGAAAGATTCAGAAATTCAATTCCAGCCATGTGTAAATGAAAATTCCGAGTCAAGACGAGTCATGTTCTGACGTGGTTTTCCATCAACGTTTCTCATTGGAGAGTGAGTAAAATACAAATATATTTAAACATGTCTATGTATATTTGGATATACATGAATATATTCAAACCCAAACATGTAAATTATCACACAAACGTTCGGCATCTGAAATTCTCTATGGCATCCATGTTTAGTGAGTGGAGTCTAAAAATCATGATTGGCTCTGATTTACAGTAGAGTACGATTGGTTATTAAGAACAGCTCATCCAGTAAAGAAAACAAAACGACCTCTTTCAAATTCCGCTTTCTATTCTAGATTATCTAATAGACAAAATAGTGATAATAAATAGTGTTCATAGTAGTAATAGGCATGTGTCTTACTATAAATACATGCAATTGCCATTTACTAGCTATTCAGTGTTGCATATTGAACTTTTCTGATCGATGATATGTGAGCAGTTTGTACAAGCGACTTTTAAGACTCTTATAGAAAGATTTTCATGGAAAGAACAATAGAAGAAAATTATAAATAACCAATTAAAATTCAGTTTAGGCCAGATTTAGGTGGAGCATGAAGGTTGAAAATGCAGACTGTCTGTTCTAGTCGTAGTTGTTTGAAGTATTTCGTGACCTGAACGCCTGTGGCATGAGAAAGTTACTGAAAAAAGAGATCCAACGAAGGAGTGAGACAAAGGATAGGATTGCGATAATAACAGAGGTGTCAGGGTGTACCCGGGTACACTGCTCCCCCCCCTCTCTCA
The DNA here is from genome assembly GCA_017141395.1 of Laodelphax striatellus. NCBI lineage: Eukaryota > Metazoa > Arthropoda > Insecta > Hemiptera > Delphacidae > Laodelphax > Laodelphax striatellus. The sequence goes on along the minus strand of CM029531.1, from coordinate 12,837,417 downwards.
CTGGGGGTCCGACACCCCATTTTCCCCTAAATGAAAACGACAACTAGTGAACTGAACAGCGCGAAACGAAGTTGGAATGATGATGGGATGGGAATCAGGATAAATAGCTAATGAGGATCTGGCTTATCGAACCGACGAGACTCGGCTAAAGCCTGCCTGCATCATAATCCAACATTCGTTCTCCGGCTGCCGGCGCCTGCTAAAGTCTATCAATCAGACTGACAAGTGTCACATCTCTCGCTTTTTGTTCATTCGCTTCTGATGTTACACGATAATCCATCTGACAAGATACGACCAAGTGATCGGATTTCGCATAATAGAGTAGTCGGATAATTCAAATTGGAACGTCATAACCGTACCGCAATTTCAAAAACTCCAATTACCCTTATATTATATAATTTACCCCTTATATTATACTCTAATTACCAAGCATATATATACGAGTATACCCTTTTATATTATTAAAAATCCGTAATGTTTCTCCATATTCTGATATGACGACCAGAATGTGCTGCCAATTCTGTTTTCAAATCTTTATCTCTGAGGCAATGTAAAAAATACTAAAAAAAGGAAGTCTTTTATTTGGGTAATAAGAGCACAAATATCAAAGCAATCACATGAATATTATTTATCTATCCATCAAACCCAATAGAATAAAACAAGATGTTTACAGTACAAAATTCGCAACTTAACAGTGAAAGTAAAAATCCTTCCTGGTGGGTGGATGAAACTGGTTCGATGGATTGTTTTCATAAAAACGAAATATCTGTCCAAACTATTTCCAATTTCATCTAAATCAATATATAATCATCTTATTGTCTCATCTTAAGAGCCGGGAACAACAAGAATTGAAACAATAAGATGATTACATATTGATTTAGATGAAATTGGAAATAGTTTGGACAGATATTTCGTTTTTATGGAAACAGTCCATCGAACCACTTTCATCCACCCATCAGAAAGGATTTTTATCTTCCTTGCCATCCACTAAACAAATACAAAAGCCTAATGAAACATAATGGAAAATAACAGACTAATTAGTATGAATGAATGGGAACTAACAGTTTAAATCTCAATTCCAAATGTTTCAAATTGATCGGTTGCTAATGCCACCCGAGAACAGTTTCACTTCGTGATTCCAAAGAATTCCACAGCAAAAATCTCTTTCAACCGTTGATTGGTAGTTTCCGTTTTTTCTGGGAACAGAGAATGAAATTGGATAGGGTTTCTTTTTGATGTAGCATACTTTTACAGCAAGTAAATGCACCGCCGACAAAGATACTGTTGAGAGGGTAACGGAGAGGACAAAAAAGGGATGGATACATTCAGGTGCGCGCGTGCGAGTGTGTACTTATGGCGGACACACGCCGGAACGGAATGCCTGGCATGCTGGGAGCTTTGCGATGTTGATGGGATTTCATGCGATGCTCTGCGCTCAAGCCGTGGCTTCGACAAAAAGTATGCAGAGTCCAGTCCTCTTCAACACGGTTAGTAGGTCCCGGTCTCATCATCTGACCTTCTCCTCACAACAACACCACCCCCCCTCCCTCCTTCACCACTTGAAAACGTAATCATAGCCAAGTCTCATTCTCCAATCTCTATATTTGCTGGACGAGAAACAGCTTTGAATAATCCTCCCCTTGAAACTTGAAACCTCTGAATATTCAAGTCGAATATCAACATTTAATCAATCACAATCATTTGCATTGTTCTATATATGTAGAATGTAGTAATCGTAAACAATGGAATCGACTACATGTTTTATAATAAGCAGTTTTCGTGAGGTAGAATTCGTTTACTATTGATTGGCTGTAAGATATCATATAAATGAATGAAAATAATAAATGTTCAGCGATATTAATTATTTCAAAACATCAACGTACAGTATCAATCAATGTCATTTTGCGCTTTTAATCCGAGTTTGCGCTTTGTCAACCGTCGTGCTTTAATTATTGGGCTGTCCTGACTAATCAAGACAATTAATAATGAGTGAATGTAGGCCTAAAATACGGTAGCTTCAAATTTGGTAGGTTCCAAATCACCAAAACTTATGTAGAGGAAAAAATAATATAAATTGTATTTGTCATTTGCTATATTCATTGAAAAAATTATGCAACTAATGACGCTCAAAAATATTGTATCCTATTTATTTATTCCAACTTCTATTGTTTTCGGTACCCATTCGTCACTCATTAATATCCATTGAGAAAATTATGTAACGCTCAAAAATATTGTAACTCGATTAAGTCAACTTCGATTTCGTTCGTCACCCCTTACTAACAAAACTACATTACCCCTATACGAAATATTAAAACTATTCAATAGTCAATCAAATCAATTAAATCACTTTCGTGATACAGTTGAAAACTATTATAATGTGCCTACTAGGCTTCTATTCATTAACTTGCACTTCTACGAGGTGTGTTTTCACCTTCTGATCTCTAAATCTCAGCATTTCGACTGGACTCTATTGAAATTGGACGGGGGAGAGCTATTGTATGAGTCCAAGGTAGAACAATAGCATTGACGGCACCATTTTAAAACCGGGAAACACGTTTCAGACGCAGTCGGATATTTACGGCGGCAGTATACAGGTGTTAGGATTGATTATTTACAGTGTGAGAAGGAGACGATGGTGGTGGCTTTCAATCTCGAATCTCGCAGGGTCAACAGATCTCCCGGTCGTAAAACCTTTTTTTCCAGCAGTATAGAGCAAATGAGACGGATGCCACCCTACAAATGTCATTCACCGGCTGGTGTTGTGTAGCGCGTGTAATTTCAAGACGAAAATATCAAGCTAGAGGCTGCCGTCAGTTCTTATTATTTTATTGAACTTTGTCAAGCGTACACCACCCTTTCCATACAACGTTTTTTCAGATGAAAATCACCGATTGAAATTACTGAAAAATCATATTAATTTTTAAATATTCTCAAGTCAAGTAATACCCTTAAACTTCATCAGAATGTGTACAAGCACAATAGTGATACAAGTTATTATGAAAATATGAAAATGAGGCATTTTAGCAGAGATCATTTCTATCATTCAAAATGAGGCAGTTTGGGCGAGAAATTCAGTTCTTATTGTGATGTACGGTATTGGTTTCGTCTGGAAGGACATAGGTACTCAACGGAGTCAAACAAGCAAAAAAGCAAAGCAAACAAGGGAGACACAATCGAAAATTCAAATAATCAATTCCTTTCTTTAATCATTGTTGAATCACCGATTTGAAAAGATTCATCAAATTATTTTTGTAGAAAATATCAATATTATATCATATCACCTTCTTTGAGATCAATAACATAGTTTTATAGTTAATAACAGTGAAGTAACAAAGCTCTCAAAAAATGGGTAATTATTTTATCCCTAGTGCCTGAATGCGAAATGAAACATACGAAATGAAACCACTAATACCTGTTTACAACTAAATACTAATACTTGTTTGTATGGTGTTATTTTTATAGTAATACTAATATTGACCAATCCTCTGTCTACTTTAGTAGATGTTTGGGATGTAGTGAAAACTATAATAAACCAATAATAACACACACAGCTTCAATGGAATATGTGGGTGGATCTCGTTCTTTCTACTTAACCTCATACGAGGTAGAAAGAATAAAGTAAACGTAGCAAATTGGTAGAAAAACCTGGCGAAAACCGCCAAATGTATGAGGCGCAAGACTTCGTAGATGTGTTGCTGGTTGCGTTGGTGCCCCTTGCAGTGGTCGGTTGCCGGTCCGGGTCTGGTCGGTTTGTTTGAACGAGCATCCATCACGCCCGGCTGACATTTGCAAATCTTTTGTTTCGCTTCTGCTCATTCTTCATCCTGTCTCAACTTACAGATTCAATCTTCACCCTCAACTGAAACGCTCCAATCTTACTTCGAGCCTGTTTTTGTGTTTGGAGTGCAGGTACAGTAAGCGACAAATTGAATTCAACTTAAATTGATAAGAGAATGCAACTTGTTAATTCATATTCTTAAAATAAAAATTATGATTTAACTTTTTTATGTACTTCCAACTCAAATGACCTATTTCATGAATTTATTGTTAAAGACCTGTAAAACAGGAGAAAGGCGTATAGGTTTAGGCGTACACACTAGACGTATAGGTTTATTCCATAGTACATTGTGATTATACCCAGTGTGATTATATCTATAGTACGATCCTTTCAACTTGTCAGAAATCAGCTGTTCCGGTAATAATCAACCAGTGATTTCGACACAATAATCAAAAGGCTTAAAAGTCTTAAAGACCTTTAAAATCTTTAAAAGACCTTTTTTTAAAGAAGACCTTTCAAAGAATAACTTTTTACAATACCTTTTCAATAATCTGCGAGATTCAGCATTTGTAGGTAAAACATATGCTTTCTGACAAGTTAAATGGATCCTCCTATAGAATATCATCAATGATAACAAAACTTAAAAAGAAATATCAATAATCTTGATAATTTTATAAATCTTCAATAAAGTCATCGTCAATATTACTTTCATCAACTTGAACTAGAGTACTCTATTGAGTGGCTCGACAATCCCTGTGAAGATTCATAAGAGAGATGTATATATTATGATGTCGTTCGGTGTCATATAACGGTTGCGAATACCTGTTGATTTAATAATATTGCTGGCAAACACAAAGAGTTGACCTTTTTCTGGATGTGTGTCGCTGGGGAACGGACGTGGTGAATCGTACATGGTGTGTGAGTGTGTTACCATAACTACAAAATAAAATTTACTCTGGAGAGAAGAGCTATGTTGCGGCCGTTACTACTCCTTGCGGCTCTTCCAGCTAACAGCCTAATGCCTCCATTGAGAATGATGTATGATGCACATTGCACTCTGACTGAAATTCCTTTCAATTTTTTATATTTTCCTCATTTTGGGAGTAAGGAAAAAGGAGTGTGGCAGTTATTCTTTCTTTTTCATTATTACCACATGGGTTTGAATCCTTAAATGGTTTAATATTTTTCAACAAAACAATTAGAGATAGATACCGTACGCTAGATATAGGTCACATATTCCGACAAGAATTTTCCGCCGAGTCTCTACATTTAAAAATTGTTTTGCGCAAAGAGAGATAGAGCATCAAATGAAATAGAATTGGGATGTGAAAAAAGTTGCGTCATTGGCTTTTCTTTAACCTTACTCTTGAAACTTCCTCAACACTAGATTATTACTCATTACTTGATATGGAGGAGTAATTTCCAAACTTAAATTTCCAAAAAGATCACATAAATACAGATTCTGCTGAAGAATATACAAAAAACTGAGATTTGTCAAAAAATATAATTCGAATTCTGAAATAGACCTAATTTATGGAGTTCAAAGTGAATTTAGACTTCCATTTTCTTATGGAATTATTTTAATACAACCGTTATTAGCTTAAGTAACATTCAAACTGGATTGGACTGGAGCAAAAAACTTTCTAACACTTTTTACCAAATTCCTTTCTTGTTATGTGAGAGATTTTTATACACAATATTTGGGATAGGAGCAGTATTGAACGAACACCTGCTGGTTCTTCGAAACTACATTACATTTTAATGAATATTTTCAGTAAATGAATTAATGACTGTAATTGCTTGAACAATAAATTTCCAATCATTCGAGTATCTTGTTTAAAAGAAGTTGAATATATCAAATAAATATTCATTGTTATTCCACTAAAAATAACAATAGAAATTTCAATTACTGTCAAGCGACGTAGGGCTGAACATTTTGAGAAAGCTGAGTAAAGATTTAGTGAGAGTTCGCTGCAGAATTTTGATGATAAATTCGTTCTAGATACATGTAGATGCGCCGCGCCGCGTGCAGGAAAAAAATGAAACTAAGTTTCCCTTTCAAAGGCGCTCAAAGCTGTTAACGGCACATTAATATATTTTGAGAGAAAACAAGGCACGGCCCGGCGCGGCTTTGAGATGTAGAGAGAAGAGAGACGGAGAGACAAAGAGAGAGGGTTGACGATGGCCTTTTACTTGCAGAGCAGAGTGGCCTCAAAATAGGAACTGAACATTCGCTCTCAAAGCGACCCCCTCCCCCTACCTCTTTTCCGATCTTGTCTCACTCCTCCCTTTCCAACCAACATCACAAATTCACATCGCTTACAGCTCGAAATTTTACCGACCCAATATTATCATCGGACTAGCCCTCGCTCAAAACTACAAAAGATAACATTGGTTCTCAAAGAGAATTTTGCTACTGTAAGAATCATCCTATTATTAAGTTGAAAGAAATGAAGTTTCACGTGCATGCAGCTGAGTTGTTGCACGAAACTCTCAAAGACTTTCATGAGAGAAATTTGAATTTGACAGGTGGCACTCTTGGACACCTTCCTGGCGGCTCGTGCCGAAGAAATAGGTGAAGTGTTTGTACAGTATAAGATACGGGCACTTAACCTCACGAGCTGCCAGTGCTTATAGGACACTCTTTGACAATACGATTGACTGCTTATGACTAATATTCATAACACACAGGCATATTATTAAAAACCAATAAGATGTAAAAACCTTCGAATAAAGTTCTACAGTTGGAAGAAAAATTCTAAAATAAATTTCTTCCGTATGCATTGCTGAAAGAAGATTAATTTTAATTTGAAGTAGAGAGCCAAGACATTTGAGCAAGAGAAATATTTATACAATTTTGATTTTACCGGTTGTCCAAACACCTAATACATGTTTATACTATCACTGGAGTCCAATTCCAATCCAAATATAATGTTTCCTAATATTACAGATCTATCTAGCGTATGGCTTTGGTTGGTGGGGAGACCCGAAGGTTGTTCCACCTCGCCGTGTATAACCCAATTCCATTAGGTTGAAGTTCTTTTTCTCTTTGCAAAATGTTTACTAATTTTGAAAAAAAGTTATGAAAAATCCTCTTAAAATGTGAAAAACGCTCAAGTTTAACTAGCTATGTTGAAAATCACTGTCACCAACTTCAAATACATGGTGTTGAATAATTTCTCAGGGAAAAAATTATAGACGCACTCAAATCTAATTCAGTAAAATAAGGAGCAGCTTGAATTGCAAGTACTTGAATTACTGGTTCAAAACAACCTTTCTTATTTGACTTACGATAGCGGAGGTAGGCTAAGTTGTGTTCTGGAGAGAATTTTGGAGGCTGAGAGCTGGAGAGGGGGCCCATTTCGATGAGGAAGAGAGGGGAGGGCAGCAGTTTTCCATTATCGAGCTTCGCTGACGATAGCCTTCAGCCTTCAGCGTAGCGCAGCTCTCCCAATACAACGCACAACAAGAGGTAATATCAAAGCCCGCATCTAACCACCATTATTTTTCCGCCTAAAATAGTCGAACGAAAGCCAATCATTTTTAAAACTCTATCATCTTTCCACATGCGAAAAAGGTCATTCAACATCTAAGGAAACAGGCATCATGCTTTGATTATTATTATTAAATCTGTAATATGGTGAATATTGAGTGGGTTATATTGTAGTTTTTTTTGTGTTCTTCTTTTCAGGTTATTGAACTGTTCTTTTTTCTAAATTTATTGAAATGAACTCAAGTGAACTTTGATTTTGATTTTTGATATATTGTAGAGAGAGTTAATTCTTTTTCAAGGATTAACTGCCTCTGATGCGTTTTAATGGATTTTGCTAACTTTGCTAGCGTTGTAGAAAAATTGCAGTTTTCTGGCATTTCCACAGTATTGGTTTAGAGTTTGTGATTAAATTGCAACCGTACTTGGGAAGTGTTTGATACGAGCAATGACCTCTCTTGGGAATTTGGCGATTCCACTGAAAATTAGGCTCAGCGCTCCACGTGAAGCGGCGGGGTTGTCCGCTGGAGGGATAATTTTAGTGGAAAAGCGGAAGTTCGAAGCGAGACACGGCCGCGGCAACAAGTGAAACTTGTGAAGAAGCCTCGGCCTCTAGATGTGGCTTCGGTCCATTTAGCGGGGGATCTTTAGAGTTTTTGATAAAATTTTATTTTTGGTTAATCGGTTAGAATTGTGGAAGAGTTTAAATTTCTCAGATAGTTAGTTCTAAATTTGTAGTAAAAGTTTAAGTGTGAGTCATGAGTTTTGAGGGTGATATTTTGAAATGTTTATTGCGAGTGTGGTTGTGTCGAATTAGTGGTTTAATTTTTGAATGGTGAGTGCCAAACTTTTGTTTTGAATAGCTCAAAATGAGACCAATAGATTGACCGAGGCGCTAACTATTAAAGTAAAGAAATGAAGTAGTTAGCAAAATCCTATCTAAATTGAACTGTAAATTAAACCTGAAATTGAGTGTTATTGATGAATAGATGAATTTATTGAGTATGTTAATGTAAATTGAAAATTGGAAAAAACTGATTGAAAGTGAAATTTAAAAGAACGTAATCTTGAATACAGTTTAATAAACCTAAATTAAAATGTTTCAAAATCTTTTATTGAAGTTCCTGGCTCGTCTTAGTTTAGTTGCTAAAACAGGTGGAAATTTAGTAGTTTTAAGATCTGGGCATTTGAATGAACGAATCCATGAAAAGCTCTCAACCGACCAGATGAGGATTCAAACGTTTTAACAGCAAGATGTTTATTAACCGTGTGATTTCCAATTCATTGCCAATTGGAAGTGAAAATTTAGAGTAAAACTCGTCACTTCTGATTGACATTGATAAAAAGGGAATCACCGGTTAAATAGATGGAATTATCACTACTGTGGGGAGAAGAAGATCCGGCCCTTCTATCTCTCCCCGGTTATGTAGATAGTATACATACCATAAACTAACTAATGGAAAAGTATCGAATCAGAATAGAATACATGTTTATGAGAAAGCAACCACGCGATATGATCGTCTCTCATACCACGATTTGAAATATTTCCACACAACTACAAAGTAAATAATCTAAAAAACTTCATACTATAATATTGAAGGTTTTCTGAAATAATTGAGGTAGTAATGTCTTCTTGGTTTAATTGAAATCCCCAATTGATTGGGGAAAAATAATTCATTAGTGCGGTTAGTCAATTCTTATACTGTGGTGTAGTCGATCTCAGCCCAAAAGACAGCTAGGATTTAAAAAAGGAGTTTTTTAATCAATAATTTTGGTACCCAAGTATTCATGTCGGGCTTAATTTTTTATATTTTTTATTAAGCATGCATTAAACCTTGATTGAGACTTCATTGTCATTAATCTAAACAGAGATTCAGAACACGAGGAATTGGACTAAGGAGAATAATATCCTCGTTAAAACCTATATCTTAGAGGTAGGATTTGGGATTGAACCTCTCCAAGAGGTATTCCATAGTAGCGAGTTTACTATTCCAAAATCGAAATTTTTCCAATTAATCCTCAAACTTCATTGCTACTCAAATAGCTCATGCCAATGTCTGCATGTTGTACGATTGTGAAACGATATAGCAATTTGGAACAAGAGAAAGAGACATGAATATCTGAACAAAGTAATATAGGTGGGCCCTACAAAAAAATTTTCCTGGACTAGAACCAGTCTGACTCCAAGGAGGAAAGCTGGAGAACGATCGCATGTTTCAAGTGTGTCGAGAATGAAGTGAGACAGAACGATTCTCAACAACATCAGAGATGCTGAAAAAGCTGCAGGGGTGGCGAGCAGAGTGGAATTCAGGAAAGACCAGATCCTTGAAGTAGACCGGTCCAAGGGTACTCGAGCACTTTGGAAATCAATGCGAGAAAGTAGGCCGCTACGAAAGTCCATGAGAAAAAGGCACTCATCATGGACCACAGTAAAAAAGAGGAGAATTTTGTAGACGAGGACATCTTGGACTTCAGGAAAAAAAGAAAGTTTAGAATGAGGATGTCTTCTTGGATCAGAATTAGTATGAAGTTTCAATAAATACATTTTTATCCTACCTTCATCACTCTGTAACAGCTATCGACTATCACGATTCATACCTGTTGAAAAAAAATTAATTGGTGAGACAAATGCGAACAACTATTAAATATTAAAATATTCACTAATCAAAGAGTACTTCAAAATACTTACTTACTTACTAACTTACATACTTACATACTTACATACTTACTTACATACTTACCTACTTCAAAACCCATCTCCAAAAAAGTGAGTTATCTAATATGAACTCGTGGAATGAAAATCTTTGAGATCAGGAGATGAGACTTTTGAAGGTCTATAAAACTTAAAGCTCTTTGATTGAGTGCTCATTGTGCTATACGAAACTAAAGTATTTGATTTCTAATTATCAAGTGACTTTCTACAAGATTCTATCAAGATTCTAGTTGCTGATGGTGATAGGTTATGCCCACATGTGCCCTGTGTTTGTGCGTAGAAAGAAAGCTAAGAAAATGGTAATAATTTAATATAAATTAACCTTCAGTTCCCAACCACCGACTAGAGATTTTAAAGCTCAAAATTCATGATAAGTAGTGCTTACTTCAAGTGGTACCCCTTCCAAAAAGAGGGCCTAACTCTCTATTCATCTGAGTGATTAGCTACCTCGTTTCACGAATGACTTGATAGTCTCTTATTTTAACAACCACTAGTAAAAGTTGAAATATTTTACAAAATAATATAAATCTCTTAGTAATTGTTATGTATACTTTTTCATTCAACAATATACGTTTTAGTGATCTGAATTGGTATTTCGAATACATCATTGACAACAGAAAAGCTCAAACGTAAACAGTTGAACAAGTTCTATAATTAATAATTTCAGCTAATAACCGGGAAATGCCATCACCATTGATCTACAAGTCAAACATAAACTACATAGTATAATGGTTAAACTAATTATTATTTAATTAGTATTGGAGAGCATTGCGTATTCATGTATCAGCTCAATCAAGGCCGCTGACATGATCCAGACATGGTACCTCAGCCCCTTAGCCCTGTATGTCAATTTGCAGAAGCGCTATAACTATATGCAGAACTTGGACGCGACATCTAAACAAACAGCTAGTAGCTATAGGTCGTGTCCGCAAATGCTATTTGCCTGTTTGTGTCGCCATCTCATTATGCGGACATCTGTCCATACGTGTAGCCGACAAATCTATCCATGATACTTTGATTAGCATACACTGATCAATTATGTATCCAGTAATGACTGACCGAAAGAGTGGCGGGACATTGTGAAGGGTTTAAATGATACATGCTAACTAATGGGTGGGGATTTGAAGTTTTTTTTTAGAATAATTTTCCAATGTAATGCTGTACTAGTTGGACAATGGGAAATAGAAAGAGAGGACAATAGCATTGATTTATAATCTAGGAGATGAATAATTAGTGAGAAAACAAGATAACAAAAGTTACCTATCAACCGCTCTAAATTCGAATTTTAGAACAGCTCTGAATTTTGCACAATTCATCATTTTATAGAGTTATACTTCATCTGATAATGAATTGAATTATATTTATTGAAAAACAATACATACATTTGAAAGAAATAAGACAATATGAATATACTCCTCACCTAAAACAAGTCTGTGAAAATGGATTACCACAATTTGTGATACTGACTTACTAAAAACAGAATTAATTAAAGGAGTACGTTATTGAAGAAGATTCACAAATATTTGAGAAATATACATAGAAAGAGTCGAATACACAGTCATATTCCAGAGAAAGGTATAATACAGTCCGAGTTAAAATACAACTTTCCATGGTTCCCTGTCCGAAAGGCCTAAATTTATAGTACAATTATAGCTGACCAACAGCCAACAAAGCAAGACAAGATCCTCACTATAACTGACCATACAACAAATTGTCTGAAGAAATCCAAGGGCTCTTGTTTCTATCCTCACATACGATAGAAATAGGGTACTAAAACATAAGCTGCTGATATTGAGCGTAGAACACTAGAAGAGATCTCGATAACTCATCTGTTATCTGTAATACTGGAGCAGGGAGGTCTCTGAGCTTCCTTCACAGCAAAACTTTTGCTATTGCTGCTAGTCTTTCAGTTGCCATAAAACGCTTTTATTTTCCATGTCTCGATTTTATGGGCATACTGCTCTCGGGAAGTGGTCGAACAACGGGGGTCGCCTCCAGCCCCCCGCGCCCCATTCCCGCTAAGTATTGAGCCACAAGTGTTTCATAAACGTTCTATTACGCAATGCTTCGCCCCATAGATTCAGCATTCACTTTCCACACAAAACCGAATGAAACCTTTTTCAAGATGGAGAGTGAACAATCAGCGTGTAAAACAGGATGTATTTAATGAACTCACGGAAGCAGAAGACACTCATAAGGGAAAATCATTCTGAAGTTATTGAAGTGATTCTAACTTGACCAGCCTAAAGATGAATGGCCAAAAGTTCTGACAATTGACTAAATTATTGAAAACGATACTATGAAAACCCAAGGATTTAATTAATCATTAAATTTATTCAATTATTAGGACCATGGATTCGTGGCCACAAACTATTATAATTATTATTTACTAGAAGGTCACCCGTGCTTCGCTACGGGGTACCAGGAATCTAAGAATTTCATTATAATTGTTATGAATACTGGGCGTTTATAAACAATATGGGCATTATATGGGCAAGAGAAATAAACAATTACTAATTAATAAGACGTTTTATAATTGAGATAACTTTTGAGTTCACAAGACGTAGTAATATTGGTGACCCAAGTGAATAAAACAATAAAGCCCTAAAAAAGATTCAAGTCAGAGCTTAGGTCATGTTTATTCGATCATAAAAAATATCAAGTCAAAGTGAAGATTGAATATCGTAGTTTCGTAGTTTGATATTTCAAGAGAAATATTGTTGCATCACATTTCGATAAAGCCTCTCCAAGTTTCACGTTAAATGCATACTACTACGGTTTCACGTTTACGTTTCCGTTTCACGTTTTATGCTACTGATGATCTCAACATTCAAAACAATACTCATATTATTAGTATTTGTTTCAAACACATATTACATATTATTATTATTTGTTGGGAAAAAACATTGTAGGAGTAATGCTATGAATATTGTAAGAGACCTACTCCTACATTTATACAACACTGCAGAGAGAAACAATACAGCAGCGCTGTAACCGAGTGAGTGGTTTCCTTTCGAATTGAATTTCCTGAGAAGAGTTTCCTCTAGGAAGAGAGATCTGGTGCATGCGTCGCTGTCCAGTGATTTACAGGTCTTTTACGGCAAGGAGAACAACTTTAACGGCGAACGATGCCATGTTTACGCATTTCAATGGGCGAAGAAAGCACATGGCGAGTATTGAACGACGGAGACCTCTACAAAATAAACGTTCGACTAGAAAATAAATTTTTGTAACAGTAAATAAATATTTAAACACGTCCGGTGTTGGAGGACAGTGGGAGCAACATTTCAAGGAATTGTTGTGAGGGGAGAAGGGATCGACATTGAAAGGAATATATAAACTAAGGGCAAGTTCTTGGTTTACGTTTGGGGATGCAACATCACATAAACAAAGGGAGGGTGGAGTGGCGGCGATTTTAATAGGGGCAACAAGACTTTGTCGTCGACCCACCACGCGTTTATTAGCCAGGAAAGGGTTCCTAATCCTTTTTATCATGCAAATCTCCAGGCGAACCTTGCTGAGACTCAATCTCGTTGCCGCGTAATGAAATGCATCAATTATTAACACCTAAACTATGACAATTTTCATTAGCAGTCGACAAAACTTGTCGCGTAAAAGTTGACCGCCCCTTGGTCCCACGTGATAAAAGTTTCAGCCGGACAGTTTGTCACGGACGTGGCCCCGCAACGGAATGCCAGAAGCAGTTTAGTTCTTCAATTCGTCCATGTGGACGCTTCAACATAGTCGCTGCTGCATTACACCTCTCCATCACACATAGGTGTACATTTGTAAGCTATGCGCCTCGTAAAACAAGCAAGTGAAACACTTTTACAAGCTGCAAGCTACGTGTTTCCGTCCAACTGGACTAAATTTTATTGCTACTTCCTGTGATGTGCGAGTATCCAAGTTTACGTCTTTCGACTTATTAATTCTTTTCTTCATCAAACAAAAAACTTTCTTCCGCTATAAACAGATAGGCTCAAGCTGTAGATTTCAATAAAAATCATATTATCACGTCTCTTATCTATTCGAATATCAAGGATTGACAACTGTAGTCTATAATACGTTGCTATACTAAAGTCTTCAATTTTCAATTTCAATTTTCAATACGTACAGAGAAAATTGTCACCATATATCTTTGCAGATACAGAAGTATTGTTGAGCTGAATTTGGCACAGAAAATTATTTGTTTTAGCGTAACGTTCAGTGAGTAGCTACAACATCTTACTTCCAAACACTGCAAGATTTGAAAATCAAGAAACTTCAATAGTAAAACCGTAGCTTCTTCTGTATCTCTGAACTCCGACGTTCCACGAATAAACATAAAGCAGGCTCAATAACTAAAAATCCTGCATTATTTGCCAACTCCTTCAGTCCGCTCTAAGCCTAGAAAATAAAGTGTTATACATATTCTTCGATCTTTGACCCAGTTCTAATACTTTTTTCTGTTCAAAAACAAAGAATAAACTTGGAAAAAGGAGTTGGGAAGATTGAGAAGGTTCTAGGAGGAATTTTGGTAGCTTCCTTCACTGAAACCCTAGAAACTTTTGTCAGAACACTCTCAACCCTTCAAACATAAATGTTATATTGAAATAAAATGATAAATTTGAAGTGAAATGATTCTGTGAGAAATAGCAGTTTTATAAACTTGAGCTATATCTAAATAGCCTACTCGCACGCTGTAATTATTCTCATTATTCCATTCCAACTTCCAAAAACTTATCTATAAAAACTATTTTTTTTAAACTACTTGAAACTCTATCTCCACTATCCAAACTCAGCGAAAATTATTCTCTCAACTCCACTGTCTAAGCTCAGTGAATCTTTTTCCAACACAAAAAACAAATATTAAAGAAGATATAGAGTAGAAATGGGTTATTGATTGTAACAGTTTCCTCGATTCTAAGAATGAAATACAAAATTAATTATTAAATAATTTCAATGAAAACACGGGACTTATTGGAAACTGATTCCTTTTTAAGAGTCCGGAGAATTACATAGCAGTACACGAACTCTTACAAGGAGCTTTCAATACCTGGAATGAATGAAATTTGAGTGGGAGGCGGCGAATAGTACTCGGAAAAGCTGTTGAAACGATATTCTTTTCGACGCAATGTTTCACTGTTCGCTTTTCAAAGTGCCGCTCTTTACTTGGAGTGGTCATTAACCCTTGTTCCATCGCAAAGCTCGTGGCTCACAATGCATTACAGTACTGTACTTCGCCGCCCTTTCTCCATCACTGACCTATTTCAAGCAACCGTATCCACTCTAAAATTGTTAGAGAGAGATTGATGTAGCAGAGATTCTGAAAAAATCAATATGACAGAGTTGTGATATACGAGAAATGCATATCAAATATACATCTCAATATCGCAGTGAAAATTGTAGTGATCTGATACGATAGGCGCATAATACTATTCAGTTCTTAATGAATTTGCTTCTATTCATTAGGTATGGTATTTGACTGATTATTTTCTTGTATGCTCTGGATTACTTTTTCTGATCTACTTTATCGTTTGTTCCAAAATTTGTAATGTTTTATGACAATAAAGGATGATTGGTTGATTTAGTGAGAAATCGAATAAGAAGAATCCAATTGAATTTAAACGCCGTAAAATGATGGCATCCAATGGAACAAATGCAACAAGAACCAAGTATTATGTATATTGTATTATTAAGTAGAATTGTAATATTATAAATATCTATAATCATAAAAATATCAATAAAATAAATTGTAGTACAAATATTGTAAAAGTATTGTTGTAGTGTCAGCTGTTGTAATATCACTTAGGAAATATTTTGTATATCTTGTTTGTGTACCACACTTATTAAATGAATCTCTGTTCTACAACTTGTGCTTACTTTACATGGTTTCTGAAGAGATTTAAAAGAGGATACAATACTTGTGTTGTATCATAGTGTCTTTTTATTCGATAAAACTTCAAACCTTTCAAAGTATTAAAATTTTCAACTCTTTAAACGGATCTGATGTAAATGCAATGTCTCCAATTATTGTGCAGCTAGCCGTAAAAGTTTTCATAACCACAAATTTATTTAATACTCGTATATCCAGATACCGGTTTCGGTTGTTACATCATCTTTTGTTTTACCAGATATTGGTGATGGTGTTACAAATGAGACAGGTATCTATAATAATATAGCCTATAATGATATTGTGATTGTTAAATAATTACATGTAATAGTATTGTGAGAGCTAACTATTAATAATTTTCATGAATGTTGAATTGAACTTAAAACTATCGATAACTTGACTTTCCATGATTACTATTAAAATATTATTGAAATAAAATTCATTACTTTAATATGCTCCAAAATATGCTTCATGCTGAATTAATCCAGACTTGATCTGGATGAATATATTTCAAGATATGAGTACTACTATCTATTTGGCTAACTCTCATTCAGACTGGAACTTAGGACGCATACTCCTGCACTCCATTCTAACTCCATCAAACTACTAAATATTTCGGCGATGAACTACAACTGAACACAAATGAAAAATGACTGATTGATAGCTGACTGTGATTGGTAACCTAGAGCAGGGCGGCGGGGGGAGATCCTCACAACCTCATTAGCGGTCTCATTACTCGTGTACTAGGTTTGCGGCTCGGCAAACCCCCCAACCACCAACCACCTCCTGTCGCCCTCTATTAAACTTGAAGCCAGTCTGTTCTGATGAGCCGCCATGGCTCATCAGATCACGGCTCTCAACCACCGAAGCCACTACTGCCACCAATAGCAGCGCACAACGAGGGTCTTCTAGACTGGGGTCGACTTGACATGAATTTAGGCAACATGGCACGGAAGGCAGTATGACCGACTTAGGGCTACTGAATTCGGGAAGCAGCCTGCCTTCAAAGAGCAGACTCAATTTGGACAGAATAATGGACAGATTTGGACAGTTAGGGCTCTATTTCCCGGTTTTTCAGTCGCTCAATAGACAGTTTATGGATCCAATAGCAATATTGAATCAATAACCATGTGTTTTCAAATGAAAAAAGTTATTGATTCAATAAGTTTATTGAACGACTGAAAAACCGGGCATATAACTCACAGGCGTTCATGACTTTCGTAGCGGTTAATAAAGAATAATGTTCTTGATACACATGAATTTCATCGTTGAGAGTTGAGTTTGAAAAAAGTTGAGAAATTGAATACATTTTTCATTTCCTCTAAAAATTTAATATAGAATAGACCTAATATTGCTTTTAGTAAATAATGAATATGACAGCATGACTTCCAGAAGTGACCTTTGGGCTTCATAGCTCAAAAGCCTGCTTGATTCGTATGGCATCCGTAACTGTTAATCTAGGATTTTTCCTGGATACATAAATTTCGTAAATGAGTGTTGATTTGAAAGAATAGATTGAACACTTGGAAGTACTTAAGGTAGAAGTATGCAGTAGATATAGAATAGGCTTAATAGGAACTAGCACAGTTTGTCCAATTTGCTAAGGCATTTAGACTGACATTAGTTAGACCTTATATAGTTTTTAAAATAGTATTCAAGTGTATAAGAATCTATTCACCTTCATATAGTATATAATTATATATTTACTAATATTGTATAGAGGATGTAATATTATATATTTTGAACTTGATTGAAAGCTGTAATGAGTTGCAATGACAATGATTGATTTCCACTGGATTGTAACTTACAAGGAGTAAAGGAATTAGCTCATTATTATAATCTACATAACATAAATGAAAAGACTATTAGAGATTATTTGAATCAGAAGAAATCGATCAAATCGTAATCGTTGACGTCATATAATATTGAGAATCAATGTTGAAGTATCCATGAAAACGTTATTGATAACAAAAATGAGAAAAAGGGTTCAAGCTGTGCGTTCTGAATACTTGGAAAATCATAGTGGATTACAGTAGGGGCTTGTACAGTTCCTATTGTGCACGAGACTGAATTACGATTATTTTCTGGCTTAAAATTGTTGGAAGGAATTTTTAGGTGAGCTGTATGAAGTACAGTACAGTCTATTGCTCGACGAAACCTCGAATTTTCCATTTGAAAGAGCTAAAGGTCATAGATATGTCCTATTGATTCAATTCTGACATGATTGCTGCCCCAAAGAACTTTGTTGCTGTTAAAATAGACGTTGGCTATATCAACGAAAATGTAGCTGAGCTCTATTGAACCTCCAAGCGACAAATACAATGAGCAGTTCCTGAGAAATTCGAGCATGGAAATAGTTCAATACTGTGGTTCATCCCTATCGTTTGAGTGTACGTACTCTCATCATGTATTAACCACATTCTATTCCATACTGCGTTCCATCTACTTCCACAGTACTTTTACTTCCACAGTACTTACTGTGAAATAATCCCAAATAGATTCCATATTCCCAAAGATCAGTGCAAATAATGATCGAAGCTATTTAAAACAAACAATAATGAAAAAACATTCATAACGTCCTTTCTTATTCCGGACATTGTAAAATCAATTGACAATGTCTGGTATGAAACATTGTGCAAACTAGAATCCTCTATGATTTGAAAGTTGAGTGTAAAGGTGCGTTTAGACTATGTAACTTTGTTATAGAACAACGTTCACAGAAATTTTACAAATGTTATACAGTATAACAAAATGAATACTTTTGTGTAGTGTCAGCTGTTGTTATATTACAAAAGTTACAGAAAACTTGTTACATAACAAATGTTTTATAACAAAGTTACATAATCTTAACGCACCCTTAGAGGAAGAACCCTTGTTATACTGTTAATAATATCATTACATCACTTGAAACTATTTTCCATTAAATCACGCCTAAATTAAGAAAAAACTCATGGTACAGAAAATAACTACAGTAAATACTGTATAAATTTAAATACAGTAGATAAACTTAAGATCACATTGTACATTGTACAAGGCTAATATTTGACTGTATACATTTAGTATTTACAAGCTACACTGTTGATGCATTCCTGAAATCCTAGTTTTCTTTCTCACATCAAATGCTATAAAACTATTAGATACGGTAAGTATGTCTATTCCCATTCCTTCCATGCTAAACGCTCAGCCCTAAATTCACGTTAAGTAGAGGTTTAATCAGAGTAATAAAAACTGCAGTAACGAGCAATTAGTGAACTAAGCCGTTTCAAATGAAGTAGAATATTAGCCCGAGTGGAGAGCAGATTTAATTGGGCTTGATTTAGATAAGCGGACAAAGTTATCAGGGCACGATCAAAATAACTTCTGAATAGAAGAACGAAGGCGGCAATTCATTTCAATTGTGGACCAACTGAGAAGCCGACGAGCTACGAGCAGTAGACCAACTAGAGAGCGCCAGCTGTCACCGATTTGCCATGTTGCGAGTTGCGAGGAGATTTGTTACAGGGTGTCACCAATATTTCTTCATTATCAATCTTCAACCAAGCTGAGAGCACAACTGGATAGATGCTACCTTGGTCCTTTGTTTTATTTTTTCAGCGTTGAGCTCACCATTTTAATGAATTCTAGCATCTTGAATAGCAATCTACTTTCAACACCAATAATAATTTGAAACTTATTACTAATAATAGAAATTGAATCAGTCCAGTCCATCTATTTTCAGTTATTGTTATGGTATGGCATCAATTGATGGAGAGACTCATAGGTTAAGAACAAAATTAATCATGAGTTGATAATTTAAGGAAAAAATCAATCCATCTTGAAAATTTCGAATAGCAAATTCAATTGAATATCCTGAATGTTATTTACTTTTTATGATAATAGTATCCTGACTAATGATTGTTTTCAAATCATTTTAATTGACAGTGCTAAGTATATTTACAATAATGAAATTTTCATACTTGAATATAAAATAAATTAATACTATTTTGTAGACATAATAATTGATTCCATCGTCGTAATAATTACCTCATTTGAAGTGGAATGAAATGGATTCAAGTGAATTTGACCATACCTGGAAAAAGAAAGAAATACTTATTAGCTCTAGTCAAGACTGCCAAAATGTTCACAGTAGAATGTTTTCCCAATTAATATCATTCACACTACTATTGAAAAAACTTGCTATCATTTGGAATTATAATGAACATGAACGTGAGCATGAAGGAATAATACGGGTTAAAATAAACTTGAAAAAAACCTCATTACGTGAGAAAGCGGTTTTTTCATTTTTTTTATGAAAGTCTCTATTGAATCCGGTGTGAGATGATGTTATAATTATGTAACCACTACATCATCTATGTATTTTTTGCGAGGCTTTTGAAAAAAGTTTCTATTGTATTGTAACAAAGTTTGACAATGGCTGAAAACATTCAAAAAACTTAAGAGAGAAGAAATCTAGTTGCCAAAGAGGTTCGTAGAAAGCCAGCTTCTCATTGGTGTAAGATGGATTTTGTGTTGGTGGTGATGTACAGAGTATGCATGCGTACAGCCGAGCTCTTCAATTTGGTTGCTTCGCATCGTGCAAATACGACCAACAGCCCTGAACACACAATACGAGCGACCCTTTTCGGCTAGCTGCATCAACCAAGATTCTCAGCTGAACGCTGTTTGACAACTGAACCTATCACGCTGAAATCCTGAGATACCCTCTCGGGACCGTCTTCACTCATCTTTCTCTTATTCTGCTTCACTACTTTCCAAAACCTCCCCCCCCCCCTCTACCCTTCCACCCCTTTCTTCCTCTTCCGTCCTACCCCACCCTCTTCCCTAGCTTCACTCATTTATTTTTCTTTCCGACATCAAACCACCCATCCGTTTCGAAATTATGGAAAACTCTTCTGCTTCCCCCCATCACAACAAACACTGGATTCTTTCCAAAATCATTTTTCTCTGCTTAGACTGGGCTGAGAAACGATGAAAACTGCTATTGGCCCTACACAAGAGTTTTAGCTACTTGAATCGACTGGGCTTGTTCTCCAGAGTGATTCAATCACAAATTGTGACAGCTATTCATTAGAAATCGAGAGTGAGAGAAAAGTGAGAAGGAATGATGGAAGATTTTTGTATTCGAAGGGAAAATATTATAATTTGGTAACCCTAATCAACTAGATACTGTACTTGTAACAGCATGTCAGGCCAAGCGCCTACTGAGGTGGAGTGGTAATGGCGTGGCAACTATCTGGCGCCACACTGAATATAAACAGATGAAACTAAATAAAACAGCACACATCGAGGTGAAGTTTATATGTTTATATTCAGCGTGGCGATAGATAGTTGCCACGCCATCGCCACTCCACCTCAGTGGGCGCTTGGACTGACATGCTGTTACAAGTACAGTATCTAGTTGATTAGGGTTCCCAAATTAGAATACTTTCCCTTCCAATACAAACAAGGGAGAATGTAAGAAGGATGACGACAAACACAACTTGAATAACTAAAAGAGCTATTTAGAAAGATTCAGTTATTATTTTGCCTTTGCTATTTCATATGGTCCTGTAGCGATTCGTCCGACAACTTGAATAACTAAAAGAGCTATTTAGAAAGATTCAGTTATTATTTTGCCTTTGCTATTTCATATGGTCCTGTAGCGATTCGTCCGACAATGTCTCAGGTAGTTTTGGGATTAGGCAGGATACCTGAAGGAGTAGTGTTTCGTCCGACAAAACTTTTGACAAATAATAACAAAAACAAGAATGTCTGCATTGGCAAAATGCATAATAGAAACGATTTAGTGAATGGAGATTGAAAATACGATTGATAAATTAATAATAGAACTTCAAAGGTGAAACTATAACTCAACTTGAAAATTAATAGTCTCAGCACACTATGTAATAAACTATATAGTGCACCTCAAGTATACAAAAACAGTTGAGAACTTTAAAGGTGTGATTATGGACTAAATTGTGATTATGGGGTTTAAGATTTCCCCAGAAAATTATATACAATTACAAGAAACGTATTATCAGCAGTTTTGAGTCAAAGGGAAGATGAAGGGAAGAAACAGGAAGCCTATTTTTGCATCACTATAATATGAACTAAGTGATTGTGAATTGGATTCGTGCATGTCAAAAAACTTTGAGGTGAATCCAAAAATACTTTCATGGAAAATGTCTTATTTTTTTGATAGGCCATTTTGTTTTTGAATCACATGAATCGTTGGAAAGGAAGTGGAAGATTTTGGAGCTATGATCAGAGAATTGGAATTCAACTTCATCAACTTCAACAACATCTGATAGAATATAGGTTATTGGGGTGTAATCATTTCATTATGATAACAATTCAAACATATTTCAGAAACGGTGATTCACCCATTTATTGTGTTTTCAAAGACAATTTTTTTCTATTTATTTATTCAGCAATGAAAATACTTGAACAATGCTTGACAGTGTCTAAAATTCTTGCATGAATCGTAGCCTAATTTGTGAATCATGTAGCCTCCAACTCCGCCTAGTATCTCTTGATAAGCCAGAAATGAATGACTCAGCTAGTTCTGAATTCGACCGGTAGATGGCTACAGTTACTGGGTGATTTACAGCTTCAATTTTTACAGACACGCCCCAAGCTCCGCCTCTCTCCCCGGATTGGTCGGCAATGCATAACGCAGCTAGTTCTGAATTCTGTCGTAAGATGGCAGCAGTTACTGGGTCATTTAAGTTACAACTCCATTATTCAGCCGTCTAGATGTCAGAGGTGTTCTATCCAAAAAGAATCCCCAAAGTGAAGCCGAAAATAGATTAAATTACTTCATCCAAGCTACCATTTTTAAAATGTACTCATCCACAATTCATTGCTATTATTGGATTGATTCAACTTTTGCCAATGTTTATGAATTTGCATGAATTTCTATATGAGCTTCTTCTGGATACAGTTTTATAGGGAGGAAAACTTGTAATTACATCCAAATAAATAGGCGTTGACTTCGAATCAGTGCTTTGATAGAAATAATTCACATGAAGCAATACAAATAGCCAACTATTGCAGCTATAGAATCAGAAGAAGCAGATTTTAAATTTTATTTGATACAGATTATTTACAACAGTAATTAGGCAGTGATAGAAGGGTTTCTGAAGTCAGGTAGAAGACTCAAAAATCGGACGAAACGCTACTCGTTGGTAATACGCACAGAAGCGTGAAAACCAGACGGACGAAATGCTACTAATTTCCAAGAATTTTGGTGTCGGAAGAAACGCTAGTCGGACGAAACGCTACATATTCATTTCATATACGTTGGGAACAAAATCTTCAAACTCATAAAAAGGAAGAAAAAACACGAAACACTGTGGTGACAGCTATTTATATCACAAATTTCTAAAACAAATAACACTATTCTTAACAAAAATTCAAATGAATAAAAAATTTTTGTTCAATCAGAATCTTGAACAAATTTCAACTCATTTGTTCAGCTTTCCCGCCTTTTTTTGTAACAACTGAAGATGCTACAGCTTTCCAGCACTTTCGTCAAAGTGTGAAATTCCTTCACAAAAACTCCATCGATTCATACAGTTTTGGACGGAGATAAAAAAAGAGATGATAAAAAAGGTCGACTGATAAATTGATATAGATTTTATACGGTTTTGTCAAGGTGAGAGAAAGTTGTAAACTTGATCGCAACAATTTATCTGGGAGCCCAATAAAGTTTGAAAGGATGGACGACGGTGATTTGACGGCAAGGTGTGGGGATTTTATGTTGTTGGATATGATGACGATGCCTCCACGAGGAATAGGGGAATGTGGAAGGGAGTCGCAACGCCCGCCGGGCCGTTAATATTCATTGAATTATTCACTTGGGCGATAATACGCCGGGTCGAACGTCGCCCATTTTTCAGCGTTTATGAGCCGAGTCGCCTGAAAAATCTGATCTGCGGCTGCGGCTGAGTCGACGACAGCAGCCACCTATATTTCGTCTACAGCGATCGAGTAGGCCGTGGCCCGGCCACACCGCCAACCTGAAAGCTTCAAGTGGACCGTAAACTCTGCTGTGTTTCGAAATTCCCAAACGCAAGCTCCACTTCTCAGCGAATTTCCCAGGGGGCAAACACTACTCGCCGATAATGCCGGACTAGCGAGGTA
Organism: Laodelphax striatellus; assembly: GCA_017141395.1. Taxonomy (NCBI): domain Eukaryota; kingdom Metazoa; phylum Arthropoda; class Insecta; order Hemiptera; family Delphacidae; genus Laodelphax; species Laodelphax striatellus. The sequence continues at coordinate 12,813,440 of CM029531.1, read as the reverse complement.
TCTTGTAGAAATGCCAAAATAGCTCCACTAAACATTAAAGTCCAAAGCAATTGGTATCAATTTACAATGGAGTTTCACTGGAAATATCTTTGAGTATAGAAGGAACCAAATCATTTACGAGTAACTTATGTTGAGTTGCAACAACAGGGATAAACTACATTGAATAAATTCAATTAATATTTTAATGATCCTGTATCAAAATTTATCTCATTTGATGCAACCCAACATTAAACAATCCTTCATTCATATTCCACAATAAATAATGTGAAATTAATAAGTTGTTTATAAAAATTTCAAGTTTCTCTCGAAGTGTTTAAAAATGAGAAATAAAATAAAGAAAAACTCACCAAATATTTCTTAACAGGAGAAATATTCATTTCACACAAATATATTCGATGAATGAATAAGATTAAACGTTTTAAAGATCTACTGGAAAAACATTATGGGGATTCTTCAACATGAGTTTTTGATTCGTATGAGAAAACTTTCCGAACCGGAATTCCAACTTGAATTCATTGAAAGTGACTTTATGGCTCATCATCTTGCTTTGAACAGTTTTACAGCCGTCATCAACGAGATATTATAATTATTTCCAAATTCCTTGCAGCCATTGTCATTGGTTTCATGCTCACATTACGTCTTAGTGCAGGCTCTTATCGGCTAAGCATATGCATAGTCCCCGTGTCTCAACATAATACTGTTTGTACTAACTATAAACACGAAATGAGCAAACTTTATGGAGCTTGAAGCTATAAAGTCTTTAGTAATTGCACCGAGTAATAATATCATCTTGTATCCGGTAAGGTTCTAATAAAATCTCAGAGAAACACATATTAAGCAGAAGGTCACATCACATACAAGAGTGCGTCTTTATACTCCAATACAATGTGAAGAGTTGAACCGTAATTTTACAGCCGGATTTACTGGTTGTAATTTCAAAACATTTTATCTATCACGCCGTGGCGACGACCATCAGTGATAAAATGAATTATGTGCAAGATGAGCAGCAATTTACCTATTCGTTGGATTTTCCACAGAGATAAAATTAGATTTTCAAAAGGATTTTTATGGGCCCTGTTGTATCCGGAACAACGAGTACACACTGGATGAAATGGAGGGCATTAGTTGGAACAAGAGTATCTATCTACTGCAGTTCCGTCACTGTGAGAGGTATAATATTTTATTAAGGGAAACTGTGAAATTTGCAATAATTATAAGGTACATAGAGAATGTGGAAGACTTTGTACGTGGATTCATCTATTAATGAGTAGGAATAGTCACTGACCACCTATTAGTTCATTCATTCATTGATATATCCTTACATAATTAGCAGAGAAGACGATTCTACTCAATTTACAGAAAACTCAATTCCTTCGACCATATTTTCATAATAATATTTATACTACATTTGTATTGAATTTTCTTATTTTTATTGAACGCAAGGTGTAATAATAATTATAGTAATGTGAAAGTGACTGTGAGTAGCAGTCAGACCATTCACTAGTATAGTATACACAGCCTAATGCTCTAGTAATAAAAAGTGGAATATTTCAGAAAGATGCACATGCGCAAAATTGGCTCTATCATGAAAAGCATTCTTGGTAGAGATTCAGGAGCTTTTTCAAACTCCGGTACCAATCGTATTTTAGAATCGAGTCAACTGAAAAGACCAGACATGACATTCAATGATCTATGATATAGTGATTTGCACTCAAGACGATATTATCAGAATGATAATATCATTATTATCGATATTAACAGAATGCTGCGCTAAATAAAACAATGCATTGCTATTGTTATCACCTCCTACTTCAGGTGGTTTTTATATTTCATGAAAGAGATAAGTGACTTCAGAAATATTGGAATGAACATTGAGCTTCAAATGACTGCCACCATCGAGATTGAGTTCAAGATTAATTTATGAGAACTGTGAGCTTGGAGATCGAATGTTGAAATAGCCTACCATAGGTTATAAATCTCTGATGATTCCAACAGCTTGATTGCAATGCTTCATCAATGTAAGTCTCTACAGCATATGAAAGGCCTGCTAGAGCCATTCCCAACAAAATAGGGATTACAACTGAAGAGCATGGGCTATTTGGGCTATTGGAATTGTTCGATCGAGGCTGAATATGAACACATATGAATATTTTAAGAAGATTAAAAAACTATACAAAAATGGAAGACAAAATTAATCAGGTTTCAAGTGATTATGCTCAAACGGATATTGAGGCAATGATGAAAAATAACATTCACATCTCAATCTATAGATGTGAATGTTATTTTGTATTGGTAAAAGATAGAGAAAATTGATTTCCATATATCATTAAAATCTACTGTAAAAGTACTCAATTTTCCACAGTGTACAACAGCCCTGAAAATTTACCGTGAAAAGCAAGTGAATTTTAATACAACATAAAATAATTAGCAATTCATAGTTGTATAAGAAGTTATACTGAAGTAGTTAGACCTCTTTTCCAAGGGTGATGCCCGCTTTAGCTCTAGGCATGTGCGTGGATCATAAGAGAATCTCTTGCAGGAAAAATAGAAAATGATAACTATTTGTGTTACTGAGCTAAAGTGATTTGTTTCCAGCACATAAAGTAAAAGTTTTCTCATGAGCCAAATAAGAGACGGTGGAAATACAGAAGAAGAATATCATAATCATCAGGCCAAAGTGATATGCGATTTTCTATAGTAGAGGATCTCTATTGTAGCAATCAACCATATTTCATACAGCATTGACAATATAGTTCAGCTTGATTTGTGTGGTGGGGAGGGGTGGGGGCAGGTTTTTGGTGCTGGTTGTTATCGAAGCAGGCAGGCAGGCAGCCTCTAATAACGGCTTCGCTATCTCCAATCAAGGATTCCGCTTCAAAGCTTTATTACTGTGCGCGCGAAAAGAATCCCCGGGAAACGTCTGGATGAGTTTTTCTTATTTTTTCCATCATTCCTCTCTTGTTCCGCCTGAAAAAAGGCCGTTATTGATGCGCACACGAAGGTCAGGTTCACTCTTCACTCTTGACTTTTCATTTTTTTTCCGCAGTCATTTTCTCGGCTGGAAACCTTTGTTCGGTAATATGGCATTGTCTGATCGATCTGCGAGGGCGAAAAACTTGTTCCATCCGCCGCGACGTGCTGATTGGTCGTTGATCCTCACTTTTTCGCTCCTCAGCATGCCCTCATTTCCATATAATGTGGCGCAACCTATATAGAAATGGTTCATCGAGAAAGTACATATATTCTTCTTTTAATATCGTTTCGAAATGTTGGTGATTCAATTCAAGATTTATGAGAATATTGTTATTCTCATTTATCATATCAATAAACAATGAAAGTGAAAAATTATTCAAGAATACATTGAGAAAAATATTGGAAGGAATTAATAGAAATATTGAATACGGAATGTCTCGAGGTTGAACTAGCTTGAGTGGAAAAATCTCATTCGGATTTTTAATAGTTAATGATTCAGAATACTAATCGAATAATTTAATCTCTATTATTTGATTATAATAGGCTATATTCACATCTAAAAGTCTTGCAAAAAATCAATGATGAGAGAATAGAAAAATGTTTTTGGTGAATGAAAGTTTGTCTACAATCACAATGGTTACACTTACATAATCTCTTATATCGTATTCTATCTACAGTTCCCACATGTATTAGAATGTCAACTTTTTATTCTGAGAGAGCATGTGAGTTTATCCTGTGGTGGTTAATTCATGGAAATTGAAATAAATAACGTTGGATAGTTTTTTTAATACGTACATAAAAATTGACTACAAAGAGAGATGATAGAAAGATAGATGGCAAGTTCACTGCACAACAATATTTTGTAACTCAATAGTCAGTTAGAATATTCACATCCTCCAACTCAAGGTACGATTTTCATGGAAGAGTGAACAAGAAATTCAAGGGAAATTATGACTGCTTCTGTAATATCTCATGGAATCAAGTGAATATACCTAGCCCTTGTTATCGAAAATCAGGTCACAATGGAGTGGCTATTGGTGCAGAATTTGAACAAGAAATCTTCAAACTGGAGATTATAAACACACACACTGACCACGGAAAACGTATGAGAAGAGTGGACAGGACGTCCTGGGAGGACGCAGAGGATATTCATGCAAGGGCTTTCAAAGGAAATACAGTACTTGAGGTGGTCGAGCGTAGTGCGAGGGTCGATTTGATGCAGACGAGTTGCTGCTTTCAAGAGTCTCACAAGTAAGATCCAACCGACAGGGTACTAAATCCCACTGAAATATCAAGAGAGCTTGCAAATACAACTAAGTACACATCCACATGCTCAGGTGGGCTGTGCTCATGGCATAAGATTGAGAGGGGGATCGAATGTTTTAGGTACAAAAGAGTCTAGGGTTCAACAGAGAGTTTGGATTTGATTGTGTAGGAGGTTGGAAATGAGGTCGCGGAGGTATTGTCATACACGAGCACAAAGCGAAACGGAAAGAAGCGAATGGAATCAGTAAAGAAATGAAACGCCAGTAGAAAGATAAATGACAATAGAATAATTGTTTTATGTTTTGAAGAATATTTCCCACGAACATGCTTATTAAACCTTTTTGAAAATAATCAGTATATTATTATTGAAACTAGAGTCACCTGATGAATTCTGTTCATGAACTCTGATTCTCTTCATCTGATTCTGAATACGAAATTCAAAATTCAAAATTGAATTGAATTGCATTTTAGAAGGCTAATCTATTATTGATTAGCTTATCTTAGGCTTGATTATCATATCTTAACCTTAAATATAAATAAAAGTAACTTTATGACATTTTCACCAACGGCTGCTGGTCAGCCACATGCTCTTGACAACATCATTATACATAATTTAAATTGTCCAAATTATCCAGACACTAAATGTTCTTGCTCCAAATTGAAAAAACAGAAACATGTTAAATATCTTGGCATAATTGTCGACCAACATTTACGATGGGATGTCCACATAAACACCACTTGTAATAAACTTAAACATTGGATAAGTAAGTTTCGCAATATCAGCCAAGTTAGTGACAAAGAGGTTTCAAAGCTTATTTATTTTGCCTATATACAATCTTACCTGGGATATGGGATAAGAATATGGGGTGGATCTTATTCTAATCATATAGATAAAATTTTTGTCATTCAAAAAACCCTAATCAAAGCCATACTAGGAAAACCTAGACGCTATCCAAGTGAAAATCTTTTCCTTGACTTCAAGGTTCTAACGGTAAGGCAGCTATATATAAAAATTCTCATAACTTATATAAATAAACATAAAGATCTATTCAATTTGCGTGAATCTACTTATAATCTTCGTCCCTCAACCATAACTTTTCAGGTTGCTGACACTAATTTGTCCATTTGCAGAAAACAATTTTCATACATTGCATCTAAACTCATTAATAAAATCCTCATCATTTCATCACCAATAAATTGAGTAAAAAGCTGGTAAGAGATATAAATGAATGGTTATCTTCGAATGACATTAATTTTTAAATATCTGCTACAAAAACTAAGCCAATTTTATCCATTTTTTTCTCTTGAGAAATAGAACAATTTAATTCTATTAGGTATCCCTTCCTTTCTTTCCCTGTCCTTTCTGTTCTCTCTCTTTCCTTCTTCCTTTTCCTCTTTTTCTTTTTCTTTTTCTTTTTAAGTTAAGTAACTTTGATTTTCTAAGTTTAAGAAGTTTAATATTTTTTATCAGTTATATTTTTCCTTTCACTGTAATTAGTTTAATATTTATTAATTAGTTTATCTTTTATCCTGAAATTTAAAATATCTAGATTTTGAACACTCGGCCCCTGCGCACAGGTTCTTTAACCTTGCGGGGACCTTCCTTATATTCATTGTATAATTTAATTTTATACTGTAATACATCATTCTAATGTAATTCTATTTCTATGTTTCTAATTTTCTGTTGATGTTATTATTATTATTAAGGATAAATAAACGATTTTGATTTTGATTTTTGATTATTAATGATGAAAAGCCTGGGTTTTCCTCACATTCACGTTGGTAATTAAAGCTTTATTATTTGATATCTAACAATAGTTTTTGATAATAAGTTATTGTAAACAATGCAAAACTTTGAATAGATTTCTCCTTGCTTCTGACTTGTGACTTGTAGTCTGTTGAATGGAAGTTCTAAAAGATTTTAACCCTTGTGAGAAGTATATTTTCCAGTAAGTACGCTACACGTCAACCGGAAAATCAAATATAAATAAATCATCCAAATCAACTTCAAGGAATTATACCCACGTTTTCTAGAACACAATAGCCTAGGTTTGGAACATATGTTCCATATTCCACTCACAAGCTAGAGACTGTCAGGACATTATTTACGAGACGACGAGGCGAGATGTGTCGAAACTTCTAATGAAAAGAGGGACTCGGTTTCAACCGTAGCAGCAAGAGAGTCTCGACATGGCGAAAATGGAAAACTGACGGGTAGCAAATCCAATAAACTCAAAACTTTCGAAACACCGAATCCGCACGAATTAAGCATCGAGCAGGAAATATTCCTGTCTAGGAAAATGATAAACTTCATTAATTTGATACGTTAAAAAAAAGTAAATGAAAAGAATATTATTAAGTGCCAAAATTTTTTCGAATCGTTCTCATACTTTTCATTCAATATCATGGATCTTTATCAATTTTAAGTACCTCTTGTTCTCTGCTTGATGTAAAGAGCACAATGAATAATGCCAAATAATTATTCACTAATATAACCGTGCAAATATCTCTAAACCACAAGTAATAATAATGAGGTGTTAGAATAACGAAGATAATAATTATGTTTCGCAGATAGTTAGGATGCTGTGAACAAGAGAATAGAGCGAAGTTGTATGTAATTTTGTGCCAAGTTCTATGGACTTGTTCAGGGAAAGAGAGAAATTGTAAGAGAATAGCGCCCGAGGAGCTTGAAACAAAGTTGCGGTTTACGGATTGCTTACGGGGCTGTTCATTATCAGTAATTCGTTTCTCTTGCTTTGCCAGCCAAACCGATGGCGCGGCGCAGGGTAGGCATCCCGCTTCACTTGACCTCAGCTACTTCTATGCTTCCATCCCAGCATAGTAGCATAAACTAACCAAATGGATTCTTTGATAGATGATTATCTGATTATTAGATGGATATCTCTGATAGTAGTATAGTTTATGTCGATTGCTGCTTTCAGACAATGCCCATCTGGAGCACTCAATCTATCAATTCAAACGAGCCTTGTCTATTCAACAGCCTAAAAACATTTTTCAGTTTATTTTAAATCAATAAAAACTATTACTGTGTGTATTATCCTGTTTTTTTCGAAGTACGTCCTTTGAAGTTGGAGGAATTTCTGTAATCCAAAATTATAGATCGTTTGGCTTTTATTTATTGAGAAAAAGCATAAACGTGATGGAATAAATTCAGACCGGTGTTCCAATAACTCAGTTCTATAGTTGAATTGCTATTTCATGAATTACATTCATCTTGTACCAGTTAACTTGAAAAGAGTGAATTTGATCTTCCTGTCCGTGTTAGATCCATGTCTGACCTATATACATATTTCATAATACTAAAATTAATAAAATTACGGATTTAACTTTCAAACTATTGTATAATGAGTTCAATGGTTACTCACGGAAGAATCTGATGAATGTATAACTTCTCTCAGTTGTAAATCATTGGACTCTCTCATTCTAGTCAGAGTTTATTATTGAAACATCAGAGATGGAATAAAACAACATTCTGACAAAAACCCTCTCTCATAATTATCTTTGTATATTTCTTCCTATTCAAAGAATTCTTTGTGAATCAAAATCATTGCAATTCCAATGATTGTTATAAAAAACCCGACAGGGCACTGAAAGTAAATAAGTGAATGTAGCATGGCCACTGATCATCACATAGAATGATATATTGTATATGGATATAATGTTCATGGATATGGATATCGCAATATATCTAGTGTGACAGAACGATTTGACACAAACCAACGCAGACGAGCTGAGCACATGCATGAGCCAATTTCAATAGGAACAAATTCCATTCTTGTTCCTCTTTTATAGATGACATTTCAGATGCTAAGTACCCGGAATAATGCTTTTTATCACGTGATTCGAACGCATATTATTCTACCATCTCACTTTTGTTCACTATTCAGCCTGATTTCTGATTCAGGCGCGATCGCGACCTCCACGCAAGCAAGCAACGCACGCGACAATTCAGTCGGAAATTTTCCAGCAAGTGTGAAAAAGCACAGCTGTATATAGTTTTGCACGAGAGGTTATCATACGTTACGACCAATACAGTTCTAGAAAATGTGGAAAGAATCTTCAAAATGTGCTCTTTCTCGAGTTACTGTACGTCCTCCTTTTCTTACTCTTTGACAGGAATGAGTCGTACAAACTTTTTTAACCACAAGACTCATGCAGTAAAAATCATACCTAAAGTCTTTCTCGTTCAGGCCTACTCTTTGTTTCAATATAGTGCATATCTTATGCGTGGAAAAGCTCTATTGAATGCGTGAAGAGTACTGTCCTGTACATTTTCTGAATGTAGAAATATACATGAAGAATTTTATAGAAGACATAAATCAAATAAGGATGAAAAATCAGGGTACTGTTTCATGAAATATCATAAGGAATGTAGGAATGAGGAAGAATGAATGAATGAGGAAGAGGTAGACCACATACTCGACATGAATAGCACGGAGTTGAATGCATTTCAAGTGCAGTGGACTAATTGTAGTGGACCAATATAGTTGATAATTGAGGAGGACCGATACAGTCGAGTATTGACCAAGTCGAGCTGACCATTTAAACAAGATTCAATTCTAGGTGTGCATCTACCTTTTCTCTGTATTACAGAACGTCTAAATTTCAATGAAAAGGCCCCAGTACCAAAACAAGAAAAAATATCTTGAGAACAATGATAAATCGAAATGAGAAAATATATTATACATTTCTTCTGATCTGTTCTGTCAATTTTTTGGATTTGTTCTGCAAATTCAGTTCTGATGTTTACAATTAAAACTTTCAGATTGACAACACTCCAACAATTCAGTTTTGTTTGAGTTCAATTGTTTTAATTCACAATAACAATCGACAGTCATTCATGAGGAGACTCAACAATTAACTAATGTTAGTGCATTAGTTCACAAACCAAACTCAGTTATTCAATTCTTCAAAACAGCAGTCAATAACCTCTCATGATAAATGACACAATAGTGGAAAACGGAGCATCCAACAAGCTGGTTGGGGAAGAAGGAAGAGAGAGACAGAGAAAATCATGTAGCTGAAAGAAGAAGGCGAACGACAAGGGAAGGGAGAAAAAACACGATTGGTGGTGGTGGGGGGGGGGGTTATTATACTTTGGACGGATTGATGGATTACTCCATCTTTGCCAGGCAGTGGGAGCAAGTGAGTACTAGTCTACTATCACAGTGACTCCTCACACAGATCTGATCTCAGCTGCTTGGGTTCACTGTTAGTGGTTAATGAAGTGGGCTCCATCAATTCTTCAGCAGGCTGACTGGTGACAACAACAAGTGAACCAACACACACACACTCACACATCACAGATCTTTAAGATCGTTACATCCACTCCATTCCTTGATGGCCTACTTTTCCTTTATTCTGGTTATATCTTATAATTTCCCACCGGAGATCTGTAACTGAATCATGAGTACATCACCGAATAATTATTGTAATGATTATATCATCGAATAACATTCATTAGCACCATAAACATATCTAAATTTTAAAACAGAAATTTGTAATTTTGCTTTTTTTTTGCTTAAGAGGGAATTAGTGATTTAGTGAGATGTCATAACCTGGATTTGTAATATCTGTTAAATTAGAAGAGGAATAGTTTTGGGTATTTACTCTCTTAAGATTGAAAAGATTTTAATAAATATTCATTACTCTCATTATATCTCACATTTATACTCTCCTTTATGAATGATTGAAATAACAATTATTGATTACTCCTTGAATTCAGCTTCTAGTGTCAAACAATTGGATCTTGATTATATGACATAATAATATACGAAACCTCTTGGTATTTATAAGCTCTTGGAAAACGTATTTATAAGCCATGTAATCGAGTACAGCCTTTAATTTAACAATAAGTTTCAATCTTAATTCAAAAATGACTGAGTATACTACTATGTGGTACGTTATGTTTAGCTAATGAATCATCATTTTTGTAAAACGTATGGAAGATAAACTTGAATGAGAATTCACATGTCATCGAATAGCATGTCTACAAAGCCATTAATAAACACAAATTAAATTTCTAATGAATGAGTTGCTGCAACAGAATGACGAAAGAACTCGTGTTTCAAGCTTTGATCAATCGCTGTAATAATTTAGGTGGCACTGGAATTTGAAACTTGAGAGAGCCGTTAGTCACAGAGTGTGTGGCATGTACTGGAAACGCGGGATATGACTCCCTATGCTGTTATCATATTCACCATCAGTCTTTTCATTTGATACGTTCCAGGAAAATCTGCATTGTTCATAATATGGACCGTATTTCATATTATGATATACGGTCTGAATGTTATACGTTAGAAGAAGCAGACATTTGATTTCTACCAACTACCATAATATTGCTTAATTATCACATTTATAATCAACATTTTGTTAGGTATAATATTGTTCCAAGAATCTGGTACTGAAATTGAAAACAAAATTTATGTCATCGCCGATAAGGTTGGTCATCGGAAATTCGTGTTCTAGAGATTCACTGACTCACATACATCAGTGAATATTCAAATAAAGGGAAATTCTACTCGAATATCTTTATACCTTATTGAGAAAAATTAAGGAGAGAAGTATCCCATACTTCTAATGCATTCCTTATCATGAACCTCACACATGTTGATGGCCCAAAGATCTTGATTCGAATGATATCAACATTAATAACTGGATTGTTTGTTAGAAGTGATAACATTGTCTACCTTCTTATCAACCGAGATAAAATTGCATCTCAGAAATTTATTTTTGATAAGTCCAGGTTGAAAAATGCATATTTGCTGAGTAGATATCTTCCATTCAACATAAACTTCCAAGAATAAACTATATCCACATGAAATGATTGAACAAAGACTGGAGCGCATTGAGAGTCTAGCTATTTATGAGATGCACAGTTCCATCTATTCCGGGATGCACACAAACACAAACTTGTGTGTGCATTGTTGCTGCGTTTCCTTGGTAAACAAGAGCTGTATGTGACGACGACAAGGGAAAGAGGAAGAAGAGAAAGAAGAAGAAGAAGAAGAAGAAGAAGAAGAAGAAGAAGGAGGAGAAGAAGAAGAAGAAGAAGAAGAAGAAGAAGAAGAAGAAGAAGAAGAAGAAGAAGAAGAAGAAGAAGAAGAAGGAGAAGAAGAAGAAGAAGAAGAAGACAAAGAAGGAAGAGAGAGAGGAGAGATGAAGTAGAAGAAGAAGAAGAAGAAGAAGAAGAAGAAGAAGGAGAAGAAGAAGAAGAAGAAGAAGAAGAAGAAGGAGAAGAAGAAGAAGAAGAAGAAGAAGAAGGAAGAAGAAGAAGGAGAAGAAGAAGAAGTTGGAGAAGAAGAAGAAGAAGAAGAAGAAGAAGAAGAAGGAGGAGAAGGAGGAAGACAAGAAGGAGGAGAAGGAGATGAAAAGAAGAAGAAGAAAGAAGAAGAAGAAGGAAGAGGAGGAGAAGAAGAAGGAAGAAGAAGAAGAAGTAGAAGAAGAAGAAGAAGAAAAAGAAGAAGAAGAAGAAAAATAAGGAGACAAAGAGAAGAAGGAGAGAATGAGGAGAAGAAGAAGAAGAAGAAGAAGAAGAAGAAGAAGAAGAAGAAGAAGAAGAAGAAGAAGAAGAAGAAGAAGAAGAAGAAGAAGAAGAAGAAGAAGAAGAAGAAGAAGAAGAAGAAGAAGAAGAAGAAGAAGAAGAAGAAGAAGAAGGAGGAGGAGGAGGAGGAGGAGGAGGAGGAGGAGGAGGAGGAGGAGGAGGAGGAGGAGGAGGAGGAAGGAGAAGAAGAAGAAGAGGAGGAGGAGGAGGAGGAGGAGGAGGTGATGTTGGTGTTGGTAAAGCATCATCCGGCGTGTGTTTGTTTCACGTCGCCCAATACACTAGAATCGTTGAATTTATACCTTGCTTATTGTGGGGCGCGGCGGCGGGAAATGAGCTAGGGGGAAAGAGGAAAGCTGGGTTCCTCTGTTTGGGAAACGAAAATTGGGTTTTGCTATCGGCAGCGCATCTGCACGTTTCCTTGTGGCGGGGCCGATTCCATCGAGACCTGAGAGCAAAATACGAAGCAGCTCTTGCCGGGTGAGAAATGCCGGCTACGTGAGACCAGCAAACGCCGCACAAAACACTGCAAAATACCGCCAGTCGGCCAGGTGTGAATCAACGATTTATCGGCTAATTGACCAAAACATCTTCAATGAACTCCTTCATCAATAGAACTTCCGGCAAACAAGTTATGGAAATGGAAACTATATTCTTCAAAAATGAATGCTTTGTGATGTGATAATAATGAGAAACAGATGACAAAGTATTATCGTGTTATTTATCAAAATCCCATGCCTTTCAATGTTAACAATGCTCCCAAGTGAAGTATGAAGACAACAAACCCATTATGTACAATGCATGTCAAACTATGATAAATGTTTGGATTTAAATAAATACATGTAATAGTAGAACCTATTAGGAGATTGGAGCCCAATTGTGCAAATATGAAATGGAATTAAAAAATCTAATTTTTGGAGAATAATTGGAATGATATGAGAGAATCCTCTATACAAGGCGAATGAATTTCTATCTATTCTTCGCTTTACAACAATAATTTTCATCCAAATTCATGTTTAGGATTAGTTCAAGCTTCACAGTTTCATGAGTCAACCAATGGTCCAAGTTGATATGAGAGGTTGGTATACCTCAGAAGAGAAGAGCAGTTTCCCTCACTAAGGTTAGTGAATTAATAATCATATTTTTGTCTCATATTCCTAGATTTCATCGTAAGTCAACACCATAGATCAGCATCGAGATAGGTGCAACAAAATAGTGTCTCCATTCTATTCAGTTGTGCGCAGCGCTGGAGAACCTGAATACTGCTGATAAAGCTCGGGTGTGGCGAGAAGCATAGCTGGCCTAAAGGACTCGTTAGACAAGAAAGATCTCCGAGGAATAGGCGCAAGTAGGGTTGTAGAAGGGTGGGGGAGGGGGGTCTAAGTCAGTCTCAGTTGCCGGCAGCAGGCTCACTGCTACATGAATAATAGATGGTAGCGCTTAAAGGAAGCCACTTTGCAGGTAATCTGTTACATACGAACTGATAATAAGATCTCGCGCCTTCATCTGACGTCGGAGGCCCTAATCCGAAATCTCAAGGTCGCTGAGTAATCAATCAACTTCATCACACATCTTTCGAGCTCCCTTCTTCATCAGTCGGCTTGTTGATCGTTAGTAAAGTCTCAACTCCAACAATTCACTCAGCCGCCGCTTCATTATTGCCAACAGCCTGCACAAGAAAAATCACTTCAAATAAGTTTATTTCCGAAATTATTCAAATATGAGTTTGCTGTCAGAATCAACTGCGTCGTTATTGGAAGGTGGATGAAATATGGAGAGCTTAGTGAAAAGGAATGAACATTGTGGTGGAGGTTGTTTGTAATTTAAGATGCCCCAGGTATTCTTAAGTTGGGTTGTAACAACCGAGTTCAACTATTTTTAGAATCAGCAGATTCCATTTGATTAACACTGATCCTGGATGAAAATTGATCTTTCTTGGTCCCACATAAGTAGAATACAACGAAGAGAGCAATCAATGTTAAAGGTAATTTCAGTATAAGATTTCTGTCAGATTCAACAGTATCATTATGAAAATGATATTGAAGAATGACAACTTAATAGTAAGTAGAGAAAATAATTTGAAGTGTCTTGAACAGGAAAGTATGAAGAGAAAAATAGTTACAAGTTTAGAAGTGATGTCTTGTTACAATATTAATACAATATTAAGTATGTTTAAGAGCTTCGGATAACTTTCCGGGAAAAAGGTAGCGTTAATGATAAATTCTAAGAACAGTTCAATGGAAATATTATCTTCAGTGCTTCTATTCCTGGAGTAGGAAAAAGGAAAAATAATCACAAATCTTATCCTAAGGGCAAAAACATTTTTGGAGCATTCAGGAATGAAGTTAAGTCACTATTTTCATCAAGATATCATACAATCCACCATTCATTCATTTCAGCGAAAATTTATGAAGTAAAGGAGGAAGTAAAACTGCTTTCATGACTAACCTGGAGAACGAGTTTATTGATGATGTATTAAGAAGATCATTTACACAGAATCAAACCAACTCATGTACGGATGTGTCCTATTTCTATAATATTTTACCATCTCATTCCACATTCATCAGTTACATTTCAACCACTACCACAAAACATACAGAGAGAACATCGCAGTCTTGTTCACTGTCAAATATATCACAGTCAAAACATCTTCTACATCTGCATTTTTTAAAATTACACTCAACTATTGCACCCTTATGTATGTATTCAATTTTGACTTGAAAAATTGTCTAGCTCATTAAAAAAATATAACAAAATCTACATGTCACAACTATTAATAATTTCCGTTGTGATAAGGATATCTCCATGAATTTTCCAAAATATAACAAGAAATAATTCTATAGTTCCTCCAGAGCTTTATGAAAATGATTAATGATCTCCAAGTTCTTCATAAGAGCTGCAGGAATTTTGCTTCTCTTGAAAACTTAATTGATACTCAAGTTCATTAAACAGTACATTTTACTTACTATCAAATCAGCTTACATTACTATCTAACAAACTGTTGTTATCTTTTTAGTTGGATGATTGAATAAAGTTTTCGGATAGAAGAACTTGTTAATTTCAAAATTGCTTTTTGATTTATCTCGCTTGCTGTAAACCTTTATTCCCTTCTTCTCTATGACAATTTTTCATAATATTATTATTCATTATATTTTTCATAATATTATTATTCAAGTAATGTTTGACTAGAGAAAGAATGTCTCCCACGTAATGAAGAAATAGCCACTCGAGCATGCTTAATATCACTCCGCCAGGGACATTCTTTTTCTGGTCAAAAAGAAGTTAAAGTTAAAAAATGACAATACAAGTTTTATTCCCTCCCAAAAAAAAATAGCTCTACACAAGAAGAAACTAGTCAAAAAAGTCAACATTCCAGAATGACTTATCAACTAAATGTATCAACGTTTATGAACTCAATGAATTCTACAAGGTAGAAAGTGAGAGTTTTCAGGCAAGTCACTCAATTCGTTTTGTAGCGTGATCGTGTCACAAATTGGTCAGTGGCTTTTTTGAATGATCAAGATAGGCCTAATGGTGGGAATGTATGGAAATGGGACAGTCGGGTAAGCAGTAAGCGGATGAAAATGAGGTTCAGTGGGGCGGTGAAGAGAAGGAGAAAGGGGAAGGAGGAGGAAGGAGGTGGCAGTGGTGTAGGAGGAGGAGGAGGAGGAGGAGGAGGAGGAGGAGGAGGATGCATCGATCTCTCAATTTGATGGATGAGCTTCAAGAATTGGTTAGCCAGCTCGGTCATCTATTCCGTTCCCCGCATCACCCATCCAGTCAATGTTCACGCAATTAATTGTAGCTGATAAAACAAGACCAAGTTGCGTATATTTCGCAGCTGAACAGTGGAGCCGAGTCCGCTGGGAGAACTGCAATACTCTGCGGACAATTCGGCTCTTTTGACCCTCAGCCCAAACAGATGTTACAAGAAATCGATTAGCTTTTAAAAACGTCCATGCGGAAACTTCTGTCAGATTGGTTGGTGATTAAAACAGAGGTTGATCTAATCCACGTACTTTAATTTTCCAACATGATATTTTGATCAAAATAATGCAATTATGTATCAATCTATAAACAGTTTGTTTTGTTATATAATGTTGAGTAGAGCAATGTTATATTGCACTTATGCAATACAAACAATGCAATTATGTATCAATCTATAAACAGTTTCATTGTTATAGAATGTAGAGTAGAGTAATGTAATGTAGGGTAATGTTATATTGTAGAGAAGTTTTGTAATGATTCTAATTACTCAAATATTGTTTGTCAGTTTTGGTTTTAAAATATTCAATAGCAATTGGAGAATTAAATTAGAAATGAGTGGAGTTTGAATATAATATTGATGAAGAGTTAATATATTTACGAAAAATTCTTATGATAGGAAATCAAATCAATACTACAGTATACTTCCCAGGAATGACATTTACATTAGGGAAGGATTAACATTAGGAAAGTACGGCTATTCTATACTTTTACTACGATTTTTAAACTAACTCAAACCAAGAAATTCAAATAGCATTGATTTTTCAAACATTGATTGAAAATCGATTCTGAGCCTGATGATGTTCAACAACAGGACGAAACGGTCGTCACAACATGAAAAAATCATGTTCTTCTACTTGAAAAGTTAAAAATGAGTGTAATTCAGCCAGTGAAAAGAAGAATGTTTCTGCAACACAATAATCGACTTTCTTCTATCAACATTCCTGCCATGAGTGAATTTTTACTATTCAATCAGAAGAAAAAAGAATGAATGGATCAGCATCAGCAACACAATAATCGACTTTCGTCCTATCATCAATCGAACAGACGGCCTAAAGTGAATTTTTACTGTAAGTCATTCCTAAGAGGGCGCGAAAAGCAGGATTTGTACATCAAATTTCATTTCTTCGGTTGATAAGCATACAAAGTATCCAATGAAAATTGCGATATTTCTAATCAGTGTCCTCCCTAATTAGATGGGTCATTTGTTGCAGACTCACCACTTGACGTCAAGCGACAATGATTGATGAACAACAATAGTTAGTTGTGGTGTGCGGAACAGAACTTTGATGCCGCTAACTGTATCAATAAGCCAACGTCAGCTAATCAATTCTGG
Source organism: Laodelphax striatellus (assembly GCA_017141395.1). NCBI lineage: Eukaryota > Metazoa > Arthropoda > Insecta > Hemiptera > Delphacidae > Laodelphax > Laodelphax striatellus. Next base: position 12,796,536 of record CM029531.1, on the reverse strand, counting down.
GTCATTGTTCTCCGTCACCACTCGCATCGTATCCAAGTAGCCCAAACTCCAACTAAATCTAGATGCAGTGCGATGAGTACACACGGCCGCCTTTGCCTGTAGTTTGACATCCCATAGAACGATTTTGATTGATTCATCGTCGAATTTGACATGTAAACATGGGTAGGCTCACTAATTATATTTTAATTAGTGGCGAAGCGTGGTATACTTATTTGGTCATCGCCGGGTATATTTCCTATAGGTTTTTAATGGGTCATAGGATTTTAATGCATGTTAGTTTTACACAGCAACTTTCAATCGCAATAGAATTAGCAATATTGACAGGATTTGTTATCAATAATAATATTTAATACGAGATAAATTCCTTGTCAATGTCAATGAAGTGGAGGGATATGATCGCAAATGAAACAATAATCTAGTTGGTTTATTTGATATGATATGATTCAAATGTATTGACACGGAAGGGTCGGAGAAAAATATATTGGTCACAACTGTGATCGAACTAGGACTTTTGGTTTATTAGACCACAGATAAACCAACTCGACTACGACAATACCATAGTATTTACAATATCCTTCACAATAGTGAATTAGATTGATTAATGGATTAAATAATATATTTATTCCAGGAATTATAATACTCAAAATCATAGATCAATAGATAGGAAATAACTCATTGAAGATCTAGCAACAAAAACAAAATAAACACCACCCTTCTTCATCGGTGTTTCTACTCAAACAACACTAAATATATTCAAAAAGTTCTAGATTAGGTTCAACAATAGTATGATCTACTTAATATTCTTCGAGAGATTGCAGAGAAGTTATGAGCTCAAACAAGAATACATCGACCAAGGAAAAGTTCAGTGGCAAGCAGAATATAGAGTTTGCTTGAGTCTCAAACAAGGTGGGGTAAAGAAAGTTTTCTAATAAGTAGATTAAATAGAGCACGCTAAACACCAAAATCACTTGCCAACTATGGGTTTCTCCCACCAATATAGTTCTAATCAGGGCTTTATTAAACCATACGTGTCAAATTAATCAAACTGATCATCCATATTGTATGCCAAGGTCACGATTTATTTGAAAACGGGTGAATTTAAGAGGAGATGCGAAAAGTAGATGTTATTTTCCATTAATGATGAAGGTACTGAATCATTAGATCAATTTAAAATATCCTTCACATTAGTAAATTAGAATGATTGATGGATTAAATAATATATTTATTCCAGGAATTCTAATACTTGAGGGAATCAAATCATATTATCATGAAAGTATAATATTCTAGCTTACACTTTTTTGGGGGAAAAACTCCTCAGCATATTTTTGAAATTATTCTTGAATCTTTTGTCTTTTCAGTATTTTATTATTTTACTAGTACTGTCAATATGAGGGAGTATCTTCTTGAGAAAAAATTGTTTAGTTGTAAGGGAGTATTTTTCATATTAATATTGGAAGTTTTTATATCATACATACAGAATATTCTAAAGTTTCAATATTGGAAAGTACCTCATTAATGAGAACAGTGGCCGATAATAATCTCCATTAAGAAAGCACAGCACTAACATACAACAGGCAAACAATACTGAAATATTTAAGCCTTTCAACTAAATCCATCAAATTGTTAGTAATTGATTAAATTATCGATTATTCAGAAGTTATATTAATCTGACGCCTCTTTCTTTAACATCTGTCAAATTCCAAAACCTTTGTCCCTTTTTACAATCGAGTGTTAATAGGTACGCCAGAGAGTTCTAAAAGTGGTAAATGAATTACTGAATGTTCAAAGCAGCTTGCTGAATAGAATGGTGAGGAAAAAATCTGAGAGATTGCCTGATGAAAAAGGAAGAGGCTTGGAGAATGAGCATGCAGCAGCAGCAGAAGTTGAACAATGCGCGGGTGGCCGGCCGAGGCTGGGCTGTTTGTGGCCCAATGAGTTCATCATCAGAGTACTCGAGAAGAGGCCGGCAACTTTTTCAATGACTTTCGAACAAGACTTTCTTTCGACAGCTTCAGAAATATAAATTCATTAAACGAAGAGCAGGCGATGCTCGAGCTCAGGTCGCTGAATGGCAAGCAACTTATTGAAACTTTCAACCGGGTCCCTTCTTGCTCGTTTGTTCTATTTTCAGATAATAGCCTTTGCAGTCGAAATTTATTACTTTTGCGCCTCTGCAAGAGCAGCGCTAGAGGAAACCCGAGAACTCATTTTCTACGGGCAAAAGGCTACCAGAGAAACTTTACAGCAGAGCACTTTGCACCCGACGATTTGTCCGAAGCCAATTTTGAACCTGTGATACCGGAAGTGCAATTATACAGGTGGAGAGAGATTTCATACTACTTAATTGAGACTGAGTACGCTATTTCAATGTCAGCAGTACAGGCATTTCAGGGAATTGTGATGGATAAATAACAATGTATTTAAATGGGGCTGATACAGAGTAGGCCCAAGTGAAAGAACGCAAATAATTTGAATAATTACTTAACACTTAGAAAAACAACTTTGTAGAACTGTGAAAGCAAACAAGAGATGTTGTGGTAAGGACAATAAATAATGCTCTAAAGAGTGAATCACTATATGAGCGAATGTAAAATGAGAGAAAATGATTCAACAGCCAAATCATAGTAAATATCCTTGATTTTCAATTTCTATAGTTACTTGATTATATAAACATAACTACAGTACTATCTACTGTAAATTAATTAGAAAAATATTGAGGTGATTAAAAAGAGATGCAAGGCTTGAACAGGATTCGATAGAATATTCAGTACTCAGCCTTTATTATAATGTGAATTTGATAGTTGTAGTGTCCAAAGACGTAAGGCTACATTCATTTCCCGAGCAATGTTTAGCTCGTAGGAAATCACGTATTTACCAGGCATATGCATGCAGGAGTAGAATAGGCAACTTGCACACTATTTTTGGTGAGGCTTCATTCTGCTAGCTGTATTGAAACCAACAACAGTAGAGACAAAAATGTAAAATATACATTAATACGTAATATTGTTATCTTGATTATACCGCTAGTTGCTTTCAGTTAAGAACCAGGTATTCTCAGTCGAGTTCAAAGATTGATCGAAGAAGAGCAGAACATGACCGCGATTTGTTTCAAGTCGTGGCCAGGCACAAAAGGCGTCGAAAAGCTTGCGTGTCGAGATGACAGCAACAGCATGAAAACGCTCGCCAGCCTGCCAATAACTTACCATCAATACATTGTAACAGGATGGTTTCTTATAGCAGGGCATTAATCCACGGGAAAAAAGGAGAAGCTAGAATCAGATAGCTAGCGACAGTATGTAGATGAATGAAGGCAGCGCGATAAGAGGAAAGGCCACTGACAAATGTTAACTGGGAAAAAACGACAAGCTAGAGAATTTCCGATAAAATCTGTGGCACAGATGCAGTTATCGCAGGCTTCGCATTAGCCATTGAAGGGCAATGTAACTCTACAGATATACTTATACGGAGAAGAAGAGCATGTGTGTGTGAACATATATGTATCAGGTGCACATCGAGCGTGAATAAGACGAATGCCTTGTCTTGGAATAAATTCGAAGCAGTCTACAAAATTGGACTCGTAAAACCTTCTTACGAAGAACTACTGTAGAATGGCTCGGAAAGTGCATAAATTTCCGATAAATCGCTGAGAGCACACTTGAATAACCAATAACACAGTATCGTCGATCATCCCACGAATAAGGATGTAACTGCTCCGATCAATCTAAGCTCCTCATTGTTCTCCGTATAGAGTGATGCACTCCAAATGGAATATGAATGTCATATTCTTGTGATGTTCCTTCACAGATGAGGCGGGTTCAATATTGTTTCTATTTCAAGGAATTCAGACATTTTTCAACATGCATGAGAACGTGGAACTACTTAGAATTGAAGAAAATTAACTATGCTCAAGTATCATTCCTTGCAGGTGGACTGCTCAATTCTAAAAAGAGTGGGAGATCAACACCAATAGGAGGGATGATAATCGATCAATAAAAAGCTGGACACGGAATGAAATGGTACAAAAATAAGCTGGACTCGTTTAAAAATAGGCCCACAATTTCAGGAGACATCAATGATTATCATGAAGTATACATGTGTCTTCTTCAATAAAGCTTCAATTGATAAAATTGAAGATATACTGATTGCATACTGCCTGAATGACTTGAATAAGCAATTTAATGAAACTACTCCTATACACATGTGAATAATTCATATTTTTATGCACCTGTATAATTTACATGACTTCTGCATTGTTTGATCTAAATTTGTGATTCTGGGCGACGACCTGTTGTTTTTCTTAACATTGTAATGTATATTATTTTCCAATGAGTAAATGAATGAATGAATGGAGCACATTTACAGGAGCTGGCAGAGAATATTCTTAATAAAATCTGAATAATTGGTTGGAAAAGGAACTGAACATGTAGGACTAATAAAAATACAAGACTACTGTCAGGCCTATCCTAATGACATTAGAAACAAACGATCCTTCTAGTAAACAAAATTGACTGAACATTCCATTAAGTACCGTTCATAATAGTCCGCGTGATAGAAGCTAACTAGCTCCACATTTGTAAAACCTATGAAAAGACTGGTTTACGTTCAGAGGTGCACAATAACAAAACAGGCAATAATGTCGGTTAAGCTTCGACCTGCGCTCAGAATCGATGAGAAGTAAGAAATATATGCGAGTATGATCCACAGGTACGGGCAAAACGAAGCGTACCGTTTATTACTGGTTCGCCTGCCTGCATACAGCGCAGCGCAACAAACAAAACATGCAATATTTTGCTGCTGTTTCATTTGTCAGAGCAAATACTACTTACAAGCATGCATACACTTTTCAACCGATTCTCATTTCCCGGCCTAACATCAGCTATTTTGCCCGGTCGGCTCAATACAGACATTGTCGAGTTACTGCACAAAATCCCACAATATTAGTGCGGTTCAAACCTTGCAACTGAATGGCAGCCTTCCATCACAATACGTGCAAGAGCACAAAATAGATATCAAGTCTCAAATTGGAAAGTTGTTCATTCAGAGTTAATCAAAGATTGTTTGAATAAGAAATGAACGCTGACATTGAATCAATCTTGGTGTAGTGGAATGAGAAATGACTGGGAAACAGTTATTAATTAATATGGATCCTAGGATCCATATTATTTTTTCACTTGGAATATAGACACTTTATTATCTATATAATAATACTTATCAATGGAGAAATTATTCGTGTTGTAACATGTTATATGGAAGTCTGAAGCTAATATTATACAAAAGTTTCACTGGCTTCTTGAATTTCTTGGAATCCTATTTTCAATCGAGGAAAATCATTGAGGTTCGAAATGATGCCTAAATCGTTGGCTTATGAATTGTTTTATGGATTTAGAACAAACTTTCTCTCTTTCCAGGAAAAGGAGAACAGAAATGGGGATTTTTCCAAGAAGGAAAGCGAGTTCTAAATGGCGTCTTTGCCAATAATTCACAGAGTATTTCTCGCCAATTTATGTAATCAAGATCAAAGTGAAGTCAATAATATCTAGAGAAGTCAATAATAATGAATTGAAGGGTCGTTTTCTTTCTTCAAGATGGATTTTCATAAGAAAGGCAAGAAATTGGGAATCAATAAATACTCAGAATTATATCTTATTGAAAAGAGAATTACAGTTGAGTGGGCAGATCTTGATTAATTTTCCTCTTCAGTGACTTTAAAAATTATAGGGAAAGAGGGAAATTATTCTCTGTTTAGCAGGAAATTATTAGATTGAAAAGTCAGATCGCATATCAGACGGTGAGATTTGGAAAGAATTATAGAATATTCCAAAAGATGCCAATTAAAATTTGTTAGTCATTAGCTCTGTGTATGCATCATGTTTATATGTACGCATTTCTTTCAATGAAAAATATATGACAATATAAAATTCAAATTAAAACTGATTATCAAATATTAAATGATTCAAGAATCATTTCAGAATGCATAATGATATGAAACAAGTATTCAATGAGAAACGAAGAGAAAATTCTCACCTCTTGAAAACGACTTCAAATGGAAATTGAACTCATTACCTGCAAAAAAGAAACATTATTAGAATGATATTGTTGGATTACAAGTGAGACCACTTTCTATTGCTCTACCTCAAATCAATCATCATTGAACAAATACATTTGATAATCACAGGAGGAAAAGTTGAAAAAATAATAGAGAAGTACCATTTTATGATGAATTCTTTCCATGAACGTTTGCTAGCATTTTTGAAGTCATCCTTTATTCGAGTAGTAAACTTTGTTTTCTGTCACATCCGTCACTGTTAATAGGGTGATTGTTTAATAGATTTGCATATCACCTGAAAAAATATATTTCTTCATCATACTTTCACACACAGCTTTCATGGATCAAGCAACCATACCACTTAACTAATAGCTTAAACATTTTTCTTATAATTTATAAGACGTAATAAAAAATGAAGTGAGTTTCACTCAAAAGAAAAATAATATAGAAAAAACTCGTTTATTGCTCTGTTTATTGAAAAATTATTTAAAGGCGATTAAATTCTTGTTATTTTTCAACAAATTCTTATTTTTTTTGTAACAAGTCACTTGAAAAGTTTAATTGATAATTTATTGTGTTCTAAAACATCAAACTTACAAGTGACAGCCAGAGTACATTGAGTTAAGGCATCATGTAGTTTATAGTGTAAGTTTAGGTGCGCTTTGACTACACTTCACTTGTCTCACAAATCAAATACTAGGCAGTCGATGATTGATATTCAGAAATGGACGGCTATCTCCATTAACAGTTTATCGTTGCAAGGCAGTGGTAGAAAATTGAAGAAAATAAGGGGCGAGTGCAGAGGGGATGAAGCCAATCAGGTATTTGGCAGTAACCCAACCGCTATACGGCCATATTCGATATTGCATGTCCGAGCGACCGCTAAATCATCAGCCACAAGCTTTATTTTACAGTCATTGTTCTGACACGCCACTGCCCTGCGAGACGGTGACTGCTGAGCGATTCGAGTCGCGATGCTCTGCGGCCAACACGCAAAGCATCTTCTGCTCAGAATGTCCGATATGAGAGTGGACGATTCCTTTCTTCCTTCTTGTAGCTTCTCAGCTTTCCATTATAAGCATTTCCATAATCCATTCATTGTAGACAATGATTACTCGCAAGTTCTCAAAATCGTGTTGATTTTCGAAAGCATTTGTAATTTAATAATCAATTTCCTCGTTCTTATATAAAATGAATCTAACCTGTCGAATGGATCGACAAAATTATCCATTCTTCACTGTATTTGTATTTTCAAATGGATTTTCGTTTGGTACATTTACTCCTCTGGTGGAGTTGCATCCACAATCAGGGAGGTTATAAGGAAAACTTCAACTTTAATTCTCTTGTCCATAAAGAGATAATATCGATTTTTGTTTGAACTACCGATATGCAATCATTTTTACCGAGTAAATACACTACTGGGGCGCTTTTGAGTTGCTTGGAACACATTGCCAACAGTGGTGATCTGTTTGATCGGGTTGCAGGACCGGATTGTATACTGTTAGTTCTATTCATTATTCGTCATTTTATCGAGATATTCTCAACCGATAATACGAAATCAACAAGTAATAATGAATTGGAAGGGAGTCTCCAGACTGGATATTATAAGAAAATTAATTTTGAATCTTTTAGAACTATTGAGTGATATAGGATAGGTTTTGACTCCCCATCTGCTGGAGTCAATACCGGTAGACATTTTGTTGAACATAATTTTCTTCAATGAATCGATCAAATGAAATATTATATCTTTTTATAATTTCAAATATTCTCATTTCCCTAGAATACGTGGATAGTCCACGAACTGGCATTTCCAATCTGGTTCTCCCCCATCTCAAATTCCTAGCAACACTAAAATCATAGACTTTTAATTTTGTGTGGTAACACATGAAACCGTTAGACAGTAACCAATAAACGGTTTGTATCACACAGGAGAACGATTCAAAACTGTTGCATTTCTGTCTCCCATTGACTGTGCGAAAAAACAAAGGTGATTTGCCACTGGCCCAGTTACACAGGGGACTATCAAACGTTGTTTTTTCATAGCTTCGATGAAATACCTCAGCCAAACTCCAGTTATTAATCTTGTTACAAAAGCATTTCCGGCCGGTGCGTTTCTCGTTTGTCAAACTGTAACGTGTGACAAGCAAGGCTAACCGTGTTTCGCGAGCGATTGCACACTTTTAAATTTGAAAATAGGTGACACCGAATCCTTTCAAACAGCCCAGTACAATGCTCACATGTGCCTAGTCCCCGGCAACAATTTATCCACTAACGTTTCATTTATTCTCAACACTGACAATGTCTGCCACAACAATCAATCATATAAGTTACATTTTCTTGTCGGGTCACCTGTTGAATTTCTTATTTTAGGAATGGCCAGTTGACTCTGCGAAAATGTATTTATAAAGCACTCCAAATATTACTAGTTTACTGCGCAATGCTAAGGTTCATCCTAGAAAGAACAGATGTTCTCGAAATAATTTACTAAGAAGAATTTGTGAAAATATAATTATAATTCTTGAGAGGATTTAAACTTGAAAACCTGGAAGGTGAGAAAGAACTGAAATATTCTATTACTTTAAATATCAATATTATTACAGTATTTATTATTCCAATAGTAAGTTGTACCTACCCGTAAAGGGTCACCCGACCGATACTAAAAAACCATACAAATATATTTTTTCACTCCAAATATTAATAAGTTCCTGTGAAATTCTAATATTTCTCTTGAAAGGCACAGATTTTCGTGGAGATATATTTTGATCAGAAAAATTCAACAAGTTTTGAAGAAATTAATTATGCTATAGAACTTTTGAATTAGGAAACACAACAGTTCATGAGAGGTAATAAAACCAATTCATTTTGAATTGAAGCCTGGAATCTGTTTTATAAGAGATTAGAAGTCCAGTAAAACAGGAGGAACACGGACACATTGGAGTAATTCCACTATTATGTTACATACAAATACTATACCACTTCAATTCAGTTTAAATATGGAAAAAAGTAATACATGGAGATGGAATAATAAGGGCTAAACAGTAAAGGGGACGGTTTAATATCCCAAGATAAATCTATTTGGAGACAAGTAGCCGGCTGAGTCAACGTTTTTAGGCTCTTGAAACCAAAACTAATCTCTTGTTCAGTTGCGTTCATGCACATACATACAGTTTATCATATAAAAACAACTCCACGCACATTCACACGCAGGTTGGCTGTTGGTCACGCCTTTTTACATCACTAGCTCTTCGCTGCAGCCAGAGCAGCGTGTAACACATAATCAGATGGTTTTTTCAGAGAGCTACATTCACCAAACAACCCAAGCATTCCATTTCAAAGATTTGTAGAATACGAAAACTCATTCGGGGATGAGCGAAATTTCGAAATTATCAAAACTGGGCGGAAGATTACACTAGATTAGATTGTGGATAATACGGATTACAGCTTTGAAACCATGCTCTTGCATGATTATGTACTTTTATGCTGTTTGTTTTTAATTAATTTATTAGTTTCTGGATTGGGGTTTTCCACAAAGATGTAATAGAATTCTTCTCATCACCGTATTACCGAGGCTTCTGGTTTTATTAGAATGTAGAAGAACATGGAAATTTAAGTATTATATTTATCCAAAGACATAAGATATTCTATAGAAATTATGATTATTATTACTACTGTATTATAACCATCATGATTAAAATACAATATTATCTAGAATCTTATGTCTTTGGATAAATCTTTGGATGAAGTGGTTCGTAGCCGAGGGCGATAAGCGCCGGTCTGATAATCCAAAGATCGAATACAGTTGAGAACGGATTTTGATAAAAACGGCCACTCCCGTCTTTCGGAAGAGACGAAAAGCCGTCGGTCCCGACTGCCTGAAAACTCATCTCTCATCATCACCCTCCTCATTACCCACGCACAAGCCTATAGCTCATGTGGGCATCACTCTTAGAAAAAAAGTATTATTGTATCCGACTTGAAAAATTTCGAGTTGAAGAGAATAATATGCAATAATAGAAAGTATTTTTCAAAGTTTTCAACAGAAAAGAATCCCGTTTTTCTGATTTGATAGGCCTACATATACTTGAAAAATTTTGAGTTGAAGAAAATAATAAGCAATAGAAAATATTTTTCAAAGTTATCAACAGAAAAGAATCCCGTTTTTCCGATTTGATAGGCCTACATCTAAGAAAAGTTCAAAATAACGAAGCGCTCTGGTCGATAAGGCATTAACTGATGGAATAAAAATGAAAATATTCTAAGATTATACGACCGAATTAATAAATTACTTGTTAAATTTGAAAAAAGGTTTAGGGAATTACACCTCAAAAACTGCCGATTTACAGAGAGGCTAATGAAGATAACCTCTCAAGAGACAATAAAAAATAATATTCAACAATAGTAACAATATTAAACAATAATAAACAAACATTGGAATTTTGATGTTCATGTAGGGTACTGACAAAAATAGTGGAATACTGGTATGCATACATTGACAAAAATAGCGGAATTCTATTGTGCATTCACTGACAAAAATGGAGAGATTCCTAATGTAAGTTCCCAAACCGGACGCAAGTTGAGTTGAAACTTGTTGTTTGTCTGAATGCACTGCACCCTATGCCGACCATGACCAGACTCTCGATGCTTTGTATGCCACATACAGTTCTCCACCCGTCCAGGACAGGAATACGCTGAATGCCAAGAATGTGTCTGCCCCGTTCGAGGAAGATGGATTAGATCGAAGAAAGGAAAGAGTAATGGTTTTTCTGAGTTCTTTCCCTTGTTACTTGTAATCCTATTATGAATAAAGTGCCAAACTGGAGATACACTTCAGCCCAATATCTGCTCCCAGCTATCTATCACAATAAAATGTAGTTCTTCTAAGCGACATTTTTTATATCAATCTTGAAGAGCGCATCTCTATCAATAAAACCTCACTATTGATCTTATTTTAGTCCGAATAATGAGAATATTGTTCTATTATCATCAATATTATAACATGAAATTCTACTTAATTTGATAAAAATTGAAACTACTAAGTAACACTTGAATTTGAGATTACTACTTTTCTCTATTGTCATGACTGTAATTTTTCATTCAAATTCTTTACTTAGCCACTACTCTAAAGAAAGAATGTAGCAAGACGTGAATAAGACGTTTTATGTAGGTACCGAGCAAGTTTGGGTTGAATGACCTATAGACACGCTGTTTATAAAAGTTTCACTGCCATATACACTCACATTTAAACTCGAAAAGTTATAAAAATGGAACAAATTTATGAAAGTTATGAAAATAGAAAATGAGTTGTGAAAATGAAAAAATCAGGCTAATTTGGCAAATCAATAACTTGATGTCAAATAACATTAGTCATTTATTAAATAAAACATTAAAAGATATTGTCAATTATACTATTGGAATTGACAATATCTTTCAGTGTTTTACTTCATCATGGAGTTCCCCACAACATCAATAATATTTCTACAAATAAGTCATTTATTAGTTTATGTTTTGTACTGTTCATTGAATAATAATTATTACATATTTTACTATTTAAATCTAGAATTCAAACCTATGTGCATGATGTAATGGACGTTACCCATATAATCTACATGCTTGAAGTGAATAATTCAGTCTGATCTAATCAATAAGGTGATTGCATAGAGTATCCAAATATGTAATATATGTATCAATATAGAATGTAATAATATTGTGATATATAATATAAAATGCCTTGTCTGTGGTAATAGTTTTTGCTGAAACCCAGCTCAACTATTATTGAAGAGGATTGTCGGTTAATTGACGACAAACAGACTAGAAGAGAGGAACGATTCACACAGAAATAGGAGTTTGTCGAGCTTCAATCCGGGAATGTTTTCATTACGATGTGGATTATCAGACTGAGAGAACAGCAGCCAGCCGACTGAGAACATGGCATTCTGTTATGATTTCGCTTCGCCAATTTTCCCTTTCTATTCAATCTCAAACAAAATGTTTGCTATCCATAATCACTTTCTGCTTACCCGCCTTATACTCTCACAATTCCACTCATATATGACGTTCCTCTCAACCCTTTGCCTATAAGCCTTCACTCAAATAATATTCTTGTTATTCATTCAATTAAACCTCAATTCAAAACCCTTCTGTCTTCAACATTCTGCACCCTCTTGAAGCACTTTGATTTTCAATGAAAATCGAAGTTTATCATGTTGTAATCTTGTACTCCAAAATTATTATGATAAGCTAAACATGCAGTCTATCTTAAGCCTGAAGATAGATGATATGTAAAATGCTTCTGCTGAAAAATGAAACCATTTCAACACCAAATTACACCAAATCACCTGACACAAACGAACGAACCAAATTGCAAAATGAATAATTGTTGAACGACCACGATAAGCAAGGGGAATTCACTGTCTATCTTTGTTAATTGGAGAAAAAATTGGTGTATCACTTACAGAACCAAATTAGTATTTGAAAGTCATTCATGAAGTATTCAATTCAAAAATGATTCATTACTGTGGTTATTCATAGTTTTGCTAAAACAGTTGAAGAATTACTTGGAAAAATTATGAAAATTTCCATTTTCAATTCATTTCATTCGTTTTCATAATTCTATGGTAATCGCAAGATTAGATAAATTAATTGGGACAACAGAGAGTATAAGAATTAATCAACTCTGCTATAGTGCCAATAATGCATTTATGAATTAATCCACTACACTATGAACAACGGGTTTCATTTAAGTGGATGAATTCTTAAAGGCTTTGCACATTGTAAAAAACTGTAATGCTTTTGCTCCACGTTCATATACCTTGAGCATTCGCCAAATAATACTTGAACTGTCTTCACCTCCTCTATATCTGCTGTCATACTTAAGGAGAACAAGCTACAAGTTAGTGTAGCTTGACCACTAGGGCTGGGTCAACAATCACCAATCAAGACAAGTGTTGTCACTATCAGATTGAACACAATCTCCATCTACGTACGGGAGGACACCTGATAGATTTCAACTGTAATCTCGGACAGGCGTTGAGATCTGGATAAACGCAACAGCTTCATCATCCCCTCGATGAAGTTTTGATCGATGTTGTGTCGATGATAAATTATCGACTGGGATCGAATGCGTCAGCAATTACACAGTCGAAAGATACCAGCAGGACTGTCATCAACTCATTATGACTTATGAGAGCGTTCAGACCGCAAGCAGGGCATTGTTTCCATTGCACTTGACGACAAGGGATTATTGAGTGACGCATCGATGGCTTCACACAGACATTTCGACGAATTAACGCTGACAGTTCCATTGTAACCTGGCCGACACAAATCCATCCCAAACAACGCATTTTCACTACTATAACAATAATCAGCATCGTAGCCCACAGCACGCTTATCAGGCCTACCTAAATAACACTAATGCCGAATTCATTTTACGATTCATTGCTCATTATTATCATATATCTTCATTTGAATACAAAGCCCGGTCGCAACGTTACACGGCCCAATTGCAAAACAGCTGATCACCAACTATGCACTAGCTGTCAGTTTCAATCAACCCTTCAACAAAGCTCTTCCGCTCAGATTAATATTTACTGCCAGCGTCATTATTCGCAACTAAATCAGATTATGTTTGATTAAAATAGCGGTATTAATATACAAATGATGGTAATCTGTTTTATAAATCCAAATAAGGGGGAGAGTCAATGGCTGTTAATGATGGGAAAAGATTTAACAATCGCCCAAATTTGAACAGTGCTGTTGTTGGGCCCTTTCATTGTACACAATGTAGAAAGAAACTAATTTTTAAAAATAAGAAGGACGAGAAGTAAAAGAAGGATAAGAAATGAAATGAGGACAATATTATGTTTTTATTATCTCAGGATTATTTGAAGAATCTATTATTCATTGGAAGGAATTACTGCAGCTGATTTTAAAGACAAGACTGATTAATACCAAGAAATTTGGGGTCTAGAAGTTGATAAAGATCATTTTAAAAACGAGAAATCAAGAGATCACAACCAATGCATACCTTAAACTAGGACCAAAAATACTGGAATAATTTGAAATATAGGATACTTTGGAACTATAGTTTATATACTATTCATAGATCATGAAGCATAACATAAATCCTAGTTCAAGTTCATTCTTATTAGACCAGATATTGTGCAAGCACTCCAGGTTACAAGGTGGTCGGCAAGGCACGTGCTACTGTCATAAATAAGGAGCATGGTGCGTGCTTCAAGCTAGAATTGATTGAGGCGGTGTGGTCAGAAGGTAAGCAAACAAGATTAACGGAGCGTCGCCAGTCGCCGGCACCGGCAATTCATCTTCGTTTGAAGGATGTGCGCATAATAAGCAGAGGTGGAATGGCGTGGTAATTTTTGAAAAAGTGCCCGTTGTTTAATTTTAGCAGACCAAACAAAAGCGAAAGTAGGACAATGTGTACAAGTTCCAAATAACTGGCAAAGCAGAGGCTTGCAGACGGCCGGCTCTATTCTTAACCTTGCTTGTTCTGCCGACAGCCGACTAGCCAGCTTCTTCTTTTATTATGGTAATTTTTCAAGGCGTCCGCAGCAACTGAAACAGCAGCAGTCTGCAAAGTTCGGTCTGGGATAGGAGACGTCCTACCCTAAAAATACATTTCACCACTCATCGCGCCTACATCCCATCCCATATTTTGTTCTGATAAATTGATGTAAAAAGCAACTAACAGGTCGACAATCTGCTAGTTGCCGCTCGATTTCCACTATTATCAAACGGAACGGAATGGGAATGGAGAGAAAATAAAAAATGTAAATCTGGGTCATCACTTACTTTTCTTATTATAAATAAGCTTGATCAACACGTGGAGGCTTTTTGCATTATCAAGTAATGTGCGGATTACTAACTCTAATAATGGAATGGAGTTATCTCTATTGTTTCAACACTGTATTGTCTTACAATACAGCAAGACAAGGAATGCAGTTATTTAAACTATTATAATAGAATGATGAAACTATTCATTCAACAGGTCCTTATTCTTTAACTTATTACCCTTTTTCATCACACACGGTATTTTTCCGCAGTTATGTAATTTTCCGTGGTTCTGCAATTTTCCGTTGTTATTTTTCCCGTATCTCTGTGTGATTTTCCATCAGTATTTTTCACTAGCTCTGTAATTTTCCGTTGATATTTTTTTCTTAGCTCTGTGTAGTTTTCCGTCAGTATTTTTCCGTGGTTCTGTAATTTTCCGTTGTTATTTTTCCCGTATCTCTGTGTGATTTTCCATCAGTATGTTTTTGTAATTTTCCATTGATATTTTTTCTTAACTCTGTGTAGTTTTCCGTCAGTATTTTCCCGTGATTCTGTAATTTTCCGTTGATATTTTCTACATCTCTGTTTAATTCTCCAAGAGTACTTCTCATCACTTTCCTGAAACGCCCATGTATGGGCACCATTTGAGCTACAACTCAACACGTTTTTTAACAAATCTAGATAATAATTTAAAATGAAGAGGTAGTTGACGATTTTTCTTTATTATATCTATTTTTTGCAGTGCAATATTAATTTAAACAACTGGATGAACGTTTTCATTTTTCTTGATTGATTGAATTTATTAAAAATCAGAATTGGAGCATCAGTAGAGCGTTTGATGTACGCATTAACGCATTAATAAGGAGGATTAACGCATAAATCATCCTTATTTCAGATTATTCTCATAGAAAATTATAATTATTGATCACGATCTCAATATTCCCACAAACAACTACGTATTTCACAAGTCAAGATTATAGTATTTCAAAAGCCTGTTTCCAAGTATTCCTCCTCACAAAAATTTCAATCTATTCATTCTATCTATCCTCCACCAATTATTTCTCATCGGTTTAGCTGAATAGAAGTGATTCGGTGCCAATTTCTGAGCAAACTGCTGCGATCAACGACACAAGCACTCTTTCAACAGCATCTGCTATTGAAACAAGCAAGCAGATTAATTACGATTTGATGAGGAAAGAGCTGTTTACAGAGCAGTCGCTTTTCTGTGCTCTAAATGACGCACCAGCTCCAGACAACGTTCGTCTGCTCACTGAGTTAACGTACGTTTAATTAGAATGTGCATTCTGCGCTTAGAGCCAACCACCACCACTAGCATTTGGGGGATATCCGCCCTCAACAAATGACATCTTAATTCATATAAAATCCACGGCAGCCAGGTGAGCTCGTGAAATTTAACGAGTGCTGCATTTTTTGCAACCGTTGGGGGCGGGTTTCATGTTCATGTCTGTACCGCAATGGCTAGAACGAATGTTTAAAGTAAACCACTCCACTACACCACTCATGCACACTCGTTTGTGTAACCCAGATGTGAATACTGTAACACCCACGATGAGATTGAATTTTTATCAAATTCTTGATATCTAATTTTCGTAGATTTTACTGGAGGTAATAGGAAAACGAAAAATTATGATTTCATTATATTTTCACATTTTAGTTTCCCAAATCTCATTAGAAATGGAAATAAAATAGTACGGTTTTTGATTGAAATCCACAAATATGCATAATATTTCAATGGCAATAAAAATGGGATGCATGTTATGAGAACATTTATACGAGGAATCATGAAAATCATGAGCTCTTTTAGTCCTACAAGGAAGCTACACGTAAGTAAATCGAAAAGATGAATCAAAGAACTGAAATCAAACATCCAGAAACTTGAAATTCTTCAACAACATATCTAGAATCGGTTGAATAAATGTATTTGCTTCATTTTATGTATTTTTCAAATATGGAACTATTTTAATGACAATAAAGTGAAATGCACGTTGAGAGAAATATTTCTCCCGACCTCACACCTAAGCACGACACTACCCAAATATCTGTTATAAATTGTAATTCATGAGGATGATCTGAAATAAAGAGGATTTAATCTGACACTTCTCCCCAATTCAAGGAGGCGGTAATCATCCATATCTAGACTTTTCTATGAAAATCGAATCGTAGAAATGTAATTGAAAAGCACTTGTTGGGCAACAATTTTCGTCTGATCTCTCATATGAGAAGGGATGTATTGCAGTTGAACAAGACGCGGAAAAGAATGACAGTGCTGGTGCCATACTGTTGTCGGTGATGCGAATTCCTGGGAGAGGCTGCGAATTCTGGGGAGACACCTTGGCAGCTATTACTAGCGTCATCTGTCTTCATACATCATCTTCAGACGATACCACCCAGCACCGAATGCTAGGCTAGCAGGTCGCCCCGACAAAATTTTTCAACTATTCACAATGGATAGTGTCAACTATTGTTGACATCTTGACATTTTGGCAACTACTCATGCAAAATTCTTCAACAATGATGATTATTTGCAGACTTTCGGGAATATCAGGTATTTGTGAAAAGTATTAGAAGTTTTAATACTTTTACTATTAATTAACTACCTAACCTACCTACGTACCTACCTAACTAACTAATTAATTGATTAATTGAGTAGATTTCGAATAATTTTGATTAAAAAAAAAATTCATCAGTTAGAACTGGAGTTTCAAATATTCAACTAATTGGGTTGGTATTCACTCAACTATGAATTTGTTTTTAGAAAATTCAAATTATTTCAACTCGTATCACCATCTATATTCTTTGAAGTATAAAGATTAGCTCTAGAGTTTTGCTAATTAATCATGGATGATTATCAATTGGAGATGATATAATAAAGTTATACTCTCAAAAACTATCAAATAAATAATGATACAGTAATGCAATGATAGTGAGAAAACAATGTATCACTCACCCATGAAAAATATCAGTAGATTGAGAAATAGAAATCAACCAACATACCTGAAAAATACAAAAGATTTTGTTACATTGATGGATATTGAAATTCCAATTTTTATTGATTTATCGATTGGTCTACAGAACGTTTCCCATTATTAAGACTTGTCGACTTGTGGGAATGTTTTCCCACAATACGTACTAATAGTACGTATATCATGAAAAAGAAAAGCCAAGAAAGAAGTATTTTCGTGTAAGTGCTATAACAGATAATAATACTAAAAAAGAGTACCGGTGATTATGATTAAGCTGAAAGATGTGAATATAATGAAGTGGTTACCATACAGAAAAAGTAACATGATATGAAAAAGAATAGATTGGATGAAACAAGATCTGCCAGAAGAATAGGAGAGGAGATAGAAGACGAAAATTGAAATGTACAGAGTAAAGTTGAATAGCAAAGAGTGTCTCCTTTTCAAAGCAGATACTTTAAAATTGTATCTGTTACAGCAATCTATGCATGATTTTCAAGAGAGTCTCACAAAGTGGAACAACTTTTTCCAACTTTTGAGGTGTCTCGCTTTTGACCAAGTTTCGAACTAAGAAACTTGATATTTTCCGAGGAATGCGCTCAATTTTCATCCTGCTTAGATACACTTCAAACTAGTTCACAACAACCTAATTCAGTTGATGAAGAACGGCGCAAAGGTCCTTGCAGCTATCTGAAACTAGAAACGTAACTTTCAGAGGACAGGCAAGTTGCTCTTTGAAACGTCTTCTTTGCTCATTTCAAGCCAAGCCAAAGAGCCGCTCGTTTCCACGAATTACACAGTTCTGTTGACAGCCGACGCTTTGAGATCTCGGTGCGGTACCTAACGTTCATAACCGACCAAAGCGAATCAAATTTGCAACTTGACTGAAGCTGGTCGAATCTCTCTACAAGAAAAAGACTGTATGGATATACTGGGAAACATATTTATCGTTTCACATGGACAAATGATGGATGAATGAGCAATTTTTATAAGCTGGCAAAACATTACAATTCACTCCTTACATACTTAGAAATCTCTCGTGAGACTGACGAAGAAAATTAGCATAATCCATTACAATGTGAACCCTGACATCATGTTGGTACATTACATAGGCAATCAGGTGATCTGAAATTTATCCTAGGATCAGCATCAGTGAACAGACAAAGAACACGTCAAGATATGAATGAATATCAACTTTTCTCAACTTTTGAGAAGATGTTTTCGACTAATACATATATTTTCTCTCCTTTACATACTATTGCTTGATCAATCGCAAATGAATGAACTTGAACTTGAATTGAGTATACGGGTAGAAGAAGACACAAAAACGAGACAAGAAAAACAGGGAAACATTGAACAAGGTATATCGTTACGTTGAACAGGACAAGAAGTTTTCTTCCCTAGTTCTCATTCTCGCCAAAAGGGATGTAAGTAACAAGAGGCCCCCCTCCTCCGTGTGACAGGTCTGATCCGGAAAAGAAGCGGCAGCACAAATATTTTCTGACGCAGTTTGTAGCTGTCACTGGTCTGACCGAGCCTCCACTACATAAGTTATATCCGGTGGGTGAGTCGGAGGAGTCTGCAGAAATTTATGACAAATTCGTCCCGCGAGTGGCGCAGAGAAATCCCTTCAGCCGGCACAGGCACGAAACGAGCGAGCGAGCGCCTTCTCCCACAGGACTCCTCCAATTCCCTGCGGCAAATAAACACGTGGTCGTAGCCGCTCCACTCTCACTTTTCCCTCCATAGCTCACACTTTTAACAGGCACCTGACTACCGAGTTCCGGCCCAGGAAACTTTCCAATAACAAGCTGCGACGGTTTTCAATCCGAAAACTGTCTTCTGGAGAAAAAGTGATCTGTTTCAGTTGTAATAAAAGAATAGTAGTGAATGCGCACAACAGTAGGCTTCGGTCATAAAGTATTCCTTTGTTATCATTCAGAGGATTCGATGTTCAATTCAGGAGACGCTTAATTTGTTGATAATGGATGAATGAATGAATAAATGAGTTCTATTCCTTTTTACAGAAAACATTACAAAAAAGTGTATAATTGCTATTTGAAATGTTTCTTTAGTTTCTCGAATTATACGAGGTTTCTCGTAAAGCAATTGAAAACGATGTTAAGAGCACGCTTGCGAACAATTCAAAACAAAAAAGGAGACGAAACAGCGAGGAAGAAGTTCTGAATAGCAAAGCATTCGAACAAATGTTTGATTCAGATCTGAGAAAGTGATTGCTCAAAGACTCTCGAAGTAAAGGTAGTCCAATCTGCAATTCAAGACAAATTTCGATATTGTTCACGTTTGATGTGATATTCATGTTTTATATTGCCTATTTTGTAACTTTGCATAGCTTCATCGGCTAGTTATAGATTAAGAAGACAGATATATTTAAGGCTGCTGTAATAACCCAGAAATTTATTTCAAGATCCAAGATTTCGAAATCTTCGACATTAATTAGGCTTCAACGTTTGAAAGAATGAAGCAATCTGGTAGTAACTATCAATTATTACAATCAAAAGTACTGACAAAGCTCCACAATTTGTCAACATTTAACTGAATTCAACTTAATTTGTCAACATTGTAATTAAAAATGTTTTAATGTTACGCCACACACCTGATACTTTATTGTATTTTTGTCACTCATACTTATTCTCCGAATCCACCATATAAAATGTATTCGAGTTTTACCCACTGGTGAAACACTTTTAGTTTCAAGCTGTTGTTGTTGATAACAACTAGTTCAACTTGTTAGTAGTAACAACTAGTGATTACAAATAGCAACAGGTAAACTCAGTCAACAGATGAAAATACAGTAGTATTCATTCAATTTGGCGGATGGCATTACATAGATAGATAGCTAGATAGAGAGGTGTTCTTTTTGCCATCGGACTCTACGGTCATCAGCAACATCAAGAAATAATATCTCTCTAATGCCTTCCGCCAAATTAAATTAATGAATACTACTATAAGTTTTAAAATTATTATCAGCTGGAAAATTCCCATATAAAATGAAAAATGGCAACGACAAAGACGAAGAAAAAGAAGAAAAAGTAGAAGAAGAAGAGGAAGAAGAAGAAGAAGAAGAAGAAGAAGAAGAAGAAGAAGAAGAAGAAGAAGAAGAAGAAGAATGCCTTTCGCCAAATTAAATTAATGAATACTATGAGTTTTGTAAAATTATTATCAGCAGGAAAATTCCCATATAAAATTGAAAAAGGCAAGGACAAAGAAGAAGAAAAGAAGAAGAAGAAGAACAAGAAGAAGAAGAAGAAGAAGAAGAAGAAGAAGAAGAAGAAGAAGAAGAAGAAGAAGAAGAATTGTTTTAAAACCAGGACACTTATATCATTTCTAAGAAAGATCAGTGCACGAATGAGGAAAACGGGTGCCACACCGAGTTTAACAATAAGTGCAGGTATTGAGCGCAGTGTTGTTTGAGCACAGATAACACACGAACCAGTAAGTAGTATAACACAACAGAAGCCTGCTGTAACTTGGTGGCTTAACAATGAGCCAAGTATGCAGAGAGCGGCTAAAGCGTTCCGGATATTGCCGGGAATTCCTCTTCAAAGTACAACAACGCAGTCAAGAATGTTGCGCCGGCTCAAAGATTGAACGAGTGGTCACTTACGTCAACCGGCAGCCGCCACAAAGGCGAGCTTTGAATATCGACAATCACCTGTCTTTGTCAAAGCCACAACTTTGTCAGATCCATTGCACCAACAACAACTAAACTCAAGTGAAAAGCTGATAAGTCCGGGAGAATAGAAACGATGGTTTGAGGATATGAAATTGAAAAAGGAAGAAGACTGGAAAAGAATCGAAGACTGGAAAATTTTCATGCCAGCTGTGGAAACGATGTTATGAGGTTTTAAATGGTTATGTGAATGAGGAGATTGTAAGATTCAATAGAGAGATTGATTTCAATCTTTAATAGATTCAAATCTCGAAGATAGATTTCAATATTCAATTCAAGATTGAAGATTGAAAGTTTCAGATAATTTCATTGATACTGCAAGCTGTGAGTTAGATTTATGTTAATATATATATATATAATTAATATTATAGTGTGCGTATTGGCAACGTTGCAGGTGTGTGATTGGGTAGCTCGGAAAGTTGTAGGGTACTGTTTCTGTACTCAGATGTCTTCAAGGATGAAAAGCACTATAGTAGCTGACCCTTTTCTAGTGGTTGACTGAATAACAGACCTCAACAGACGCAAGGTATCTGAGAAATTTATTCAAAACATCCTTCCCTTCAGCCGTGCAGCAAATATCTCCATGGCGGCTGGCTTATCAGGGACGATGCACGGCGGAAGCATTCAGTTGGACATGTTGAATGAGGAGACGGGCCAGCAGTCGAATCGACAGAAAGCTATCCTAATAATGGTCGGTTGAAGTACAGTGCACCAAGCTGTTATATTGGGCAGACATTTTGGCCGGAAGGATGCAGAGGAAGTAGCCGTTATCAGCGGTCATAGAGATAACAAGCGTCGCGGCGCCCAGGGGGGAATCTTCCTTGCAGTCAAACGCTAATGGCGTATTTCCATACGTCCGAAAGATGAATGGCCATTCACCGGCTTCCTTCTCACAATTTCCCCCTCCCTCTCCCAACATCAACACCTCAATCTCCACCACCCCTTTCCCACACACATTAATAATAATAGATACCAATTTTTTGCTTCAATATCGAAGATCACATCCTCCGCTCGATTCCCCTTCTTCCCCTTCCCATTCTAACAATTCGCACCTCAAATCTCCCTCCCTCCCCATACACCTTAATAATAGATGCCAATTTTTTGCTCCAATGTCAAAGATCACTATTCCCCTCTTCACCGTCCCTCCAAACAGTTCACAACTCAAATCTCCCATACCCCCTCTCAACACACCTTAATAATAGATACCAATTTTTTTGCTGCGATCACTTCCTCCTCACACTTCCCCTCTACCCTGTCATATTCTAACAATTCGCACCTCAGATCTCCCTCCCTTCCCATACACTTTAATAATAGATACCACTTTTTTGCTCTAGCACCAAATACCACCCCTTTCAACTTCGTCTTATCCTATTTCCACGTCACCACTACGCAAGAGCCGAAGTGAAAAAGTTTGATAAATCTACTTCCCAGTATAAGTTACAGTATAGTGATACTTCGATATAGTATTGGTTAGGACGTTGAGGAAGTAAAATGCTTTTTATAAGGTGATCGTTGATTTTGTGTATTTTCCATTGTCATATAAAAGAATCGTTCATATTGAGAAGAAATTTTTCAATTATTTTCCGGTTACTCATACTATGAAACAAACTCCATCGACCAATATTCCATATGATATCATAGGCTATTATTATTAGTGGTATTATTACTTACACGGATTATTATGTTGGTACAGTACGTCATTTGCAATAATTAACCATACCGCAAGTGTTACATTAACCAAAATGTGTATGTCTAGAAACGTAGGTTTCAGCTGCGTTTGTTTTTCATAGGATTTTGAGTACTGTTACAGGTAAGAAAAATTGAACAGATTAATACTTTTTAACTAATACACTCTGTCCAACAAGTATTATAGGCCTATCTAACTTCTCACTTATGCACTGTTTTAATGTTATAATGCACTGTATAACATGTTATAATGACAGCTGGAGCCAAGATTGTCAATGACCAATCATAAGTGAGAACTTAGATATGCATAGAAATAATTACGAATGCTTAAAACATGTTGGCTACAGTGAATATTTCTCTAATCTGTTCAATTTTCCTTTATATTGTAAACCATAATATTCACGGTTGGACAAACGTCAACCAAAATACCAGCAATTGTACTCAGTCATATCAAAGTACAAACTACTTAGAAATACTGACAATTATAATTAAGCAGGGAGGATTTACTGTTCATCCTGAGATTACACTTCAAAGCAACTTTCAAGAGTTTGGCGCTCACAAGAAACAAGCACGATCCCCCTTAGCACTTGTTGATGAAAAATAGCACATTATCTCAGATGAAGATGCTGTTGTGAATCCTGGCCAACTAGTTTGTAACATTCTTTGATATTTGGGCTGAGGTCGTATATTTCAAAGCATATTAAAACAAGCCAGCAATTTACGTTCTTTTTGTTCCAGAGACAGCTGTTGTGTCAACGAAAAGACATTAATCCTGTCGGCTATTGCTTGATCTCGTCTGGATAGTTTATCACGATTGTTGTTTTGAAGTTTCTTCATAATTTGCATGAAATGTTGTCCGTGTGCCCTAATCACATTGCTTCCCCACTCCTAACAGCAAGATAAATATTTTTAATCTATGACAAGATTCGTTAACCAAGGGCTGAAATAATAATATTTAAAAATTTGTGACAAAATGTTAAGTTTTACAAGACTAGATTGAGTGTTTTGACAAATCCAGATGCCCCTGGGAAGCCAGAGGAAGGACGACAGATTGAAAAGTACCAACAGCATATTGAATCATGATGAGGATTGGTTCAACTCGATCTTTTCAATGATTTTGAAGGTAGAATTAATTAATTACCTAAAATTACATAGGATCACAATTAGGTAATTGCGTTCGCATATGTGGGTAGGAGGATGAGTGAGTAATGACATTAGTTTCAGACTAATATCGCGTTTCTACATTCCGTCGTTTGTTCAATTGGTAAATTTGAAGTTTAGCAAAGTTTAATTGGCGTCTTTCGTCAAGTCTCCCGCTCTTGAGAGGACAAACTCAGTTCATGTGTTAGACGCTTTGATAGCGAACCTAATACGGTAATTGGAATAATTGCTATCAGTAATATTATCTATGTAATTACATTACGTCTCCATTTATCAAGGTCTTTGAAGTATACGAATAGTTGTAGCGCCTGGGAGGTGGAATTTTGATTGGAGTTCAGGCAGTGACTGAGTGCATGTTTCAATTTTCACTAGAAATTATTATAATTTCACAAGAATTTCTCAATCATGATTGGTTTCATCAATACTGTTGACTCTAATTCTCATTCAATATGGTTTTAGTAATTTTTTCTTTCTTTCCTGACAGGAATTCTTCTTCCACATTAAAAATACAATGAATGTATTTTATTGCTTGTGATGTATTTTTGTGAAGAAATAAAATGCAATTGCATGATAGATGGAAACATTATACTGATGATCCTCAATGATAGAGTTCTAGAATAACTATCTTTAAAACAGAGGTATCTGAATATGGAAGTAGGTTAGAAATGAAACTAATAAAATGAAAGTAGGATATTACACAGTTGAATTATAAAACGATTGTCTTATATGATTAAAGATATAAGTCTGACAGGGAAGAAAAATTAAAATTCTATTAATTTATTGAGAATTAACAACAATTTATCAAAATGAACAGAATTAATAGGAAACAATAAAAAGATTCCACAAAATTATGAAATTTAAAAAAATCGAATTACTTTCCAAGTAAACATAAAGTTCCGTTAAACATTTCCAATTGCTTACAAAAGTAGAAGACTTGGAAATATATGGAATTGATATTATGTCACCGAAAAGGTTATAAATAGGTTATAAAGAGAGGGAAGTATGAACATTTTAACATTGGTAGTTCAAGTGAAATTTGAAAAGTTGAACATCTAATGTTTACTCTCATCAATGTAATATAATATTGTTCACTATTGATTAGATCTACTTTCTCCACAAGAAAATAGGCAGACACCTCTATAAAAGTTGAGCTACTTTAACGTAAACATTGTTGATAGGTTAGAAGGACTAAAGTAGTAACACAGGGAGGGGAAGTGTCACTAGGGGCGGATAAGGACGTTCAAGACCGGCGGCTTTAATTAAGGCATTATATTGGACTGTTGTTTACCTTGCAGCGGAAATTGGCCACCTATCGGGCCTCTGTTCATCCCCCCACCCAGCTTCTAATTCTTCTTCTTTTTCTTCTACTTTTTATTCTGTTCTTCAATCCACCTGCTTACCTCTCCACCCTATTCAATCTAAATTCCTCAGCTAACAACTTTTAATTTTCTCCCCTTGCGATCGTTCACTTCTTCCACGCAGTTTACTCCTCTTCCGCTTTTTTCAATTCACGTCGAAATTGCCTCCCTTTTCAACCTAACGCACCAATTCCTCTTTATTGAGACCCATAAACCCCCAACTTACCGACAAGCTCCTTGATATTCTAAATTTTTCATCTACATTGGTCGGGAAAAAAGGAAATGAATGCTTATTGTCATCTGCGATCGGCCTCTCTGTGTTGAAATCCTCTGTCATAGAGTCAGGTCATTGTGAACATTACGATTTTAGACCTAATAATTTTGGGATGAATCCAATTAGTCGAAAGGAAAACTTGCCGTAGTCAGCTCTCTAGGTTCTCACCGGTCTTAACCGTTCTTGGTAGCTAACCTTGCTAGTAGGTTAGCATAGAGAGTAGGCATCATAGAGAGCTTGTGCCACCTGACTACGGCCAGTTTTCCCTTCGACTAATTGTTTACTTCCCATATAAGGGTATCAGCTTGAATTCTTCAAAATATTATCGATTATCGGTTACAAAATTTTAGTAACAGTTCGGATGAAATTATGAATGACATTAAAGCATGAATTAATTTTTGTGATACTTTTTCCAATAAACCATTTTATATTCCCGTCCGGGAATAAAACGCCATAAGCTTAATTATAGTAATAATACTGATAGCGGAAAAACGATTCCATATAGATTTGTAACAAGTTATACAATTCAAAGCGTGAAACTGTAGAACCTTAAAATTGCTGGAATGAATAGAGATTTTGTTAATGGACATATCATCAACTCTGTAACAATAATTTTTATAACACCGAAATGTGACACTCCGAGGTATAATGGATTACGGCGCAACAAAAAATTTAGAGAGTTGTTTTTATTATTCGCCGGGCTTCCCACCGTTCGTGAATGCATTTTTTTAGCATTATCAATATTCCTGCAAGAGTAATCCGGTGGTTTAATATTCACGCTCCCAGTTCAATCATTTTCCAACTGTTACCAAATAAAATCGTTCCCATGTTTCGTACTTTACATAGCAAAAACCACAACACTCTCTCATCCCAGAGGGATTATGGGTTGGTGTTAGTGGAGCTCCAGCTGGTGTTATTAAGTAATATTCCATTTTGAAAACACAAAAAGGATTTTATGGGAGTCATCTGCAACTAAACGATTTCGAATGTTGAAAGGTTCGTATTTGAATCGCTTGTGTGATTATAACTGTTCTAATTGATTTTATTAGAATAGATTAATAAAATTAATTTCAATAGCTCTTCCCAATATAGTTGAAAATGAACGAAACAACTCAGCATGCGTGCATTACTAATGTGTATGCATAACTAATCTTTTCCAGATAGCCCTACATAGTAAAATCAAGTACTACATTTTTAGGATTACCTCAATACGAAATCGATTCCAGTCCCACTTGTACAGACTATTCTGATCTACAAATACTCGAATATCAAACAGCTCTGGAAAACAATGAACTTTTGTTGCGTTAACTTCTTAACTAATTCATGAGCATGAGAGCCGGAGCTTCGAGAGTTAGAGTTGCGCTAACTCCAATTCACACAACTCCCAATCCCCACAATCACAGCTAACAATCCGATAATCATAGCAAATCACACCGATTCACGGAAAGCAAGTGGTAAGCGTCTTATCACCTTATCTTCACGCTTAAATGAACTTAATTCTGAAATCCCATACATCCAGTAGTACTTTGCAATAGTGCAGGCTTCTAATGCACTTCTACAGTAGTAAATCAAAGTTAAGTAGATTGATTCTCTCTATACAAGTTGTAATAAGTTTCTAAACCTTGTTTTTAATTCACCCGGTTTTCAAATCTTCAATCATGGTAGAGATCTCTAACGTTCCTAATTCAACTATTTTCATCATTATTTTGTCATTCGTTATATTTCCACCCAACATCGATGTTGACTTAACAAGAGCTTCTTGAACTATTAAGTGGATCGCAATCACAGAAATTCAGCCTAGTAAACTACCATACTTCTGTAGGGAAACTCTCTTTGTATGATTACCATAAAAATAATAAATTGCTAAATAAATCTATTGATTTATTATGAAACCTGAATAGGCAGACCAATAAAAATACTGGATTTTGAGCCAATTCAAAATTGAATATCATTGAATTTCATATATATCCTACATCACTGAATATTTCGGATTCTGGTAATATAGGATGACGATTATGATCCTAACTTTTCTCCAAATTCCTTAGCAGAAAAATAAGCAGATAATCGTGGAAGAGAAGCTAGTGACACCGTACAAAAGGACAAGAAACAGAAACTATGAGCCAGAATAATGGGATGATGGAAATCAATTAACCTTCACCAAAGAGAAACAAAGAAAGTCATCTAGCGAAGTTTAACGGCCAAAAACGAACAGTGCTACTCAACACAATTACATCCAGAAAATATTGAGGAGTGGAATTCTATATAGAAATGGAAATTGTGAAAAGATGCATGGGCGATTAATTACAACTGAGAGATAGGGCTATTGATACCTTCCAACAAAGAAGGAGGAGTGACAGAATAAGCAGATTGTGGATCCAAAGGAGTTAGAATTATGATTCTCTCTGACAAAAACTGAATACACTGCACTGTCTAGTAAAGTGAGTGGACTTTCAAGATTAAGGATCTATAATGGAGTGACATTGACTAAACGAGAGCAAGTGCTAATGAAGGTTGGGAAAAAACGCCAGAGGGTCAAACCTGCAATGACTTCTATAAGATGTAACTACCCTAATTAGGGTTGAATTTACCACCATTGACATTTGCAAGTAGTAATAGAGAATGGGGAGGAACGCCACAGGGTTCCTCCCCTTGCATAGAATTTATTCTAAACGAATATGAGATGTAACTAACACTAATTAGGGTTAAATTAACCGGAATTACCTTTGAAATTGAATTTTTTAAAGATGCATGAATAATTAAAGGCAACAATAACATCTGCATAATAGAGCTTCTTACTTCATCTGCATCGGCAGAAAGAGGAACGTTCGTACAGAATATACCTTCAAACCTTAATAAGAAGAACAGAGAAACAAGTCTTTAGACAGGATTGAATATGTTTTGAAAAATGGGGAAAAGTTTTGGAAAAGAGCTGCATTATCATCTTCATCAGATTGAAGCTGAGCACTAGGATTCAAGTTTGAAAAGTTCAGCATTCGAATACAAAGACTCAAAAAACAAACATATCTGTGGCTTAAGATGGCCATACACTATAGGGCCACCCATGGGCACGCCCTATCAGTTCTGCCCGACAGTGTATGGCTGGCTTCAGGTCTACTCTCCTGTTGGGCAGAACTAATCGAAAATTCATCAGGTGTCAGGTCGCCTGACAGGTCAGTGATTCCCGCCACACACTATCATTTCCACCCAAACGGGAGAACTGATAGGGCGTGCCCATGGGTGACCGTATAGTGTATGGCCGGCTCTACTCTGATGATTCTTGAATGTCCAGTTGAATATCAGATTATTCAATCAAGCTCGTCTATGTACTACATTTTCAAGTTTCAAGTTATGTTGGAAAGGTATTGTAATTTTTTGTTTCTATTCATGTTGAATTTTTGTGGGCAGACAGAAAATGTTCATTTTCTATATACCTTTATTTCTTGATTCCGGACAAAACCTGAGTCTGGTCATCTTGTTTGTGATAAATTTATTCCTGTAAATTGTGGTTTTTTATTTTTATTTAAAATGTTAAAAGAGATTGAATGATACCTTATTCATTTCATTTGAATTGATTTCGAACTTTATAAACTTAAAATTCCATGAAAACCGCATGAATTTATTCAGTACACAAACATTAAGAAACTATGGTACTAACTTTAAGCCGACATTAATTATTCGACCATGATATTTGGAGAAATTAAGACGAATAATTCTTAGCGGACGTCTATTGCTAGTATGAGGCTATAAAAGCGTTGTTGGTCCGCCCTAATGGAAAATGTAGCCGAGTTTTATGTTTCACACCCCGGACTCTCAACCAACCAGACAACAGACAGCATCACAACGGGGCGCCCTCTACTGGCGAAAAATATTAAAAGCATTCGGGTCACTAGCTGCTATAAAATCTGCATAAAGCTGTATCCGAAAAGAAAGCGCGCTAAAAGAAAACAAAGGTACGCTCTGGAACAAAAGCCGTTGAGTAATAACAGTAAATGAGAATCGCCGGCCAACACTAAAAGAATTGAGGAACGTCCGCGCGCGCGTTTTATGGCTCCCTAATACGATGCAAGATGGCTGACAATGCATTTTACTGTTCATCACTCTCCTAAACCGTCTGTTGTATGCATTGCTAGTTGTTTCCTGAATAATGTGCTGCTACACAGATATAGCCTAATATAGCTAGAGTGAAATTTTTGAATTATTCCAGTAAAAACTACATTCTATGCTATATTGAGTATACTTATTTTGGGCTAGACATAAAAACGTGTGGATATTATTGTGGATATAGTGGATATTTTTTTTGTATCAAATTGAAAGTTCTGTACTATATCTGCTAATGTTCTCTTCTAATCTTATTATTTATCATAATTTATTCTATTATTATCCATTTCATTACATTATTAAGAGTTACTGTAGGTGAAAAAATCATGGAGCTCATTAATGCCCTCCTGACACACAATAGTCATAATGTTTTGATGGATAGAATTTTTATTAAAAAAATGGAGTCTTTCTATATTCAAGATTACGAACAATATCTTTGATGGAAAGTAGAATTCTTGATTCAAGTTTTCTGAAGTACTCCAATATTTCCTCAAACACTATTTGTTTCATGAACAATAGGCAAGGAATAGACAAGGAAAATAGGCAAGGACAATAGGCAAGAGAAATTGGTTTCTAGAATTTGTTTCGAATATTACAATGGAAAATACAATATGGAAAAAGCGATAGTTGAAGCTGCTCACCTTTTTAAGATCCTTGTTGATGTCCACTTCATCTGAGGCTTTCCGCTTTTCACTCCCATGTATTGTCAGATCAGCCTCCCCTATCTGAAAAGGAACAAGAAAGATCTGAATGAAATTGCAAGTTGAATCTTCAGTAAAAGCAGAACTTGAGAGTTGAGATAAATAAGTTGCTTGTGAGCAATTACACGAATTCTCAGCAGTCAGTATAAGTAGTTTAGAACAATTTTATCCTATTATATTAAGCGAGCAATTTCTGTATGTTTATGTTTATATGTTTTAATATCATTTCGAGCTCTTTAGGACAAAGGCACAGGAATGGAAATTTTAAAGGGAAAAAAGCTGTGAGAATTGCAATTTTAAGATACTAATTAGGTACTTATGGCACTGAATCATCATTGCACTTTAAAAATTAATCTCAGTATGTATATATTATGAATAATTGAGTTTGAATGCATATCATTTGAAAAATCGCAATATTGTACAAATGTATTTGAGATTACAAGCTGTGAAATGATGACTATGGGCTGATATAGCAGGATTCTTTTAAATTGTCACAAAACAGCTAATTTAACGTATGTAAACGACTACATCAATCAGCTGTTTCTGAATTTCAATTTAATCAAGAAATATTTTAGCTCAGCTGTATTTGAGATTACTCGACGATTGCAATTCTCGAGAAAACAGATTACATGGCTTACTTAAATTTAAAAATAATGATCAATCAGAACAATATGGAATATTTTAAATTTCTAATTCTTTTTAATTTTCTATCAAGAAAATAGAAATGAAATGAGAGTAAAGCTGGGACAAATGTTAAATATGTGTTGACATAAATTAGGTACCAACCAACTGCTGAACACACGTATTAATTCAGATCAATCAAATTTATTGTGTATAATTGTAGTGATTTACACGGGTGATAGTGATTGAATGCACACCAATGAAATAATCTGTCTCACTCATAAATCACCGCTCACTCTTTCTCATAAGCCGACAGAAATTTGTTTTTGCTGTCAGCTGATTCTAAGGATCGATTTTTTCCTGAACGGCAAAGCATCATCCTTGTCTGGCAGTGAGTCCCAGACAACACTGACGCAAAAGAGCTGTAAAGAGAGGCTTACGCCGATCGCCTTTAAATATTCGTTAGAGCTGTTTTCGAGATCCGTTGGACGTCTGTTCGAAAGATATAAATCATACAGTGATGACAGACATAAATAAATATAAACATACAGAAATTGCTCGCTTAATATAATAGGATATATATTTTATATGTTTATATGTTTATATAAGGTGTCCAACGGATCTCGAAAAGCTCTAACGATTTTGACGAAATTTGGAATATAGGAGTCAGTACAATTATTAGTGCCGGTGCTGGGTCCCCTGATAACCACAAGGAAAACCGATAAAAGGAAAATAGATTTTGAATCAGGAACTTGAGAAGATATAAGGAAGTCACAATTAGTCACAAATAAGAAAGGAGTGTTATTGTGAGAGTGAGACAAGATTATTTCCAGCTAGTTGAGACAATGCATTTCAATCACATGATCATATAACAACTACACTAATCAACTTTTAACCAACTGAAGGATTTTCTAGAATTGAGAAAAATATCGAAACACATAAGTTCCTATTATTTCTGATGATTTCTGATTTTATTTATGAAAGAAAAAGAATTAGAAATTTTGAAAACATTCCATATTGTACGTATTGTTATATTTTTAAATTTGAGGCATGAAGTCAGCCATGTGATCTGTTTTATTTATTTGAGAAAAATCGTCGAGGTTTATCAAAACAGCTGAGCTAAAATTTTGAGCAAGAATATTTTAAATTGTCAGAAAACAGCTGATTGATGTAATCGTTTTACTGACGTTGAATCAGTTGTTTTCTGACGTTAAAATAATGATATATCAACCTATATTATTATTTCTGTCAAAATTTTATAAGTACGATTTTTCCAAATGATATGCATTCAAACTCGATTACCCATAATATTTCGAAAGCTGAGATTGATTTTTATAGTGCAATGATGATTCAACATAAGACTGATGGCTGTACTAAAAAATTGTTTCATTTCATTCCTTTTTTGAACTTTCCTGTGCAGTTTTAAACCATATAGAGCAGAGCTGGTACTCTGATATTTGTAAGGTAAAGTGAGGATTAGTTTCATTTGAATTTCAACATTTCCACTTCACCAAGGAATATTGTACAGATTAATGTATTTGAGAGTACAAGCTGTGACAAATGTGCAATAACTATTGAGATAAATTAGGTATTATAGCGAACTGTTAGACACGTTTTAAATGTAATCAATCAATTCAGTATGTATATAGTATGGACTAATTTCATTTGAATTTCATGATTTCAATTTAATCAAGAAATATTGTACAAATGTATTTGAGATTACAAGCTGTGATAAATGTGCAATAACTATTGAGATAAATTAGGTACTAGCGAACTGTTAGACAAGTTATAAAGTTAATGTGATCAATCAATTTAGTATGTAGGGACTAATTTCATTTGAATTTCATAATTTCAATTTAATGAAGAAATATTGTGCAAATGTATTTGAGATTACAAGCTGTGACAAATGTGCTATAACTATTGAGATAAATTAGGTACTAGAGAACTATTTGACACGTTATAAATGTGATCAATCAATTTAGTACTTATGGACTAATTTCATTTGAATTTCATAATTTCAATTCAACCAAGAAATATTGTACGAATGTAATTGAGAGTACAAGCTGTGACAAATGAATAATAACTATTGAGATAAATTAGGTACTAGCGAACTGTTAGACAAATTTCAATTGCAATCAATCATGTCAGTAAGTATTGTACTTACAAGTTTTATTTGAGACAGATGTGCAATAACTATTGAGATAAATTAGGTACAGTACTAGAGAACTGTTTGACACGTTATAAATGTGATCAATCAATTTAGTACTTATGGACTAATTTCATTTGAATTTCATAATTTTAATTCAACCAAGAAATATTGTACAAATGTATTGGAGATTACAAGCTGTGACAAATGTTATATATTTGTTGACATAAATTAGGTACCAGCAAACTGTTACACACGTATTAATTGTGATCAATCAAGTCAGTATGGATAATTGTAGTGATTTACACGGGTGATAGTTTGAGCACAAGTGGCAATAATAAATTTCCACACGTAAAGGCGCTTAGTAGTGGCGGTTGGCGGTCGCCGGTGAGCTACTACTTGTATAACCTCAAAAGCTGTAGAAAGGCATGACGTGGCCGACCCGAGTGTTGAAACACTGTACGGCAAAAAGCATCATCCTTGTCATGGCAGGCGACAAGGCACAAAAGAACAACACTGACGCAAAAGAGGCTGTAAAGAGAGGAGCCCCATAGGCTACGCCGATCCCCACGCTAAAGAGCTCTGGGTCTAAATCATTATTAGCTGGAAATTTATCGTCGTTAACTATCTCGTTCGAGATATAACCGTCGAGTGATGACAGACGTAGTTGAGAAATTAAATAGCTTGTTGCTGCAAAGCAGGTAGCCTTGTAGCGTGAGCAACAGTACAGCAGCTCGTTCTTTTACAACGAAGATGCAATTCTTGTGTACTTTTAGTGTTGTTAAACAGATGGTGGTGTTAATTAACGATCTAGTAAAATTTGTTCAGTATCATTATATTTTATCGTATGGCTTTTTTATCGGTGGGGAGACCTTTACGGCAGGTTCCACCTGCACTGCACAATTTTTTGTGTCGGTCA
The DNA here is from genome assembly GCA_017141395.1 of Laodelphax striatellus. Taxonomy (NCBI): domain Eukaryota; kingdom Metazoa; phylum Arthropoda; class Insecta; order Hemiptera; family Delphacidae; genus Laodelphax; species Laodelphax striatellus. Next base: position 12,762,064 of record CM029531.1, on the reverse strand, counting down.
CCCATCCGAGAGTTGTCTTGAATAATGTTGCTACTTATGATTACTGAGCAACCGGCTCTCACCGAGTATCATATTGAGCCAATTTGATTTTTAATTCAGATGAATCATTATAGTTATCAGAAAGTATGAATAATACTGCAGCAGTTATCCACTTGTAGAGACCAGATATTATCAAGTAGATTAAGTAAGAACTATTTTGTGAATAACAAGTATCATGTGAATAATACTGAGTGACTCATGGATAAATTACGATTTTATCAGTTTTTGATCTAGTGGAGTCATTCACTCAAATAATGGTTTGAGTACTGAATAAGATACAGATTATTCATTGACTCTTGAAGTAAAGTTGTATTTAAACCGAGTTCCAATAATTGCTACATCTCTCACAAGCAAGAAATTCATTACAATACTGAGGAAAATATTAACGAACAGATGAGTGAAAAATAACTTCCAATTGTTTATACCACAGAAAAGAAGAGGATATCATACCAGAGATAAAACTTTGAACCATCTCTAGATCATGCTAATGTTTTGGATTGTGCTTGGCCTTATCAAAGTTGAAATATTTTTCAGTTTCTGTAAGATCGGAGGTTGCTACAATATTACAGAGATCACGCTGGATTTCATTTCAGCTGCTCAACTTAATTAGAATACACCAGAGATGCTAATAAATGAGAGAGAGAGAGAGAGAGAAATGTTCCTTGACGGATAAAAATAAACAACTCCTTCGGATTAATTTGCTACGTCTGTGCTAAACGCACAATATGATCACTGATGAAGACGAGAATAATAAGAGTAATAAAACCTAGAAAGATACAGAGGGCTCTCGAGTTTAATTTTAAACTCAATTTTGTCGGATTCGCAATGCTTTTCTGTGAAGTGAAATTTGCATGATGATAATAATAAATTTCTGTGGATGATTCGAATCTTGGGAAAGCTTTCTGAGAAGATGGATTGATTCGGTCGCTGCGTACAGCTCATTAAATAGGAGAGATTGGCAGTTAACTCCTGACAAGGAACCGAAAACAGAAGAGAGCCATTACTGAGCAAGAGAGTCGAGAGAGGGAGGAGAGAGAGGAAGACGACTTGATCTTCGACAAAGCCCGTTGTACAAACCCATTGTCTACCCCTCTTTGGAAAGCGTCCAATCATATGACTATCTTGTTTAATGCATTATCACTGCATTATGAACTGAAATCACTGGAGTCATAAGTATGTCCTAGGGATTGCCATCTTGAAGCCAAACCTCGAAAGAGATTAATGAAACGATTATTCAGACAAACCGTGTTGCAAAACTTTACAGCAATAGAAATGTGCAAAACAAATTAACTGTGTAGCCTCATTAGCACAACTGAAAATAGAATGGAAATGTGTCCAGGTTTATTGGACAACAAACAACTTGAACTGATGAAATACGATTCATTTAGCATAAGTTGAACAATTTCAAAATATTACGAAAATCAAGAATAAATAAGAATATTAGATATTTCAAAAGCGAGAATTAACCTTATTCCAGTGATGAAAGAGCTGGTTTAACAGCGTCTTATAAGACAATTAGAATTAAGGCAATGCCTGAGGGTGTGTTTGCCATGCTGCAGCTATTACAGTAATGAGGCTATAAATATTAGATGTGGATCGTAAGGTGTGCTGCCATCAGGCGGAGAAGGCTATATACAGTACAATGCTGCTATGCACAGTACAATGCTGGGAAACATGGCATCAGAGAGTGACTAGACTTGTTACATAGATGATGGCTCATTGGAAACCATTTATAGGCATTGAATGGGCCTATGGGCCTTAACAATGCTATGAACTGTTCTATACAACCATGATGGAGAAATACTACCCCTCTCCTAATGAGATTCAGCTCAGTTTCGATATAATGTAATTTCAGTTTTCAGTCAAGACACGTCCTGTCATCTACAAAATTATCAGTTCTTACAGAATACATGAACTGGAATTATTGGGTTGTAATGAACAGTGAATGGATAGGGATTATTTTTTATGCTGAACTCTTGAAATGAAATTGACAAGTCAATCAACATACTACAAGAATCAGATCGTTGGTACTTCATTTTTGAGGTAGAATATTCAAAATTTAGTAATAATTCAGGAAAGTGTAGGGAAAATGTATTAGGAAAATATTAAAAAGTAAGTGGAATGTATGTGCTGTAGCCTATAACTAAAAATATTTTAGTTTTCAATAATCTGTCATGATCAGCACAAAATTAATTGAAGAAATGTCAGTAAGGTAAGTATAATTTTTTACAGTTAGGTGGAAAACTACAGAAAAGATCAACATAACTAGAAAAATTCTAGTATTCCTTACAAGTAGTTTTACTAATTTGCTTCTGCTTGAACTAGAACAGTTTAACATTACCTAGAACTTACTTTTCATCATTTCTCATAAATATAACAACTTTATTTCAAGAGAAAGCAGAGAACTGAGTTCCCAAAACTGCCGTCTATTAAAATCAAGAGTTAGAAGGAAAGGTCAAGGATACAAACTCCTTTTTCATGAGAATTTTCTTTTTTGAGAGAAAAATATTTCTAATGAAGAAGACAGGTTGGTCGTGAGAGAAAAGAAGAACCTAATCTAGTGTAATCTAGAGAAAAGATTAATATAAAAAGGAGCTGAGAAAGAAGTTGGAAGTTGGGCTTATGAAATATTTGACCCACCTGCGGCGCAGGCATGGCACAATACGCTTTGGTTACTTTACTCAGCTTACAGTAATCTTAAAAGAGGATGGAAAGTTCAGAATGAGAATCTGCCACATGAATGAAATTGAGATCTGGTTTGAGATTTGAAAATAAATCTATCAACTTTCCAAACTTGGAAATAACATGAGGATATTATTCTTATTATTATTCATTGTTTTTTCAATTACATTAGGTACTAGATGCAGAATAAGTTTATTAGATTACAAAGGTAGAACAATTTTACAAGTATTTGGAAATTTTACACCGTAAAATTGGTATTATTTATTTTAATGCCATTGAGGCCCGCTTTCCCCAACGCTGCTCAAGCGCAAAAGCTGATGCTCAATATTTTTTTCCTATACTTTTACTATTCTCCGAATGAGGCTCAAGCTAGATGTATAACTTAAGCAGCGTTGGGGAAAGCGGCCCTGAATAACTGCTATTTTCAAAATTTTATTGCTATTGTATTATTGTTATTATCGTAATTGCTGGTTCCAACGTAGCTTCATAAAAATTATGATAATATGTGGTTATATTATATATAAGAATAATATTATGTATTAAAATAATATGTATAATACATAATGTATTATGATAATATAATTAACTATTACAATTCGTAGAGAGAAAATTCAAAAAGAGATTCCCCTTTAGTTTGTAACAAATCTGAAGAATGGAATGACGGTAGCTGACTGTGATAGATAATATTGGAATGGTAATAGAGGAGCACGGTGTACTGGAAAGCATTTCTATATCTCCATCTGGCGCGTTCCTATTGAAAGATAAATCGGTGTTACTTATCACGCGCCCTGCCCTGGCCATACAGAGCACACCTATCTGTTCTTTTATTGATCTACTGTTCAAAGGAACAGCCAAGGATACCACCACGTATTATTTGCATTTGAATAATGTAAGGTGGGAAGAGCTTGACAGCTTGATTTCCCCCGACAGCGAATAAGATGTCAAGATAACTGATATGATACGACAAACCAGAAGCCACCAGCCATACCAATTCCGAAGGAATCGCTCACCCCACCCCCACCCACACTGTTACTTTTACGTCTATATTTGACATTTATACTCCAAAGTTAGTTTTTCATGTTAAGGTACAAGACAAGTGTTCGAAAACGAGCACGAACCCCTACTACTTTGGAATATAACTTTATCATAAAAAAGAGTGCCCTATCTTTATTTTGTAACAATAATGAAAGATATCTTATCAATTCCATTACAGACCAGTGACTTAATTTCAAGTTCTGAATTTTTTGTTCTTTTCTGTTCTATTTTTTGTTCAAGTTCTCAATTCTAGTGTTGAAACAATAGTGTAGACTTAATTTCATTCACTCAATTTAAATGATGTTGTTCATTTTTTCGATGAGTGGTTGAAGAGGAGGCGAAACAAGTTAAATTTCAAGAAATGGCATCAGAATGTTCAGGAAGATTAATTGGAGAATGATACCTCGAAATTTTGATTTCTTGACTCAATAAACTTTATAATCTTAATACTCAACTGCCATCATGGAGATGAATAACGAAATTTGGAGGTACTTCAACTATTATTTAAATTTTTCTAATTCATATTTTTTGACAATTTGGTACCGTTTTCATGTTAAGCGATTGGAAACAGAAAACTCTATTATTTCAGACAACTTTCACCGGCGAATCACAAAATACGCTATTTGAATCCAGCGAATAGTATCATAGCCTCCTCTAAACTACAGTAATTTAGAGGGGGCTATGATAGTATACTATTACGAGAAAAATTGAGCACTCCCACTTCAAAACTGATAAAACAGTATGTATTGTCAGCTTAAGCTTTGTAAAGAAATTAAATGGCTCTTTAATTTGAAGTAAATAACTGAACACCAGATGAATAATATTACCCAAATTTGATTATTTGGCCAAATAATGTTTTCGTTTATGATTGAAACTGGAGAGACGTATTGCTCACTGCTCATACTGACATAGTTATAATATTATAAATCGAATAATTATAGATCATTGGATATTGCAAGTGAGTGATTGAATATCTCGTGCTAATAGTTGAAAAAAAATCATGGAAATAGCCACTATATCCAGTAACGTTTGTTTCCAATGTTGTAGTGAGAGCTACAGCATTTATAATTTTGCACTTATATAAACAGGAAGTACATTGAGTGTTTCTTGATCTCACAAACTTGGGACGTTATTATTTTTTCTACATAACATTGAAGATTAGAGTTACCCTTCTGAGCTAAAATGAGAGTTCATTTTAGCAAGGTGAGAAGCTTCCAAACATCTTTTTGAATGTTTAGATGTTCTGTTTATCCATTAGCAGAGCACAAACCATAGTGAAGCGACACTTCCGTTATCTAAACACCGTCGTCATTCATAGTTTACACTCAGTTGCTTTCCAGTGTCATCCACATAACAAGACAGTTGCTTCCTTTCTCAAATTCTCAGAGTCACTCACTCTTTCTCTAGAAATTAAATTTGGCAGATGGTACGCTTCCGTTTGCTTTAACCTGATAATGTTTTGTTCTGAATTTCTTCAATTTCAAAAATCCTCTACAAATGAAAAAGAGAGCTAAACATCTCTGAAGTTCCATTTGCATATCACCTAAACCAGGTTTATAGTTTTTTTTTTTACTGTAATAAGTTCTAGTGGACTATACGAACTACAAAATATTTATCCTTCTATATTAAAATTTCTCTTCTACTTATCCTTCTATTGTTTTGATACTCGTTGCCAGCACTCAAACTTCGGTTTTGCGGGCAACGCCTATACGTTATTTGAGTGAAAAATTTTCATTTCATGTAAACTGAATTAATGGCGAGTAAATTTGATTTGATTTGAAAATACTTTTGTAAAACTAATGACAGCCACTATGACCGTTGCACTGGGCCTATTTGGATACGGTTTGCGGCAAAATAAAAATTAGTGGTCCTAGATGGGCATTTTTCTTTGTATTTTGGAAAAAGATACGTTTAAGGGGTGAAAAGAGTAAAATAAACTCAGCACCATCTTTCGGTATTTGGAGGTACTACATCCTCAGTACTGAACTATACGAAGTATAGTTGGTTGGTCTAGTGATTCTCGAAATTTATCTGATGAACTGAATTTTCATAGTTCGTTTCAAAAGATCACAAGATGAGATTGCTTATTCAAATATACAAATTCTATCAATAATACTGTACAAGTGTACATCAACGATGAACAGGACATAAATAAGCTTGGCGTATTCTTTCTCTATGTTATTATACAAAACAAATAATGGAATTTGCAATTAATCGGATTCCTGAGTTTTAAACTCACAATACTTGTCACTTAGTTTGAAATTCTATTCATATGAGCTATTTATTTGTCCTAGAACACCAATCAAGTTCTTAGTTACGAGGTCTTAGTTCAAGTTCTTAGTTAAAATTATCACTGTATCGCTAATAATTCCTCTCACTGTATGAGCCAGGTAGAATTAATATGATATTGCAAGTGATTCAATGACTATTTCAAATCACAAGATTCAATTGCCATTATTTTTTGGTGCACAGCTATTACTTCTAGCCAGCTATTGCCAACACTGTATTGCCAGAAATGTGATACATTATACCACCAACATAATTGACATTTTATTAATCACCTACGGTTCCAGTTGCATTACATTCAAATCACACGTGAAATAATTGTATGTTAATCCGAAAGTGAATTAAGAAAAAGTAATGTTTATGTACTCTACTGAAATTGAGTTGAGCCGAGCGTATAGATGAATCCCTTGCCAGATTGGCCTTCTACCAGAATGGGTTCGAGCCAAACGATTAAAGAATTGACTCTTGCTCGAGTGACTGGTGTTTGAAAATTTCGTTGTAAAGACGAATAAATAAACCCTTCAGTATGTATTTATCTTGTCTGCCTTGAGTGGAATGTTTACATGACGAATCAGTTCGAATCTTACAGAATAGCGTCTAAGTTAGGAAATAAAATTGTGACTTGCTTGATTGGTTTCGTGTTGAAAATAGAGAAGTTTATTTTGATTAAATTTCTTCTCCAAAATCAATAAGTGATTGAAAAAAATCAATAATCCGGCAACATCAGGAGAAACTGATATGAATTTTATTGGATTGTTAGAGAAGAATTATAAGAATTATATTATGTCAATGTATATGATCTAACAAAACTTCTGGCTATTTTTCTTTGTAAATGCATTTTCATTCTTATGATGCATGACCTTCCAACCTTGAAATGAAGTCGTTTCCCTTATTTATCTTTGGCAATACCATCTGTAATGTTACCAATTTCGTAATGAGATGCTCATTTTTGAACGAGTCTCGATTGCAGTTACGGAGATCTTCGAATTATCAACATTTTCATCAAGCAAAGCAAACAATTTCGAACGGTCCATGTTTATTCAAATATTAACCCATATTGCTCGCGTTTCCATTGCAGTTACTCAATGCTGGTCCTACACATCCCCATTGCTGCAATGCAATCACGAACTGTTCCAGTTTAGAACATGCCATCCTCAGTGATTGGACATTCTGAGAAAATTTACAGTTAGGAAATGGAACCAGATACTTCGATCAATGACCAATACAAATTTCATGTCAGATGTATTTCACACTACAGCCAGTATAAGAGCAATCTGATTTCAATTTAGTCAACATCATTGAATAAGCATCAAGGTGACCTTCCCAACTTCATATCCTTCAATGTTCAATTCAGGTCTAATCAAGAATATACAACGGATATACTAACAGAAGTTGACAGGATCACATAGGAACGAAACATGAAACTCAGGCAAACTGAAAACAATGAAATTCTGCAATTTCTTCTCTCGTTGATTTTCTATAATACTATTCAATAAACAAGCTAAAGCCAATGGATTTGCTTGCTCCACTCTGTCATAAAGCCAGTCACAAACAAAAGATACTTGAGCGAACTGTGAAGTATTGTAAGTCCAAACACGTCTCTGGTCTCTCAATACCCTGGCGTATTGTGTAATATTTTGGCGTCTGGTAGATACCGAGAACAATATTCAGTTTCCATTGATTCAGAAATATGCCAACGTGAGGTATATTACTCAAAATTGGACTGCCTCTGGCCTCTAGTAGATACAGAGAACGATATTATTTCCATTGACGCTAAGAAGCTGATGGAATCCAATATGTAGTAAGCATTGATGGAGAAAAAGTAACCTAGATTGAACTTCTAAATTAAAGCATTCCATGGGAACAACAACTCTTTCGATTCGATTTACTTTGGATTGAAAATGTACAATACATTTAACAATGATAACCAATCAAGTATAGTGAGGCTAGCTGGTGGACGATTGACTCAACTGTGCATTCAGGAAGCTATCAATTTAGGTACTGGTTCCTGTTGAGTGATTCCCGGCCATATGAAGTGGGGATGAGTGTTGGCAAATGAAAATATCGGTGAAAGAGGATTATTTTGTTCACTTGCTACGAGGCACGAGAGTGCAACGGCGAGATAAGTTTTTTTGTATTTTGTATACAGGCCATCTAACTCAGTTTCGACAAAAGGCTTCTACTGTGCATGGAAATTTAATTAAAAAAACATTATCGTCACTCGTGCCTAACAGTCATCCAGAAGCTGTTACGGGAGTAGTCAATGAAACCACCCCCTCCCTCTCCAACAACTCACCCAATCGAAACCAATAATGCTTTTCAATTCATCTCAGGTCGTCTTCGAATTCCATTCACCGAACTTTCAATTTTCCATTCATTGTTTCGTAGATGAGGTGATATTCTCAGGTCGAGCGCACACAGGAACTGACTAAAATTAACAAATCCTGAAGATTGAATAGGAACTAAAAGGAGAACAGTAGTGACTGATATTTAAAATCATGTTTGCAAGAAATTAATAATCCTAAATTAAGAAATTAAAGTACCGGTACTGAAGTTTGATAAAGTCAAAATTGCTGTCATGTTTGGCTCGACAAGGGTTAATGAAAATCACTGAAACATAACCTGAATATTCAGGTTTACTCAATAAGATTTTTTTATCCTTCCATACCGATTTAAGAATAAATAATTCGTGTCATTCACCACCTATACGAATCTCCATATTTCATGAAAAATTTATAATATACGTAATTGAGTTTTTATTGCCTAGATACCATTAATATTCTCAAAATTATGCAATGAAAATATTTCATATCAGGCGGAGCTACGACTAAGGAGAGATTTTCACCCATCCATGATTTTATTCAACAATTATTATTCTATCGACTTATTTTATAGATTTCCATCTAGAGTATTTGCAAACCTTCGATTGCACTGTCAATCTGCTTATGGGGTACAGTGTTGTCAGATTGCACAGCTGATCGTAACTGAGAGATTCAAGTCGGCGAGTCGCAGAAACACGGCAACAGTGTACTCATTTTCTCGTATGAAATAGCATTGCCATAAAACTCTTCTCTGTATTCATAGGTTTGCACAGACTTTGGTTGCCAAGTACATTGGCAATCCTAGGTGTTGCAATGGGAATTAGAGAATAATCTAAATCAAATATTTCAACACTTGAATGAAACTTTCGGATGAGAGAGCTGAGCTTGCTGGTCAAAGAATCCCCCAGATACAAAATGCATGAGATATTGCACTCAGACCAGAAAACAAACGATGCCGCGAGGATACGCGTGCGTGGGAGTGAGAGGTAGGGGTCTTGCTAAGCCATGTTCGCATTTGTGTACGGGATTAGTCACGGATCCAGATTAATTCGGGTGCATACACGCTCTGTACTTAGAGAAAGAGAGAGGGCGAGGCTCTCCAACCTGAATTACTGTTATTTATTGCTGTTTAAATCGCGTTCTTAATACCAACTCGATAAATATCCTCGGACAGTAATAGAAAAATATGTATGCACATTCAGGCCTACCGCGTTACCGTAATTCAACCTTTACAGAACAAAAGAAAAATACTATAAGCATACAGGTACTTCTTTTGCCAAAAACTGGAGGGTGTTTAACATTTTCAGCCTGATATTCTTGTGAGCATATCCGGAACTGGTTGAAGTGAGCTTTGAAAATATTCATGTTGGGTACATTCAATGTCGACTGTATAATGGAATTATTGGATATAATTATTCTTATTTATGTTTTTGTTCATTCCAATGAACTTGTCTGTACAATGATTTGCACTGTTTCTAGAATTGATCAATATCTTTGAAATAACTCAGTTGGGAAATCATGCTATTATTAATCATTATTAATTAAATAATTATTACTATTAATAATCATCATTACTTTTATTAATCATGCTCGAATCAATTATTTATTTTCACTCAAATTTGTTCATTCAGAGATATTCATAATCATTCATTCAGTATCAACAAATTAAATTTCATTTTCCTGGTTATATTTTATAAAATCTAATCAAAGAAATCACTCAATACTGATAATTCATACAAACTGAACAAGAATTCGAGTAATTTGTTATAAATCAAAATTGCAGTCATGCAGCGAAATTTATTTAGCTGTCATGTATTTCCGTTACTTTCAGACAAGTAACTTTATTCGAGAGCTCTCCATTACTAACCACAGTCATAATCAAACTCATCACTGCTTTAATTAGACATTATAAAATATATCTGGGTGCGCCTTATCATATATCTATATATATATGGACACTATAATATTTTATATGATATGTATAATATCTGAGATCTTCATTTTACATTAATTTCAAGCAAATAATCATTAATTATTTTAAATAATCAACTTATATCAATAATTATCATATTAACATAGTGTGTCATGCATTATTCCTTCACCCATTCCCTTCACTCCAAAACAACAACTCCTCATCCTGTTTCAATGCATCCGCCTTCAATTGAGATTTGGCTCCCTTCAATGGCTGTGGGGTGGGGGGTGTTAGGTGTGGTCTCACTGGTCCACTGTTTGTGGTCAGTGCTTGACCTGCTGACAGTAGGACGCCCCAGGCGTTGCTCGTAGTCTGCTGGGGATTATTGCTACCCGATGATTGTTCCAATTTCCAATTATAGTTTGTACTGGACTGAAGCATCGATGCAAACCCTATTCACTGCTGATTGGGTAAACTTCGTTATCTATTATGTCAAGATAATGTGGGAGATAGATGGGTGATTAATATTACAAAATTTATTTGATGAGCAGTGAATAATGAGATTTATTTAGAGATGATGATTTCTTGATCCATTTACAAACTGCGATGTGTACACTTTGATTCACTTTCTACTGACATGCAGTCATTCAATTTAAAATGAAAGCAACAAATGAAATGACTGTAATTTGTTTCTTTCATTTTGAATAGATTGACTGTATGTCGGAATTGAAGTGAATCAAAGAGATTTATTTGGGAGATGGAAAAAAGTTGGAAAACAATAAGGTCTCACAAATTGAATCTCCTAGTCAATTTTGTACGAAGGTCCGTTGAGTTTGACCAACAATGTTGATTCCTTTGATTAATCTAAGATTAACTGAAATCCACTCCTGTACAACCGGCCCAATGTCTAGATGCTTCCTCTCACAAAATATTTTTCTAATTTCATCAATTGAATAAACATTCCAGGCATTGATATCACGTAGAGTTTAAGTCAATAAATTTAGAATATTACTGAACAGCAAAGGTTAAAAAATATCATGAATGAAATTCCTATTCGATTGTAGAAGAATTTATAGATAATATTCATAAATGAGTTCAACAAATGAGTTTTATGAATAAACTAATAAATTAGAAGATAAACTTAAAATTTAATCAATAACTTTGAGAAAACATAAGTACGGTTTAATAAACTACAAAATTTTTCAAGCTTCGGATGTGTAGCTCTGTTGACTTCTATTATTATCTGTAAACTATCAAATTATTTGTTTACAGACATTCATCTCTATTAGATTCTCTTGATCATCCAAAAAACCTGTTAGGAAATAGTAATTCATGAAATCATGTATTGAATGAGAAGAAACTAATAAAAATTTTGCTTCTTTTCTGAAGTGGAAAAACATAAATAACAGGAAAAAGAGAATTTTATCAAATACCCTGTGATGTAGAAAACATAAATCATCTGAAAGAGAAAATCTCATCAAATGAAAACGACATGAACGAAAAGATAAGTTGAATATTTCATATTGTCAAAATGACAAACAAATGCCCCAGGGTGGATTTGCACTATGTATTCTGTATGAGCTCTAAAACACCCAAATGGATGTCAAAAGTCTCAGAAATCACTTTAGCCTCATGCAATATTCATTCAGATTTGCCGCACACATAATTTAAAGCGCCATTCTATACGACCGACCCAATTTCAGCATTTCATTTTCGATTCACTCATAAATGAGACTATCAGCGATGCAATGGTCTCCCATGATTACTAGTTGGCAAATGGCCATGAGCTTCCTCGAAATAATTTGTACTTGTCTACTTATACTGTATCTCTTGACCTCATCTTTCCCACAATTTAATGCTCAACTAGAGAAAATACAATTGTTCTGTTTCGGTAGTTTGTTCAAATCTATATTGAATTGATACATGAATTTGTAAAAACAATTAATATGATTTTCAAATTTATTATTAATAAATTATGGGTGATTCAACAGTATATTACAATAATTATTATTTAAAAACAACGAACAATCAACAGAATATAGTACTATACAATACAACTATATAGTACTAAATAGGAATATAGCTACTAGTTCCAATAAATTACGCCTTCTTCTATTCTCATCATTCTTTTTCTTTTTTATCTTCTCTATCAAGTATCATCTCAGAAGTGTATCTCTATCTTCTCTCAGAAGGGTAGTTCATATCATATTATCATGACTACATGATACATGATAAAAAATATAAAAGAAAAATCTACTATCTTCATTATGAGAAATTTGTACAGAATAGCAACAAAGTGTCACAAGAGATTCCTTATTTGCTTACTAGATAAGGAAAAACTTATTTCATACATTTCATACTTTCTTAGTTCAATGAAATTGATATGGGATTCTAGGGAAGGGATTTTCGCTGAAAACTGAGCTTCATTAAAGCAGTTCGCACCGCAACTTTGAATTGAACAACACTAGCATATTCTCAAGGGTCATCGTCCTTTCTCTGAAATCTAATAACAACTTTTCCCACTATGGAAATCTCAGTAAAGCTGCTAAATATTCTACGATGCATAACTTGCTCCATATTATTTTCCTCCACATGTGGACGCAGTTGAGACAAAACGTCTATTTTAACATTTGTCTAGTCCAGACTATAGACAAGAAGTGTATAGCTCATATAGTATAGCTGGAACATGCTGAGTTCATCTACAAAGTTTGTGAAATTTAGGTTCCAACTACTTTATTCTAGAGTATTCACAAAGTATAAGAGTATACTTGTCTAAGTTCAGCACACTTGATCCAAAAACGATACAACAATTTAATCAGTCCATTTTAAATAGCAATACGACAAAAAGTAAATTATGTTAAATAATATTCAGTACATAAATCGATTAAAATGTGGCTGAATTGTGAAATGTTTTCTAATAATTAAACCTCAATTCAATTGCAGAAAGCATTGTCTTTAAACTACTTTACTTTCAATCCAGAATACTAATAAACTGAACTGCTGCAAAATATATTTCTTCAAAACCAACTTTTCCGGCTCATTTAAGACCACAATGTATCGAATAATATTCAAAGATGAATGGAGAAACTATTATCATACAATATGATAAATAAATACAATAAAATGGAACTTGTAACAGCTTGTTTGTTGTTCACCAAATTATATAATATATGAGTGGAGTTCAGGACATTCTTCCACTTGACAAATTCATAACAAAACATAAACTCAGAGTACAAGCGAGCATTGCATTTGAAATACTTTACTGTTAATCCAGGAGATAACCTGCTTCATATCTTCTTCAAAACCAACTTTTTCGGTTCTCATAAAACTGAGATGTCTTGAAAAACGCAGCAGCTATTTAATAAGAACGTTCCTAAATATCAAGGGAACAGAAATGAAAGTTCATGAAAGTGAGTTCACTTTGTTTGGAGCTGTTCATCAGCATGGTTGACAAGCGAGGTTGAGCTAGCAATTTCAGTATCGTGTGACACTCACACAGTCTCCTAGGAGATAGTGAGGAGCTGGAGCTGGGGCCACCACATAATCCCTGCTCACATCTAGGCAGCTACTTTTGTCAACCACTTGTAAGATATCTGGCTTGTCCACGCCATGGAGCGTTTGATTAAAGCAGTACCTCAAGACCTGACCCGGCTCTTATCCGACCACTGTGGCAATTTCCCACCAGCACCGCCTTCCAAACTAATCTCGTTCATCTTACCCGAAAGGATCAACTAGACACTGGAAGGTAGTCTTCTAAAAACACTCTCCTCCACTGAGACTTCACATACTTCTCTTTGGCGGAAAACTATTCGAGAACGCTGATCCCTGGGATCTCAATTTTCAACCATAAAGAAACTTCAAGGTTTTCTCCCGTTGAATAGTGCTGAATGGCAGCTTCAGATATGAATAGACATAGAGTTCAAGGTAGATTCCGAACTATCAGAAAAACATTTCATAATTTCTAATCTCATTTAAGATTTATAACAGAATATTTTGGTGCCGACTAACAAACGTAAAGTAGAATGGAATTATGATGAATGTTAAGTAGAATGCCAGAAACTTCATGAGGTTATTAATAAGTTTTTATTTTTCTGGTCGTGCTACAAATACGTATTTTAGGGCAATTTGCGTTTGTAATAATGTCTACTTGTAAAATTATCATTGTGATTTTTGATGGCAACAAATTAATATTTGAATTCGAATTCTGTTTTTATTGAAATATTTAATGGCTCAATCGCGGTCATGAATTTAGATCAAAACTCTATAAGAATATAGAAATCTCATAATAATAAAAATATTATTAAAGTGAATAACATATTTGTTGTTAGGATTTCCTGGGTCTTTTGAAAGAGACGCTCATCGAAAGGGATCGAGAAAGTTGGGGCTGAATCTGCCCTAACATGTAGGCTACACTATCATGAGCATTCTTAGACAGCATGAAAGGATGTCCTACGTGACTTTAATGCTCGATTCAGTAGGCCACTTATTTGGAAGAAGTCAATACGCATTGCCAACATAAATTGTTTCTGACAGCATCAATTAAGAGGCAGCCAAGAAAAGGGCTAAGTTCTGAGCAAAAGGACAATACCGGGAAACAAGTAACGATCATTCTAGAAGTCAGCAAGAAGTCTTAAATAAGCAATGATTCAAGCCACAACATTACTGAGTCACCGTCGGAAGAAGAACGGGCTTGCTTGAGAGGTCTCCTACAATTTTGTCAGAATAAAAGTTCTTTCACAAGAATCCATCCTCTCAGCAGTAGAAGTGACAGTTCTTTTCCACGAGACTGAAGTCGAGTTCAAATAAAAGTCAAGTTCTATTCATCAATTATGCTTTGGAAGTATGAGAGCTTGAATTTTACATGATCATGGTATCACGGTAGAGTTCACCCAGGGGTGGTTTTTCGACAAAAATTATTCAATTTTTGAACAGTTGGAGAATGTATAAATACTTTTTTACATTATTTTAAACACCTTATGAAGATGAAGGTGGTTGTTTAAAATTGCTTTGTGAATTTCCACAAGAATTATGCTTACTTGATGGATATAGAAAAAACAAAGGAGGAAAACTTAATTACATTTGCATGTAATAACTCTTTTGACTTTTTCAAATTCACTTGGATTTCTTCCATCGAATAACTTTGTACAGTAATAAACTGAAAACTTTCAACAGATACTCAGTAAATGCGTAGAAGTTAGGAACAAAATGCACTACATTGAGAGAAAGTAGCATTTGAGAAGAAAAAATTTAACGAGATAGGTGGAATTGCACCTGGAAACCAAATGATATACGTCTTTAATAAGCAGCATGCAAAATGGGCGACTATAAAAACTATCAGTAAAGTACGTCCGCGTATGAATGATTGCTTTCTCTATTTCAAAAGAATGTATTCTTGCAATTTTCCATTTGAGAAAAACTTGAATTGAACTCTTTATTTCCCTCCTGGATAAAAGTTCAATGAAACTTTTGATTACTAGGGTAATTCAAATTTACGATGCTATTCTTCACCTGGTGGCAAGAAATTCTTGTGAAATGTAGTTGATAACTTCATGTGGTAGACTAGCAAGAAATTCCTTTTGAAATGTAGTTGTTGGGAAATTAAAAAAAAACCTTCTACTCAAGATTCTTTGTAGTTTCAGAAATTTTAATTAGACAATAACATTCTATTATCATGGACACTGGACAGAAGAAGCAATTAGGTTTACCAGAATGTAATTACGGTAACAGTTTCAACTTTTTTCAAAAGCAGTGTAGCTCTCAAAGTATGTGTGAAACGCGGGCCTAACACCACAGCTGTACACTCAGCCATTCAGGCATGTTTAGTAAGGCTTTTCCAGAAAGAAACTTTGCCTTGGAGCTGAAGCTTTCCTCAAATTATCATTGAGCAAGTCTTTCGCTTGGAAAAAGAGTAATACAAATATCAACCTGAATTTTCCGCTGTTTTTACAGTTGGAGTAATTGGAGGTCTGATTAAAGAATGCTTTTTGCGGCGGTAGCACAACGCGGCCCGAGCCCCATGCAGGCGGTGTGGTGCTTCCTCATTACTAGGAAAGCTCAGATCAAAGCTCAAAGGTGTATCCAAATAACGCTGCCAACTTTCATGTTCTTCTCTTACTCCAATTATTCGGACAGCTCCTCTATTCCGGACAGGCCTGCTGGTGTTACGCCACCGTTTACTCAATGTTACCAGTTGGTTGCCAACCCTATCTACTTCACATCAGATGTGATTAATATGACCATTATTGACCATGTCAATATTATGACGTTGAAAAGTACTTAGTTTAATAATTCGGCCATATTTGTTAACAAACCAATTCACTGTGTACTGCAAATTGAAAATAGGTATATACACAGTATTTGATGATGGATATATGACACAGTATTTGATAATAAAATGAACCATTCTCAGGAGTTCGCCTCACAGCCTTAGGATGAATTAGAATGGATAAGAATGAACTATTATTATCATTAAAATTTATACGTGGAGACAACAGGTTACACCTTATCGTATGATATGATGAGAGAAGCTCATCATAAAAAAAGTGTGTCATAAACATTATGCTTCTTTTAAATAGTTGAAATGCATATGTGTGTTTTACAATGCAAATCACATTTATTAAGCTACATTAAATTTTAATTATTCAATAATGTCAGTAAAATAATTCGATAATTTCAATAACATGTATTTTAATAAATAAGAAATACATAAATTTCAGTAGGTACAGGTACTGAAGCATTTTGTAGTTTGTGTTTTTCATTACTCATTTACTCATTAATTAATTTCATTTTCATTTACTCATTTGATGAGTGGAATAATTCAATCAGGTACAGTGTTGATTGACTCTGGAATCCCTGAGGGAGAAATCAGATTAACTTGGCTATCAATATCCTCGTCTATTAAGAACCTTGCAATTACTTCCTTGAATACAAAATACTAGGAATGACAGAGTGTCAGAACGCTATTTTCTGAAATGCTCAGAGCACATTCATTCAAATATGTCCGTCAATCACTCTTCACACAAAACCTAAAAAATGATAATGTTGAACAATAGAAGAGGAGGAAAAACGAGTAGCGGGAGACAAAAAATATTTCTGTTTGAAGGAAATGCGACAACCTGGGGTATCAGTTTACTAAAGGTGGGTGGCGGAAAAAAGAGCTACGGGTTTGACTTTGCCAAGTCCAGCGTGAAATTGTTACTGATTTAGAAGCATGGCGAAACAGAAAACCTGTCTACAAAACCCAACAGGATGAGACAAATTTAGATCACACAAAGAGTACTATGCTTAGAATTTCGTTTGCTATTGAAATAAAGCGCTTTCATTCGGTTATCATAGAAAGTGACAGAGGATATCTTTCGGTGTCTGGCACAAGCACAAGTATCAATCCTCGAGTAGACTTCTCTTCCTTCGCTAACTTTTTGTAATCCTGAGACACAAGCACAGTAACAATGAATCATTTTCACTCTATTCCAAACAACAAACTTTATTCTTACTTGGTTTGGCACATCTTATCGAAATGAAGACTTTTGAAATGCTCTGCTTAAACTACACAGATTTGTACGGTTTGCCAAACAAGAGATGAATTTACAATCTTGATCTCTTGATGAGAGAAATGTTCGAGTTTGTTGGACAAGAAAATTGAGGAGAGCTATTATTAAAGATAATTATGAGGGGAGCTAAGAGACTATTATGGTCCATAGATCCTTTCCACCTTATCGTATTAGTCAATGTGTATCTAAAAGAATTATTATTCAATTGTTTCCAAGAACTAATCTTCCAAAGATTTGTATATTTACTAGTTAGAAAATGATCTCAAGTACAAGTATTCACAAGTCATAATTTTCACAAAATAGGAAATGATTTAAAGATGGAAATTGCCGTTTAATATATTTCCACAAAGTGAACAATTTCATCTCAAATATCCTTGAAAACAAAATCTTTTATATAAGTCATGCACGAAAAATCTTATACGGTTTTAAAAAATCGGAAAATCTTGTTTTTATTGTCATGAATTTGTTATTCTATTTCATTGTGACAACTTTAAGCTTCTTTCAATTATAAAATCCTACTTTATTATGATCTAGAATTAAAAATGATAAAAAAAGGGATATAAAAGATTAGAAAAGGATAGTGCCTATTCCAATCAAAATGCCTAATTTCCAATCAAAATTGGCATCAACTATATGTTCATTGCTCTTCTAATTTTACTTTTTCATTATTCTATGTACTTATCATCCATTAAGTATGTGAATATCTGAGAAATAAATTGATCTGAAATGTTCTAGCCCCCCCACTCTCAGTCACCTGTTATCTAACAAAAAACATTTAAACAATCGGGTAAGCATTGATTAAGAACGTGTAGGTTGGCCAAGGTAAGGAAGAAAACAATAATTCACGAGAGACTCTATTGAATTCAGAGGAACTAGTAGGGAGTGTCAATTTGAAAGTAATCGAAGAGGGTGAGATATTTGCCACCATTGTTTACTCTTGGCGGTGCACAGAAGGGAACAGAAAAGGGAGGGAAGAGGAGACAAATGGATGAAGAAGAAGAACAGAAAATGGGGGAATTGGGAAGAAGTGAAAGGAGATGAAAAGAAAAGGGTGGGGGGGAATTGGGAAGAAGTGGAAGGAGATGAACAGAAAAGGGAATGGAAAAGGAAAGAAGTGGAAGGAGAGGAACAGAAAAAGGAATGGAAGAGGGAAAAAGCGGAAGGAGAGAAAGAAGGGGACATTATTACAATGATAGATAGATCGGAGGTCGGCTGCCAATGCCCTAATAAAGGTTGTGAGGTGGTCAAATAAAGATATGCCACGACCTGTTGTTCTTTCTGCACTCTTTTCTCGCCCCGGGGGCCGAGCGAACATAAATTCGAAAAACTGCTTTCCGATAGCGCAATGAAGTCAGCTGTTGGCTGCAAGAAAACTTCGCGAACAAATCACTCGACCTCTTAATTGGATCCGGCTATATCGTCCATCACCAACACAAGCACACATTCCCACGCCCGCTTCACACTACGAAAAAACCTAGCATCTCCCTTAATTTGGTGAGTGATGAATCGTTTTCAAATACCAACAAATCAGTTTGTTTGCATTTCGAATTTGGAGCAGCGTAATCCAAAACAAATCTATCGGGAAAAATACGAGAGACGCATTTGTTCTGATCATTCAATCATTAGTTTCGATAATTTAGTAATTTTAATGATTGGAATCGACTAGTGAAACAGATAGAATAATTGAATAAGTAGATGTAATAAGTAAAATTGACTGTTTAATGTATGGTTTTTCCCAGAAAGTATTAAGTGATCATTTTTCGGAATTCTATGCTGCACAGTGAGTGAATCATTTCAAATAGCCAGTAGGCTACATTATATTTTATCGCCAAGGTCGTACAATTCATTCCTATTACAATCTCACACCAACACACTCTTACAGGTCCTATACACTCCACGCTCTTACATTCTATGTTCCATAATAGTCAATAAAATCTTGATTCACTGAACACGAATATCCACTATACTGTTCATAAACAGCCACTGATCACAACCAAGTTTGAATATTTAAATTTTTTTAACAAAAATTTACCCTTTCAATTTTGACCCTTACAGCTCTTCAAAATTCATCAAATTATCGTAATTTTTCACTTGTTTTTACATTTGGTCAATTTTGACCGTGAAGCATCACTTTTTCGAATGTGACTTTCAGTAAAGTTTTGAAAGATAATTTAAACATCTACAATTTGAGACCAAATAGATTATTGTAGACCCCATAGTTTGCGAGATCTGTAGGCCTTCAAAGTTTATCAAATTGTTGAATTTTTCCACTTTTTCTACATTTCTTCAATTAAGACCTCTGAAGAATCATTTATTGTAGGCTCAACCGTTTGCGAAATACAGCTCTTCAAAGTTCATTGTCAAATATGATCTATTAAAGAGTTTTAAAATTCACGGAGAAAATCGAATATTCCAATGAAAATATTTTTTGAAACATTATCATTAATGGGGAAAATTTGAGAATTTTGTTCCTGGAATGTATAATAATTGTGTTAGGCAAATTTTTACAAGGATTTCATTTTTCGATTACAAAATATTTTTTTCATTAAACGTGGTCATGTGACCTATCGTAATGGGTTAAAATTTCAATCTAAGTTCAAAATCTCAATCTTATTTAACAAACTTTGTGGATAACTGCTTATACATGAATTAATGTTGCTACAATGATATGTCGTTAAAGTCTGGATAGTAAATGATAAGGTGTGATGCAACAGACACAGTCACAACGTCTTGTTTGTTCATTCAGTATTAACCATAACTGGCTCACTTATAGCTAGAATAATTTTGTAGCACCCAAATAGTGAGGATAAAATATCTTCTATCAAATAACATAGCATTTCACTTTTAAAAAAATTAACTCTCTCCCCATCCATTGTGTTTGCAGTGTTTTACCTCTGCAATATACATTTGAATTTTTGGAGGATATTTCATAATTCTTACTTCTCGGAACTCCTTCGACTTCTTGAAATCGGTTTCCAACATTACAGAACTTCAAGTGCAGTATCAACAAATAAGCTGGTTTCATTTCTTAATTCGAGTACGTTTGCCTTCCCAAAGCAGTGTATTAAGCTTTGATTCCATTGCAAACGAGGGAGCAACTCAGCCTTATAAGAAATAAGCGATCTTTTAACGCAAGCATTCACTTATCACAAAATTGTATAAATGGATCAATGATCTTCGAGCTCAATGAATGATTGGGTTAAATGATCATTTTTACTTTTCTGAGGGTGATGTCCAAATGAGCTTTTGTATTGTGCGTGGAAAATAGAGAATGAATTGAACATGAGTAGTAGCATAATGATAAAAATGGCTAAGTATCTGGGTAATGGGATAAATCATACATAAAATGAAATGAGGTGGATCATTTCGGAGATTCACTTTATTTCATCAACACATGATACCATGGGAAATTTTGGAGATTCACTCTATGTTCCATCAATACTAATTCATAATGCCACATGCAGTCTTCAAGTTACTCCTTTAAAAAATGTCATATTTTTCAACATTATTCGTAAAGTCTGGGGCTTCGAACGAAATGGGATTGATAGACTAGGTAAGGCTCAACTGTCTGTCAACTGCTTGAAAGATTAAAGCCGCTTTCCTTGAGCCGCTCGAAAAGGTAAATATTATTCTTGAGACGGAGAACAGCAAGAAGACGAAAATAAGAAGCTAAGAAGAAAAAGAGGCTCTCACACTAATGACTTTCGTTTATTACACATCTGTCAACGACGCTCAAAATGGGCTCATTGTCTGTGTTCGACTGACTGCTAGAAGAGCCAGCTCAACTGAATACCATTGTAATAATTGTTTATTTGATACCGTGAATGGAACACTATAAACTGAAACGTCGGCTATTTGGAAGAAAAAACATAATAGATCATTTTTCAGACCTCAATTTTAAAGAGCCTATGATCAATTCCTGACCATAGTGGATGTATTTAGCATTTTCAAGTTGAAAGAGTATTCAAAAAATATATGTAAAGAGGATTTCAACAACTACAGCAATCTAGTTTTGTACTGTACAGTTTTGTACATAACTCTTACTTCTCGGAACTCTCACACTCCTTTGGATCCTTGAAATTGTACAATACAGTTTCTGTACTTTTCTGTAACTACCTTTTCCACTTCATTCATGATTGAATCTAGAAGTATTGCGGAGTTTTCTTCTTTCCAATCAACAATGAAAATCATTATGTCAATAAACACGAGACATATTCCATCAATTTGAGAACAGTTAATGCTTTTTATTGAATTTTGTTTCAAGCACGATTTTGAAACATGAGTATTGAATTGGAACTCGCAAGTAGGATTGTAATAATAATAAGGGGTTAAACCTATTAGTTTTTCTTTCATCTTGACCAAACAGTAACATTGAACATAATGAGAATTCATTGAAAATTTGGTTAAAGGTTCTCAGGACTAAAAGAAATTCTGGAGCTTTTAAAACAACGAAAAGTAGCTTAAACAAGAAAAATACGACTGCAGTAGTTGCATCTCATTGAGAATGTTCATAGTAGCAACCAAATATATTTCGCCCTGCTAGAAATTTGATTCACTGGAATGCATTGATATTTCCATTTTGAAGAGGAAGTAATAATTCATGGCATTGTTTTGCATGATTGCATGTTGCTTCCTTGCTTCCTCTAGGAGTTGTATTACCGTACAGCAAACTCGGCCATAAATTAATAACTGTAGTACATTTCTGATAAGAATGTAGCGGCCCTTTTGCAAATTGATATTCAGTGTAAAACACCATCTTACCCGACGACGATTCATACCAAGGAATGTCGGCTCTACTTTCTCATCTGTTGTTGAGTGGGGGGAGGGGGAGGGGGTTGTTGTATTTACCGTGTACAAAATCGGTTGATGAAAACACGGACAGGAGTGTTTAACAACAACAACTACAAGGAAAGGCAAACGTTATTTGCTCGCGTTCTCTGCTCTCTGTCTCTATTTGCTCTGTTTCTCTCCTGCTTTATTTTCCACGTTGGATGGAAAACGAGAGAGCCAGCGTAGCGCGACTATTAATCAGCAGCCAAGCAGTATTCATAACGGGCCGCGACTACTTTCTCCAACCCTTTCCCTAACTATCACCCGCCTAGAATTGGCTTCTACATGGCACGAAAAGGAGGGCTGAGGAATGAAGGAAGCGCAAAGGAAAGACACGAGCTAAAAAGGATCTCCCAACATTCTATCACTATCTAAACGTTGGCTTATTCATTAAAGCGTGAACGAAAACTGTACTGATGATGGAGTCAAGATCTCTGAATCACTCTCAACATTCTTCAACTCTGTCTAACTTCATTGCCAGCGTACTCAATGATGTACTTAGCAATGGAAAAGCTTTCGTACTGGATACTCATCATCAACATCGCATCATCCAACTTCAATTCAATTTAATTTTCGCAACAGATCGAATCGCGAATCTGAAAATTTGTTTGAACGATAGCGCTGATAAAAGCACGAAGGGATCAATGTTGAATCTAACATTTCAAGTGAAAAGAGAAGAAAAGAGAGAGCGAGAGTGAGAGAGACGGATACAGAAAATCTACCATCTCACCATGAAAACAAAATAAATTAAATCAAAGATACAAAATAAATGAAACGAGTATTTTTGATTTAAGAGAGCAAGCATTTTAGATACATGTACCTCCCCTTTGAACACTGGACAACGTGCCAAAGGTTATATCCAAAGTGAAATTTCCATCAGAACTTAACCAACAGTAATAGGATAACGTATAATAATGTTGGAAAAGGATCTTCTTGAGAGAGTTCTATGGACGGTAGAAGCATATCCATTACACGATGGTTAGATGGACACAGCGGTGCCATGATCAGTTTCACATTCACCTGCAAACTGGCTTTATACTAAACACTCAAGGATATTATAGTCTAATGAAGCAGTGGAGTACCAAAGCCATGTGATAAAGCTATAGTAGATAGCTTTGGAAGATGATGATAGATCAAAATTCTATACATCGAAGATACTACATGACTTCCCATTACATTGACAACAATATCGAAAATTATTTTCAAACTTCTAAGTAAAGGTGTACTCACATAACGCCATGAGAAACTAATTCATCATTGAAAGTTTGCCTCACCTGGAAAAATAAAAAATAAGAATTAATTTTAAATATCTTTACAATTCTAAATACATTTGTATTAGTTGAATTCATATCACAACAATATGTAATTAATTCTGACTGGATAAAATATAAATTGATTTGCACTCACAAAATAAGTTCTTCAATTTTCTTTGCTTTAGAAAACTAAAGATCTTAGATACTCATTCACCTCACATTACATACAAACGAAGTTAAAACGGCGATATAAACTCATTGTAAATATTCTGACGAGACCTAATCTCCTTCATAATCAATACTTGCGATGAAATAGATTCTTAAGAAAACGTTTCTCAAGTTTCGTTTCCAAAAAGTGGACAAGCAATCGCTGTCACAGCCAACTATCGTATCTAATGAACTATTTAAAACATTTCAAGACGTATTGTATTTTAGATTGATTCAGTACTTCAGTAGTATACTGCAGTTAATGTATTACACAGGTCGTTGGTCAGACCCAAGGGAAAATTGAAGTGATTAAATAGATATTAACTCATACTCACTAACCAAGTTTCTCAGATTCCTTCGTATTGGAAAAATTCAAGACTTATTTATCTCACATAACTACAGGATGTTATAAATCAAATTGAGTTATAATTGATTAATTAATTGTTATTTAATTAACTCTTATTTATCTCACATAACTGATACAGGATGTGATAACTCGAATTGAATACAGCACTAGGCTTCATTTCATGTTTCAGCTCATAGTAAACCATGCAATGTAAATATTTTCCAGACGTCTTGAAAAAAATACGTCTGGGAAAAAATCTGGGTCATGTTGACGGAAGTAGGGTGACACATGCTGAGCAACTGAGCCTAGACAAGCTTAGTAGCAACTCAGTAGTAGCTCAGTAGACAAATGTATGTAGCCTATATTTGCAATCGGCTAGCAAATATCCCCTAGCCAGGAATCCCCAGCGTAATAGCCGAGCAGCAACAACGTCATCTCTTTATGCGACTCCATTAACGCGCTTGTTCTGCTCATAGGGATGCTTTGCCCCCCTCCCCGAATTAAGCCGCCGAATAACGCGCAAAGTCGACCCCCCCACCCGCCGACCTTCCACCAATGACGCACACCTACTTTATCATGTCACACGGCAGGCAAAGTGATGTCGCATCAACTGAATATCTCAAGTACTCAACGGATTACCGTAGGATACGACCTCCCATTATCGGATGGGAGAAACGGTTGTTGTTGTTGCTCACCTATTAAATAGGCCTATCATTATTTATACTGTATATTTATATAATATAGTGATTTACGTATATACATCACTTTCCATGTAAGAGAACTTAGCTAACAACACTGTTGGAACTCAATGGAACTCAGTTTTCTCATTCTATATAAATGTAGATAAATGTAGCATCCTTGAATAATTGATGAATGATTGTGCTGCGATCATTTTAATCAACCAATATATAGAGTACAATGCAAAGGTTTCCACGACACTTGATGCTGATAACGTTTTTGTTGAAAAAGTACATCCATTGAAACAATTTTGGGCATCCACCACGAGCAACCCACCTTAAAATGGATGATTACTTTTAATGTTTTCATGGGCGTATTTATTAAAAATTGAACACAATATAAAATTAGAACACATAATAGGAGTCGAAGATCATCTATGCTGGAAAAGTATTTGGAGCAAGAAAAGAGTGAAACCGGAGTTTTCACTCTTCAAAATCAATATATCGCACGAAACGATAGTAGATTTCTATTTTATGTGACAGACATTTCCAAGCGAAATTTCAGTACTTCGAGACAAAGTGAGCGGAAAAGTAAGAATGTTGTAGTCATCAATGGAGAATTGAGACAATACCGAAGTACGTTTCACCGTGTTGTTTCATAAGCGAATTTGCAATTCGAATAAGTTCTATCGACTGCAAACGAGTAGAAGTAACTTCTATTGGTTGACATCGTGACGAGAATGGAGACGGAAACTATCAACAGACTCAACTTATATTCACAGACAAAATACGAGAAGATGGAAGTATTGCATTTGAGTTCGGAAGGAAATAAAGAGGAAAGTTTATATCAGTTGGTCATCTATGATATGTGCAATAACAATAACATATGCAAACAATAACATATCAGATTGGTTAGTTAATATAATATTCAATATTGTGGTTCCTTGTGAAATTTTCAACGCCAAATAAGTTGGTGATTAACCTTACAGCAAACATAGCAATACAATGAAAATATGGAATATTCAAATACAATGAGAGTGGTATTGGGAAACATCTCTGAACAATATATTTTTTTTAAATTATAAGTTGACACTAAAATGAAATAAATATGAAGAATGGATAGTTAATATAAGAATAATAAATGATTGCTAATAACTGTAGCAACCCAACAGAAATTGACAATATTCAAACTTGATGAGAAACATCTTAGAACGATATTTCATATAATCGTTAACATTGAAATGAGATGAATAAATGAAGAATTTTATTTATTAGATAGAAAAGTAATGAATGTGGAGCAATTGTCGAAATTCATTGATACTTCTAACCTCTTTTAAAGATAAGGACTCGCACATACAGTGAAACAAATAGGTCGGATCTCCTATGTCCTATGTCGGATGATTTTCAAATAATCATATTCATTGCTAACTACATTTCTTCTCATAATAGTTTTTTTAGTAAATACTATTCCTATCTAGTCTTGAGACTAATGAGCAAATTTTATCCAACCTAACTTACTAATCAAATATAAAATACATTGGGACTCATAAGAAATGAGAAGTTTAAAGTTGCGAGTGCTGTAATTGCAATTTCCGACTTGCTAGTTCTGTACTTATTCCCTTTGCGTGTTGAATGGATTCTTTCTCTATATCCATCCAATTTGCATAATCATCTGTGCTGGGAAACCACACCCATCCACTTTCATTTCATATGTATTCATGCAAAATAATATTCCCTGCAAATAGTTTCTCTTCGTTTTCCATACGCCTTCAAATCATGAAAGCTGAAATATTAAGAAAATTCAGCTCCGGAACTTGACTAAAAATGCTCAACTTGTGAATAATTTCAGCAAGATGAAGTACAAAAACTAGAGCAACATGTATTGGGTTAAATTTCAGCATCCTGAACGGGATTGGCAGATGCTGACTGAGAAGCAGTGAATCGGAGCAGAATTTTAATGAATTTTTAGTAGTCGTGCCACCATCGGCGTGAAACATTTCGTACTAATTTAATGACTGGACTGGTATGGTTATCTGGGGTCGTAAAATTGTTTAAATTCATTCTAAGTTTGTGGATTGGAATTTCAATGTAAGTGCAGTACCGTTTTAAGATTTTGTGTATTTCAAGCAAGAAATTAATTAATATGCCTGTTTGTAATTTCTTGAATAAAAAATTTTGATTTTTAATTTTTTTATGAATTTCAGATTCAATTTCATATTCTATGATTGCCAGAATGATCATCAGAAATCCTTTAATTCTATAATTTCAACTCTGAATCATTTCACACACTACTGGGAGCTCAAACTGGAATGTAATGCACATGAGAAAATGAATGAGAATGAAAATCTAAAAAAAATTAATGACTGAAGGGTAAACTAAGCATTGAAATGACTCATTTTGTGTGAATTTTCTTATTTCCAAGTGGGATGAATAATTTATAGGAAATTAATAATGTTATGATCGACTATGCATGATCAGCTTCAGTTATTCCCAATATTTGACTAGACTCTTCAACTGGAATTCACATGACAATTATTGGACGATATTTGCATTAAAATAGACTTTGAAATCAGGTAGTTATGAGGATTAATTTACATTTCAATACATGGCATGACAGAATGTCTGAAAGAAAGTAGAAAAGGATATTATCGGTGACTGAACAATTCTTGAATATTTGACATTGAGAATTCAAACAAGCTGCTTATGCTTGTAAATAGTTTGTCAACTGAAATTATGTAAGTACAGGACTATTATCATGTAAACTAACTAGCTGCCAAAATAATGAATGTGAAACTATGGTTTACTATTCATCTCTTCAAGACATTCGTTACTAAGTAGTAATTGTTTTCCAATTATTCAAAGCCGTTATAGTAGTTCTTTTACCAACAAAATACCTTGCCAAAACGAATAATTAAGGTGAAAAATTACAAGGTAATATTGTATTTCTACACACTTCACACAGGAATTTCTGGTCCAGGAATACTGAGTAAATTAGTAAATGAATAGATTAATTAATAATTATATATAAATATTAATATTCATAATATATAAATATATTATTAATTAATAGACCTATCTATTATAAATAAATAGATTGATTATCAATAACTAAATTTAGACTGTTGTGTCTAGACTATGTCAAGTTTTGAAGTGATTTTTATGACATCAAAGGTAACAGGTGAAATCGATAATAGTTCAACTGAATTAGATGTTTCTGATATCACAATTTCAAAAATATACTGAAATGATACTATTGTAAGGATAGTCTTATAGAGAATCACCATAACAAAGACTTTCAACAGGCTAGTAGAGAGGAGACAATGATAATATTCAAGTGAGTGGAAAGACAATATTGAGTGGGGTGTTGATCGAGCATGGCCTGATACTGAGCAGATATCGGCAGAACATCAGCAGTCGTCGTTAATGCAAGAAGTAGTACCCGATAATGTCGCCGAAGCACAAGCAGTGAATCAGGACTCACTATAAAGTCTCGACGTTCGATATAGATCAGAATGTTGAGAATTTGCGAGCGCATGCTATAGCCTGCGATTTCCCGATACAGACCCCTCCCTCTTCTACCCGTGCAGCAAAGAATGGAAAAAGAATCGGTTTTCTGTCGCCTGGAGAGTTGAGAGAGTGCACAACGAAAACGATATACAGCACAGAAAAAGCTTACGTGAAAACTTATTGAAAAAGTTCTCGGAGAATACAAGATGAGAAGCTGGAAATCTATACGGCCGCCACTGCCTGCGCTATTTTCGAATTGTAACTAAGGCGTGAGACATTTGTGTCACATATGACACATGTTTCCAAGACTGAGCCACCCAGCCAGCCTATTACGATTTGCATTCAAGATATATGACAATATCATCGGATGCGACTCAACTTCAACTTTATCGCAGACACTCTACTGTCGTTCTGAAGAAACGTTCCACTTCACTTGTACATTTTTTTCAGAAACTTTCTATGCAATTTTTGAACATTCTTCAATGAATAAAATTTGTTTATCATCATACATCAACATCGTATTACTCATTAAATAGCATGTTCACGTTTCATTAATCAACCTATGTATCCCAAATCTCGTATGCTTACAGCGTAAAAAAATGATAAAAGCCTACTAGAACCTACTGAAGATTTAGTGAGTATGAATATGATAGAATGACTTCCTTAAATTCTTCTGATGTTCAGAACTTAAACGTATCTGTGAGAAGGTCTTGGAGATTGCCAAATCATTATCAATTTTGCTTCAAATAAATTCAAAGTTTACTGTGTCATGATAGAACCTCTCACATACTGGGTTTTGTAGCTATGGTGGTTGGAGACTGAGGGGTAGAGGAAACACAACTGAATTCAGCTAATTAATTACCCTTCTCTGAGAAATAAGTTGGGTATTACCTTTTACCCCTTTTTGAAATTTTCTAGTTTTAGGCTCATCCAATAAATGAAAACAGGTCTAGTAAATATGATATATCCTATAGATTGATTGCAGACAACACTCTTTTTATTAACTCTCCAGGAAAGTTCCTTACATAAAATTCAGGCAATCATTTCATTTAAAAAAGTTGAAAAGTAATAGGACGATCGTTACAAAGCATTGGAAATTTTACACATAGCTCTCTATCAACGTTATCAAAAATACAAGTTTGACGATAGATCCTGTATTCATATGACTTATGAACAATTCAACAAAAATCTTACAACAGACTATCTGAATTTAACTCATTTGATGATCTCGTCTGAAATCAGTGATTTATAAGTGAGTTACCGCCTGAACAAAAGCCTTAGAACAAACATACTGCTACTAAGGATTTCAAGTTTGGAAAGTCTAAAAATACTGTCCTTTCCTCCATTATTCATCAGTGTTTGTCTAATCTAATCCAGGTTTCCCCTCACCGACACTTAATCAACTTCTTGCACGGTCTAACGCTCGGCATCAGAAACAGTTCACAAATACAATACAACCTTCCTTTGTCTTGAGATCCCAGAACTCAGGATGGTTTCTCAAAATATTCTTTTAAGACAATACTCTTGAACATTTCAAGGAACAGGCAATGATGTTACATTGATATAATCATTTATTTACTGTCTTCAAAGATCATTTATTATTCTTGGTTTGGATTACTTCCAAGTATCATCATCAAAACACTTATAACTTGCTCAATATGTTGCTGAACATGCAATATAATACTTTCTAATAGAGATCCTTCCAATGCTTATAAGATTAGCATCGTTGAGATTCAAACCTTGGAGAAATATTATATTATTGCTGTAATTTTATTGGGGGGATTATTATTGTCAACTAGAACAAACTATTCGACACGTATAAGTATTGTTATGATTTCATGATGTCGTAAAGTATAGAATAAACTTAGTCTTTGTTGACTGTAATACAAAAACAGTTGCATTGTCTGAAGTACTCAACACCCAGTACATTCTTGAACTAATTCCAATATCAACATACAAATGCTCTTTGCTCTGCTTGTGACCCAAATAACAAAGGTTTCGAGGGGAAAATGAGAAACCGTGAATACGGAATCTCAAGATAGTTGTGAGTTCTTTTAAGACCGAGTTATTTCAAATAACCAAAAAGTCAACACTCAATTATATCTCAGGCGACTTTCCAAAAAGAAAACTTGGTACCCACCCAATAACCCATCCGATCTCAAGTGAAGAGTAATTCTAGAGATTCTTCAATGAAAAATCTCTGAACAGGGACTCGGAGGTCACATGTCTTATCCATGAGAGCTAGCAGAACGTGCAATAAATAATTATTCTCCAATAAATTACTTGTCAATGCTTATGAGATTAGCAATGAAGAGATTCGAATCTTGTAGAGGATTATGATAAATATGGAGTTCGTTTGAATCTGGTCGCCTACATTCAGATCTATGAATTTCAAAGGAACTCTTGCTACTTGTTCATGCCAATCCTTTTCTGAAGTTTCAATGCACTTACATGCACACTAGCTTGAAGGGTTGATGCATTCTTAAAATAGGCTACAAACCCATGTTGAAGATTCTTAACTCGGGTTTTTTCTCATTTTCTATTAGTCAGTTTGAATCTCTCTTGACGTAGTTTAGTAATCGAGCAGCTAACCATCGATTCAACTCTAGCTCAAACAAGACTCATTTTCAGAATATGAATAATTCAATGTAGCGTTATTGCATGAGAGGTCCCTTTCACTTATAGTAGAAGATAGCACGGTAACTATTTTCATGATGATATCCTAAACACAACAAAACTTCTATAAAACTGAAAAATTAATCGTATCTCGCATGAATTAAAGAGTACCAAAACGTTTCGAACATCAATTTCACATTGGACAGCTCCCATAACACAACTCTCACAACTCAACAATAAGGAATCGATTCACCGTTTGAATTAATGTACCTAATGACATTTTGATTAACCTATCTGAAGTGAAGTAGCATCTACTAGTATTCATATCCCTTGTATAAATTTTGGTATAGCTGGAATGCTGGATAGTCTTGTCGATGTTTTTAGATGCAATCATCTCGAGCTAGAATGGATATTAAATCAAACTCTTTTAAGAAATAAGATTTCTGAACTTGATTCATTCTTTAGCTATAATATACTAATACAATAATAGTAAGACATCGGACACTAATAATTAACGTCTCAAGTCACTTATATTAGAGAATCAATAAAATATTCCCTATTCTAATACTATGTGTTCAGTATTGTAGTTTCAATGTCTAGGATGTTTTCCTACCACCAATAGCTCGTAAGATGAACCAATGGTATCTACAGTTAGTTCACTGTAGAATTTGGGACTCATCTGCAGCGAAATGCAATGAATTCTCCACTTTATAGGCTGAGGAAATTGAAAAGTAGCAATATGACAGCCAAGTGTTTTCCAGGCCGTAACGCCGCCTAGGAGGCTGGCGCGCTTTCAATAAATTAATAGCGTTATGTGGTGCAGTTCACACCTAGCCGCCGCTGCGAAACCACTGCGAGCTGGTAATGGATTATTATATGCGGTCGTGAGAATGTGTAGTGGGCGAAAAAAAGGGATAGGACGAAATTGTGTGTGTGTGAGAAAGAGAGAGGAAAAAGATAGAGAGAGAGAGAAGATATAAGAAAGCCGAGTTTCGATCAGTTTGCTCTCGTCCGGATAGGATGCAAAGAGAGAGAGTGACAGAGGGTATGTGTGTGAGGGAGAGAGAAAGAGTGAGTGGGAGTGAGGAAAAAGAGGCAAGGCACACACATAGAAAAGGAACATATAGAGGAAAGATGCAGCAAGCAGCAGTAGCGGTATCCCTGAGGGAATGAGCGAGCGAGCGAGCGGAGTAGATCTGGGATCGCTCGGTCGGAAGGTCTTGAAAGCCATGAAAAGAGCGGAAGCACGTCCTACAAATAGAAAAACTTTTCCGGTTTTTTCCAGATTTACAAAATTTAAAGGAATAGTCCGTTCATTCTCCTGCCGGAGAGGTTTTCCCCTATTTTGAAGTATCCTCGGCCAGGATTCGAAGCTTTGATCTACGCGCAACTCAAACAAAACCTCTTTTTGACGGCGCAGCACCGCTCCATTTGCTCCGAACCAATGGTTGGCCTACAAATGATATTGCTGGTAAATGAAAGGAGTACCTACAAAGAGTATTGATGGTAAATCAATGGTTCTTCGCTGATGGAAAAGGCAAAGGGTATTGAAATATTCTTGGTTAGGATTCTTGGCAAAGGGTACGATATTGGAATATTCTTGGTTTGGACTCTTAGATAATATGGTATGGAAATGTATTGCTTTCAACTCTCTCTTATTCCAATTTCAATCAAAACAATAGTAAATGAATTGTCGAATTTTTGGACAAGAATTGAAAGTTATACAAGAGATCGAATCAGATACTAATATTTCAATTCTCGTTAGAAATGATATAGTAGGCTTTTATAAAACCATGGACTTGTTTCATAAACCTTAAAAGTCAAGAAATACAGTTGGAATGGCCAACTCACACAAAACATCCAAAGTTAGGTAGGTTATGTTTAATCAACAATTGTATAATTTACGCTCGAAAAATCTAAGAACAACTAGTATAGATTATCGATTTCAAATCTTTAAAAGCTTTTAGACAAGCCGAATTAACAATAGGCTAAACAATTGAAAATATTCACAAATATTGAATGTAACGTGAAACATATTTTTATGAATTATTACAGCTGATCTATCCGTTTAGTGTGAGATCGCCATTCCACCTGTATTTCTTGACTTCCAGGTTTGATTGAACAGGCCCCACGTGTAAATTGATAATATTGTTGCTATAAAACAGTTTCAAATTAGGGCGTGTTCAGGGACTTCGAGCCAATAGATTCAAAAGACTACCAGCCAATGATTTGATGGATAAATGAATGATTTGAATGGATGATTATTTGGTAGAAAAAATCTATGATGAAACTTCATTTGGTGAACAGTCTCTATCAAACGTGATGCTACCTACAAAATATGATTAACCTACAATCTACCAGCTATATAGGGAAGATTGAATTTGAATGAAGAATATTAAAACAGTAACCGCATTGCAACTTTCAACCAGCGAGCTCTTTCAAAATTCTTGTGTGGTTCGGATTCAAACTTAATTTATGAACTTCAGAGTGACGAAACTTTGAGAGACTCTAACCGACGAAAACTTGAATGAACTTGGTTGAAGTTCTCATCAGCCAAATTTCAAACACTCAACAAGAAGTTTCAGTTTAATGATTTATTCTAGTATTTGTGGAAACATTTCCAAGATCAAATGTAAGATATATTTTCTTACACTGTAAAAGTTGAAAGTTATCTCAAGCTAATTTGCTGAAAGCATTAAATTTATATTGAAAAAGAATAAGACTCAAATTAGTGGAAAACAAATTTAAGGTCTCAACCTAAAATCAAATGTAATTTTCAATTTTTCAGTTTTATCTTGGATTATACTATAAATTCACGTTTTAAACTTGGTTTGAACTGAGAGCCCACAGTTCAAACCAATCTTAAACTTCGATTTGCATGATTTGGTTTATACGGGCATACGTTGCCCGTGGAGATCGAATTGGATCTTCGAAGACTAAAGCACAGCAAATGAAAACTACATTTCAAATATAAATGAAATCATCCTATTTTTTAATGGAAATATTGTTGTGATTATATTGATTCTAGTCGAACTCCAAAGTTAAAATAGAATCATTGATATTTCACTTGATCCACCGACATACAGATGCAGTCATTTCTACCATGTAAATAACCGCTTTCACTCACATTGACTTTCTAGTTACTTTGAACTCATTTTCGAATAGTCTGCTTGATTTACAAGGTAAAGAATGACTGACTGCATGTCAATGGAAAATCGATGGAGATAAGATTGTGACTGAAATCTAATAAATGAACAGTTGGTTCCAGAATATAGAGAACAAATAAAGAACGAGGAGCTCCAGATGAATTTGTGACAAAACGTAGCAATTTCGTATCTGATGTTCGTTCAAATGATGCCTTTTCATCGAGTGAAAGAGGTGGAGATATCACATGACAAGCATTTGTCTGGTTAATGTGGAGCATATCAGACAGAAGGCTAGGAGGTTTCGGAAACAAACGAGCTCCGTTCAGAAGGGGGATTATGAAGAAGATCTGTGGGGGTTTGATGATACAAGTGCGCCCCCACAATACGAACGGAGAAGAATGGAACAGTGTTCACCTCTCGAAAAGAGGTCTGTGGTCGGGAGGTTTATGTCCACTGCTCCGGCATGCCGCTGAGACGCACAAAGGGCACGGGGCACCACACTAATCCCCCCCTGGGGGGCACGGGGGACATGATGATAACCGAAACTAGAGAAAAGCAGCCACTGGATGCTTCAAGAATAAGCAAGACCGACCCTGTGCGAACCGGGTTCTCACAGATACTTAAGCTAAGCTTTGAAAAGACTGCCACCAACTCCATTCCATTCTCTGAGGTTAGCGACCACCCCACAGCGCAGCGGCATCGATTCTCGGATCAAGTAATGTGGTGGAGCTGTGTCCGACGATAGCAACTGAGGATCACAATCGAAAGCTGCAGCTGTCCTCCTATTTATTGAGAGTTCACTTTCGTCCCCCAAAGTTCACGGGAAATGGGTCAGGGTTTAAGCTTTGCATTCACATCATGCTGGGCTTATCCAAGGAACAGATGAATTATTAAGGATCTGACAGGGCCTTATTGTGTTCCGTCTGTTTGTTTACATGATATCTAACGAACGGAAGATCGTACACTTTTGAAATGAGGAATAAAGTATCTTCATAGATAAAGTGAGAAGCCTTTGGATTTTGAACATGAGCGGTATGATTAAAAAATAGTTACAAGAGAAAAATAGGTATTCTAATCTCAGAATGTACTATGCATGCTAGAAGCAGAAGGACCGTGGCTAGAATCCAATATTCAATATTATTCAACTTATTATTCATTTCAGGAACAGTAATTTCATTTTTATATCAAGTAAATACATTAAATATATTAACTGATAATTATAATAGAAAGAAAAACCGCATTCATAAATGAATTTGTATAACTTGGAGGAAATTCCATTCAATACACACAGATGTATAGTTTTGTAGAGGGATTCCTCAAATTTCATTTTAAATGTATCATGTATTTTTTGTATCATGTTTTATGGAAATAAATTGATTTTTGAATTTTGAATTTTCTAATAAGATTGAACATGAAAAAGTAGACATTTTCTAGTATAACATGAAAAATTCACATAATGTATGAAGTACATTCATAGTCTATAGAGATTGAAAATATTTGGCATTATTTGAGAGCTGTTTATATA
Organism: Laodelphax striatellus; assembly: GCA_017141395.1. NCBI lineage: Eukaryota > Metazoa > Arthropoda > Insecta > Hemiptera > Delphacidae > Laodelphax > Laodelphax striatellus. The sequence continues at coordinate 12,726,132 of CM029531.1, read as the reverse complement.
CGAGAGAACTAAATAAATCATCTCTCATCATCACCCCTCTCATTACCCACGAACAAGCCCGGAGCTCATGTGGGCATCACCATCAGAAAAAACTATAGGCGAAAGAACTAATCCATTTCTATTCTGATATGAAATAACAATATAATTTAACAAAAATAACAATATAATTAATAAAGAAATGAATTCATTTTTCAGTTGAACAAGCATCAATTGCTAAACAAAGTCTTATATACCAGGTTAATATGTCAAAGCCATCTGGAAAATTGAAGATTGAAACTTTCATACTTTAAGGTGGCGTATAGAGCAAAATAAGTTGCCAAGAGAGCAGTATCAGCAAGCGCTCTGAAATTCAAATGCGTCGGTTCTCAGGTTCGCTGCACTAAGCTGGTTATTGTGTGAACGTACGCAGCCATATTGATGAATACATTCTACCGAGTGGCCTCTACAATAAAAATGTTTTATTCATTATTTACTTCTCCATTCTCCATTCCCAGCTAGAACCGCCTATCATTATCATTAGGTACTGAACTACAACATCTCACGTATCACCGGCTAAAAATACATTCCAGTTGGTATTTATGCCATTGAACCTGCGCGAAACTATTTTTAAAAGTCGATAACAACAAGTACAAACAGTACAATCGTCTGATATACTCCAAGGTTAATTAATACAAAAAACAAAGATGAGCGCATTATTGCTTGTATTCCTTGATTAGATTCCTATTGAGAAGCGAATAAATCACAAAAAAGAACTATTTGATATCTACATTATTTTAGAGCCACTTTTCTAACAGAGCACTGTGTACAGAGGAAGTCTGTGAAGAACTAAGCATGTGATTTAGGTTCGTCGTCAGGTACATTAATTATATAACCTCTTATAGCTTCCGCATTTTTAGGTTATCCGATACTCCGGCCATGTCCACTGAAGCTAGCATTTCGATATCCGATCTGCATTTTCGGACGAGATTTTCCAGTCACCAGTGGACGACAAGGCTTAGAAACTGCTTCTAATAACCAAGAATTCAGTTTCTCATTGACTGGGGTTCTTTTGATGTTACCTTTACAGGAATAGCATCCTTTACCTTTATTATGCTATTATTTGAAAAAGGATATAATAATTAAGAAAAAGGATAACCAACTTAGAATGAAATGTTACATTACCATTCAACACAAATCATAACAGCAGTGGTTCATCACGTTACCTGCAACAAAGAAGATAGAACTATTAGGATGGAAAATACAATTACTATCACAATATTTTTTTGCAAAATTATTATCACAAAAGCACCACAGAATATATATATTGGATATTTCATTCCATTACTTGCTATAGTACTTGCTTACTTCCAGTAAGTCAGTACAATTAATGATGGAAAAATGTTTTGGGAGCAAATATAGAATTATGATGTATTAGAATACATCAAATTTTGATGATTTGAATACATAAATCACTTCTCACTACCCTTGACAAAAGACTAGAACCAATGAACATAATCATGATCTCATATACGACATATTGTCGTTGATAGTATCAAAATGTCTAATGTTCATGCTAGCACAATATTGTTTTGTTGACAAATTATATTTTTTCCAATTAGTTAATTAGTGGGTGATAACTGCAGTATACTACACACTCTGATTTCAAGATTAAAATTCAATACATTTGCCATATTATAAACAACAAAAAATCCTATAGCTAGATAAATATAATAATTGAATTTATAAAGGGATTATTTATTAAAATCTACAATGATGAAAACGTTACAAAGTGCATCCCACATTAACCAATCAGTCTCTCTCATTCTGTGCAAAATATCTAACTTCATGAAGAGTAAATTTGAGGCCAATTCTCAGCCTCTAACTGGAGTGAATACCAACAGAAGAGCACGTAGCCATTGAATCAATAGGAGGGTGGGGGTTTAGGGGGCAGTTTACAGAATCGAGAGGTTTGGTTTATTGTGCGGTACTTGTACACCGACCGGTGCGGTACACAAGGCTCTCAATTTACAACCGGAGAAGAGTGATATGGTGCCGGTGCGCCACTCTGGGAATTTGTTTCCTCCGATAGCGAACCGCTTTTGTTTATTGGCTGTATCTTGGCGGTCACTCGAAAACAGCCCACTATACAGTTAGTAGTAGAAATGATCTCAAAATAAACGAAAACCTATAATATGGTCTTTATTTTAAAAACAGAGCCTATAATAGGGGTCACATATCCTATCAGCACACTTCGTTACATAGAAACATCATGAAGAAAATGGTGTTTCAATGGTGGAGAGGTACAATTTGTGAGAGTATGAGAGAAAAGTCTTTGTGCAGATGCAATGAAATACGAAAGATGAAAGATCAGTTGCACGAAAATCCAATTGAATTAAACCGCCGTAAGTTGACGTCATTATACTGAGCTAAATATGTTGCACTGATTCCCTTAGATGACGTCAATTTACATCAGTTGAATTCAATATTTATTACTTACAAAGTTTGAAATACATGTCTGTTAGTCAACCGATAACCAGCCTGTCCAATTATAAACGGATTATTCTATTAAAATGAAATTGGGCTCCGCGCTCTTCTAAATCCATATTTATCATGAACAAAAGCAACGCGACTAAAGACTTTGTCATAGGGGCTGCTCGCTAATGCATAATGACAGCGAGAAAGCGTACACTAAATAAATTGATTGATAAATAATCTATGCTGGTTGTTGTGCCGTCAAATTTCAAACACGAAAGCCAACAGACCGATCAAATCCCCTTTGAAGTTGAAATTTCGGGAGAGTTCTATACTAAATAAAGCGGGATCCATTAATTTTGGCACAATTCCTGGCCGTTAAAATTCCATCAGGTTATGAGAGAGAGCTCTTGTTTATTGTTGCAATTGGATAAATCAACACGTTCAACGCATTCATTATCGGGGTTTCCCGAATATTATTGCCCTCAAAATCGCGAAATCGAAACTGTTTATCAAATATGAAACGAGATATCGCATAGCACTTGAACCTTAATTAATGAACTCCAATGAAAAGCTTTTTTTAGGAAATCTGATATGATTTCAGTCTCATTTATTCGATGGAGTAATCGTATTCGATATTCCACTGTGACCCAATTTCGATTGCTCTCTTGATTCAAGCTTCAATCTGGATTTCAATAAACAACTAGTCACGTCAAGTTACTAATATGAATGCTTGGGGGGTGATATTACACTAGCATATGAGTAAGTACCGTAACCCATACTCGCTCATGTGAGTAATAGTTTTTACTTTAAATTATAAGAAATAAAAACTGCTATGTCTTATGAAGACCAGTTTAAAAGGAATATATTAACAAGCAGTTCGAAATAAATAGTGAAATTGAAAAAATAATTATACTTGCATCTAAATTACAGACTCAGTAATACAATGAAGCAATTTGATTCAATTAGGCGTGATAAAAACTTGGTATCAGATTGAACTGAAACATACGCCCTTCATCAACATATTATACACCTTTCATATTCATACCTTGCAACTTATAATTTGGTAAAACTTGACATAATACTAATGAATTTTTACCGAGGCACAACTTCTACCTGATAAACTGTCTTACGAACGAGTATACCGAAAAGTAATCCACACAAGTGGAGGATTGCGGGATGTAGGGTAGGAATGTAGGAGCTTTTATATAGAGAGTGCGGTGAAAAGAGTCGACACAACCCCGGGGGCATTTCGCTGCTTGATTGATAGATGGCCTCCACCGCCGCCACAGCCACACTTTATTTACAGCCTTCATCAGAAAATATCCACTGTATGCTCTAGGCCAGTACGGGCTTCCACTCTTTCTCAGAACTCAACTCCAATGTGGAGAAATAACTCATGGAGTGATACAGGGGAAAGCAACAGAGGAGAATAGGTTTTTCATACTTTACGGATGAATGGATATTAAAATTGAGCTGAATGGGTATTCGAAAATATTGGGATTGAAAGATATATTTACAGATTAGGACTGGAGTTTTGATGAGTTGATTAGAAATGTTACATTATTTCAGAGAAGGCTCCTCTATTATAGACGAGGTGAATTATTATTAGAATAAACAATTATTGTAAAATTATTTCGGATGAGAATTCACGAAAACCTTCAAAAACTGAAATTGGAATGAAACACCAGACTAAACAATTTAGTAAGTATTCAATAATAATTAATTATAGGCTACTTCATCATTCATAGAATTAATATCAATGTCTGATAATGCCCAGTAGATTTTTAATTCAACTAATATCCAGTTAGAAGTTTAGCCTATATTCGAAGCTTATTAGTTTTCGAATAATTAGAAAAATTAATCTAGACTTAGGAGTACAAATACTTTTTTAATATAGAGAACTTAATTCACAGACTTGTCAGAACCAAAATCCAGTTGAGATCTTGTTTTTCAATTTGAATTATAATTGGTGCTCTGTTTATCAAAGAATCCTACATTGAATTGAACAAAGATAAAGAACCACATGGATGGAAAGGTAGAAATTTTAAAGTACTAGAGCTCTACCAGAAGCTTAATTATTGTAAAGAACGCCAACTAATAAACCACTAAAAAATTCATTTGAATTAAAAGCGAACACACAATGGAATATTGTACGGATCGTAGAGAATCCTAGCCATTTTGTAATTAACTCTCATTTTATTCCACTTATTCACAAATACGACAGACAACTCTATGTGCTCTATTATTTATGGGCGTAATTCATCAACAGATTGAATGGATTACGTAAAAATTTTCAAGAACCGAGTTTTGAGAGGTTTGAAGTGTACAAAAAGAAAGAATTCAATTCCAGTGTAAAAAATTAATTAAGCACTACAGAAGCTGAGCAGGAATCTGTGGTAGCTGAGAGACTGAAAAGAGAGAGAGAGAGATTGAGCAAGTGAAAAGAAGATAGTAAGAGAGGTAAAAAGGAGAGAGAGTAACCTACTGCTCAACCACATCTCTGTTGCTTCAGTTTTCGAAAGACAACTCCATCGTCTCTGTCGACAACCCACAGATAAGGAACTCTTGCGTACAAAAAAAAAACAGAATTTACATGTGAAAGAGAAAATAGCAGAGAGACAGTGAGAACAAATAAAGTTGCAAACAAGTAGAACACATGGGACAATTTTAATATCCGAGTCAACGATTGGCGCTTTGGGGGTAAAAAACTTTAGTTCGAGCAGCGAAAAGTCACCAGAGAAATTCAAAAGTTCCAAAAGCATCATAGAATATTCATACCAGAATTGATGATAAAAAGAAGAGACGTAAACATGAATCCAGTCCAGTGAAAAGTTATCGTTACTACAAAGTGTATATAGGTAAGTTAAAAACAAAAAGTTGAAATCAAGTTACATTGGTTGCTCTATATTCCAATAATATTTGATGTTGGAGCTGAAAACTGAAGAGTTTTAACTTATTTCCAATTGAAATGAAGCTTTGTTATCTGTTGCCTCGCTCTAGTACAGATTATGGTGATGATGATGATGAATGTCTAGGGATTTTGGGTGGAATAAACAAATGAGGATGATTTGAAAATTCATCCACTAGGTAGAAACAATAATATCAATTAGGATCACTGTATTTCAATTTGAATTTTTTGATTCTATTAATATAACGTGATTCTACTTTTTAAACTTATTTTGATACCTTGGAGACCAAGCAATATGATTGAGTCTGAACCAAGCTCATATTGAGAAGATATCGAAATAGAATAACAGGAAGTAATAGGACATTTTGATGCACGGCATACCTTAATGAAACAAGACGTAACATGATAAAAATGGTGAATGATTATTAGTCAAAAACCTTCGATGAAGGGACGTTAATATTTATAAAAAGAATATACTCGAATGATGAATGATAACTACCAAAAGGGAAAGCTGTAAGATACTCATAATAGTAACAGACATTGTTTGAATCCACTGTAAAACGTTCACTGAATCAATACATTGCAAACAATACACATAAAAACACCCTGAAAATATACTGTGATTATTTATTCACCATATGCTCCCAATAGCTTCCAGCAAACATCATTCAAATGAAAATGAGCCACCTCTTTTTAAAGATAGTTTGCATGCTGCGAAAAACAGAGAGAGCAACAACGGCACGTGAGAAGGAGATTTCTATATGAATGCATTTGTGCACCTTGACAAAACAAAAAGTATTATTGCATTACACAGGTATTTCATGTTTGTAATGCTCCACTGAGTGGGCTGTGAATTGAATTCGCTGAATTAAAACAGAGGTTTTTGTCACGCGAATCACGTGTTAATGTCACTTGGACTCTGCAAAATGGCCTTCAGAGACGGTCTAATGAAAAGAAATAAAATAGGTAACTCCTTAACTGCACAGGACGAGGACAGTATTGAAGTACCGTATTTGTAAATTTGTATAATTTTAGGAGAAAAATAAATCATAATTTGATTAATTCAAATCTGCTCTTCTTGGAATTCCATATAAGTGGAATTCAAGTGGAATTTGTAGGAGTTGTGTCATTTTGCATAATTCTGAATGATTCGAGAAGGGATGGAATTTAAATCTTCTTAGCATGTAGATGCTTAACAAACAAATAAATATTTATGAAATGTATGTTGGGAAATATTGTTTTTTCAAAATAACTTAGACAAATAAGCATTGACCAAAATCAGTATTGATCAAAATAAGTATACCAAAATCATCACAAAGTACTATCATGAAGTAAGTAAATCATGAAATTAGGTGGAAAATTAATATATCTTGGAAATTTGAAAATATGAAAACGGCATTTCTAATTCAATGCATCTTCAACGGGAATTCGAATTGATGTCTAGATACTCTGATAATGATGCTCTGCTGGATAACGACCTTTGTTTGGCAACAAGTCAGATAGTAGATAGAAAGAAGAAAGTTCAGAGTTCCTATATTCGCTAGAATAATCTGGATCGAGAATGTAAAAAGGAGAAAAAGCCGAACTGACATGTGAGTGAGATTTGCTCGCCTGTTTTAGACATGATTCGGCTCAGAATAACAGACGAGATTCAACCGAAAGTCGACACAAATTAATCTTCACAGTTCTTGGCAGACAATGCCGTCTAGACAAGAAAAACATTTTTCAGCTGCAAGGTTCCAGTACTCGCAACCAAGATAATTAACGGATTGAGATATTTTATTTCGAATTGATTACAGAGAAGGATTCTCTTAATGTAATAATGGACAGCTTCTTTTTTTAAGATGAATTCGGTTAGAAACCTTTAGAAGTCAATTCTCTTTCTAAGTTAATTGTTAAATGTTTAAGTTGAATGTTTTGGGGTTCATCCCAAAACACTCGTTAAACAGCTAAAAGTATGATAAACCCGGAATGCTCCATCAAAGTATCAACTAATTCCAATTCCAATTTGGAACTTCATTGCTATTTGAACATAACTCCAATTGTTCTATCCATTTTTAATTTTTACTCTCTTTCGTGAAAGACAATTTACCTTGATCATGAAATAATATTTTGCAAGGATTATCTTTTTATGCCTGTTTTGGCATCTAATCAGGAGAAAAATTCTCATGCTCATCTTCATATTTAATTTTTCATAAGTTATGATAGAACTAGATTACAATATAACAGTTTCCTTGATTAATTTTTTTTATCAATTATATGAATCTCCTCAGTACAGGCATAGACAAAGAATAGGAGGAGTTGAGAATTAGTAATGGCCAATTATCCAATTCTTTGTACAGGTCTATGGTAGTCTATAGTACAGGTAGTCTATGGTACAGGAAACATTCTAAAAATCAAATTTTATAAAAGTTTTTTATTAATCATAAATTATCATTCAAATCATCAAGAGTGTTTTCTTCGACTGGGAAAACTATTTATTCTTGTAGTAGCACAAGTTTAACTTTAGCTTTACACTTTAACTTTTCAACAGTAAAACTTTACAAAGACCGTCATAACAAAACAAAGTTACGTTGAACCGTTATATTTATAAGGTAACGGGAAACTTGATGCTGCTGATTGGCAGATGAAAATGTTAGCGGTATTTGGCAAGCATGATGTAGGGTGGGGTAGCGGTGAGAGGGGGTACTTGCCAATTAATATTGCACATGCGTATCTGTCAAAGGGATTGGGGACATCCCATCAGAGTAGGGGGAGGGGGAGGTGTTACTGGTTGGCTATGATGAGAACCGAGATTTCAAGATTAGCTTTGGAAACACGAGCGGTTTAATCAGAATGACACGTTTCACTCCTGTACATACCCGTACTACTGCTAGCACTGTTGTCTGTACTTTTCGTCATGTGTGTCATCTTCAACTTCGTCTCTTTTTGTTGTCTCTTTCCTTTTGTGAAATTTCATCAGTTCTTATCTCACGTACCCAACGATAACATCAACACCTCCATGTTCCATGCTGTAGCAATAGGTCATTCCTATTAGTTGCCATTACTCTCAATCACACGTCACTCTATGGTTTTCAAGAACGTACATGTTCAATGATTCTACAACTATTCTAAACCATTTCGCGATGACAATAACTATTCTAATAACTAAATTATAACTATTGAATTGTTGCAAGCATTCGTAAGTGTATCTAACAGAATCACTGGTTCAGAAACACACGGAGAATTATATGTTTACTTTGACTTCTAAGATTGAACATTATTATTTTTCACAGAAGACAATTCACAATAATATACAGCATACAGCAATCACTGACACTGAAGAGCTTCCAAGAGGATAAATTTCAGGATTGCTTTCATTTGTCCAAGAACTTATTTTAATTAATTAAGCCTGGAGAACAGAACCAAAAGACGTTAGGAAACGAACAAGAGAGAAGAAACTTCTCCGAACTAATGAAAAATTACAAAACCAGCCCACGGTGAAGCTGCATCGAGTAAACTGAGGTCTTCCAGCTAACAATTTGAATAGAATTAAGTCTGGCTGATAGAATCTGGTAATTGAAGCAGCTAATCAACACAAAGCGTCCTCGAAATAGTCCATTGCTTAGCTCAAGTATTACCCGTCGAAGTTGCCGGGACGACAACGGTCTTCGACCATCATCTTTCATGACACGTACAAGTGCTTTTGACCCCCTTCCACCATTTCGCATAAACCCTCGACACCAATGATTCCCCCCCCCCCCAACACTCGGGCCCTCCCTCGGGAACTCTCACTCATGAATTCAGCTCACTCACAAATCGGCTACTCACGATGTCACTAAACTTCAATCCTTCCCATTATCATGACAATAGCATTCTACTTCAGTAATGATCATTGGCGTTATAAAAATTTTGATCACCCGCAGGACGTTGCTTGAATGAAAGTGAAAAGCTCAGAGACTGTAAGGGTTTTGTGACTCGAATTCTTGAAGTCGTTCCGTAATTACAGACTACAATGGTCATTCAATTTATCTGACAATTCGTACTGAAAGTAAACTTTTCCAACTCACCACTTTTTCTATTAAGACTTAGGCTAGGCGTACACCGGTTAGTCAAGACAAGACAAGACGAGATTAGTCACGTTTAGTCACAGTAATTCACATAGTTGCTTATGAAGCAGCACACACAGATGCAATGACTAATCGGTGTGTGTTGCTCCATAAGCAACTATGTGAAGTACTGTGACTAAACGTGACTAATCTCGTCTTGTCTTGCCTTGACTAACCAGTGTACGCCTAGCCTAACTTCAGAAATATCATTCAATCCTCATTTCAATGACTTTTCACAACAATAATTACCCACTTATCGTGAAATTTCATTGATATTAGATAAATTCAGTTCCTTTTTTAATCAAATCTAATATATTAATCTGATTTTCACATCATTGATTGGTATATCAGATTATTTATTGTGAAATAACTTAATTCTTTTATTTTTTCACTCAGTCGATTCTAGACTTCTGTGTACTATGTAGTACACATTTTATTCTTCTTCCATATTATACCTTTCTCCCAAGTACTCCAATCAATATAATTTTGAAGGAAAAATGGTACTGAGCTCATATCAAACACGAACATTTCGGAAATCTCGGAATTTCATTCCGATTCTGAACACGAACATTTCGGAAATCTCGGAATTTCATTCCGATCCTGACTTTTTGGAATGAAATGACTAAAACAGAATGAGTAGTATAATAATCAATATAACCAACAATCTAGTGTTGAATGAGAAGCGGTCGCTCTCTCTCTCACCATAAAACTTTGGTATATAGTAATTTATAGAAGATTCGTTCTAGTCACCATGAATTCCAAATGTTAACAAAGTACAATGTTTCCACTCCAACCAACATCATTGCCACACGACCTCCGACCTCAATCAGTTAATGATTTCCAATTGGCAGACTTGTTTTTAGACTCGCAATAAAAATCGCATAAAGTTTGAGACTTTATTGATATTGTTTGCCTCTATAACCATCCACGTCTACCAAGAACAAACCCTTTTGCACATTAGTTTTATGACAGTTATAGATAACCATGAATAGTAATGGCGGAGTGAGGTCAGCACTCATCTACAAAGGCAGAGGCACACAATAAATAAAAGGCACGTAATGTAGAGTGCATGTTAGGCCAGGCAACACTTGCTGTAGCCTGCTATTTGCAGTCACGCCATACAACATGTGCGAGCGTGCTCCATACAATGACTGTCGGAAATACTTTCCCCTGACATGTGGCTTGGGAATGGTAGGTGTACAAAAATAACTGTCTAACACTATCGAGCAAACTCTTCAAATTTATTTCTGGGCTACGAATATTTTTGATATGCTCTATTATAATTACCATTCGCACTTCAACGATCTCCAGACATGCACACAATCTAGATATTTATCTGTTGAATGCGTCCGCTATTTGGGTCAACGGAAGATTGCAGGAATTAAAATGATGAAAAGCTTTCATTTAATTAAAATTTTACTACGCTCTGTTGAAATGGCGGTCTTCACACTGATTGCTTGATTGCAGGGAATGCTCTAGATTTGGTCTACTTATGTGTTCAATAATTTTATTTATGTTTAATAATGATAGATGTGAAGTGATGTAAAAAGGTATTGGGAAGTTTGAGCCTTTGATTGATTCCTCAAGGAAATTTCAGGTGACTGCGCCCCAACTTCGCCCTCCCAGGTAAAAAAATAAAGGCAGTCATTATATTCTATTCTATTTCAAAATGTAATTCCTAATTTAAGTTGAAAAATTCAACTTCCAGATATAATTATCGTTAAAAGTTTCCATCAAACCCCCTCCAATACAGTAGCTAACCTTGAATCGAACAACTGACTCGTAAGAAATGACCCCCACTCTCATAGCGGCAGCCATTACTTCAGGACAGGCAACTGAAATACTAGAAATGTCTGCCCCACCTCCTAATAAATGAAAAAATGATGATAAAAAGAGAGGACGGAGAGCAGGTAATAGAGTACTGAAACCCTTCATCAAGCTAAATTTTCTATTGGTGAAGAGGACTGTTAATTTGGAGTGTCAAATACTAGAAGGGATTCTATAGCAATACTGGAATACTTATAACAACAGTTCAGAATAGTTTGAGTATGAACAATTTCGACTAGGAGATTTCAAATAGAATCCCAAAACACACATTAGATACTTTACAGTTGTAATCAGTTCAAATTAATCGCGTTTTGAGAACAAAATGTAATAAGTTAATTAATACAGAGCTGACGACCGTAGTTTCAGTTAACGGCGAAATGTAATTGTTTATTCAAAAGTGTACCCAGAAACTCCGGCTGCAAATTACACAAATATTCATAGTCGCGCAGAAAGGCCAGAATTTAAATCGAGTAGTGAATAATTCAGGTGGGAAATAAAAGTTTCCGACGAAAACTAAGAGAGCGATGACCCCCCTCACCCACCTTGTGCATCACGACATATTGTCAGTGTGTGGAGAGGGTTTGGGGGTAGCGGGGAGGGGGTAGGCAGGGCCCTTTAATTTGGAGTCTAGAATCGCCAGCATTAATATGCCAGTAGGCGAAATGATAAGGGATGACTACAGCAGTCCTGTGGGTCAAACCCAGGTCCAGAGGTGTGGACGGCCTGTCCATCTGAGCTGTGTTCGCCACAAACAGAGGGAACGGAGAGAGAAAGAGAAATAGAGAGAATGAGAAAACGGAGAAGGAATGATAAAAGAGAGGGAGTGAGAGAGAGAAATTATGAGATTGAGAAAGAGAATAAGAGTGAGAGTGAGCCAAAGTTAGACTGAACTATATTGCGGAACTGTCCATTGTAATTTCTCACCCCATAATACTCCTCTCATAGACAATGAGTCAGTGTTGATCAGTTTTCGTCCAAATAATATTATGAAATTTCAACATGATTAGGCATATATACAACTGGTCTGAATGTGATCATACTACAGTATATTCAGATTGATACTGTTATTGTTTACAATGCCACATTATTGCAATTCGTTATACCATCTGTGTGAGGGATGGAGAAATTTTGTAGTAGTTTTGATCCGATAATATAAATATAATTATATATATGAATGTTTGCGTTGATTTAATGAAACCAATCTTCCAGTACTTTTGAGAGGTACTTTGGTACTTTTTTATCATGCTAGAGTGACAGAATGCTAATTTCAGCGAGTCAAATTGAATGAATCCTATTCATAACAATGATTATTCTTATTTAAAAGTAGTCTTCTTAGCACGTAGTTCTCTATATCAAAATGAAAACCATGTATTTACTACGATATTCTACAGACAATTATTTTAATTAAAAGGTTGAAGATCCTGGAAGCCTTAGGCGGTTGATGGTTGTTTTTCATCAACATGGATGAAACTTTTAATGAGCAGGCTTGAGAGCGATGACTTGAAGATGCTTTAAACTGTTCTACTTGAGATTTGAATTTAGATGAAGGTTTGTGTACATAGAAGTTTGAAAAGTTCATTTTTTCAACGATCACACTCCAAGTTCGAGAATGGAGATTAGTGGAAGTTTTTATATTACTTTCTGAAGTTTACCATGAGATAGGAATCATATTCTGAATTTGAGTTGAGGAGTAAAATTCTTATGTTTTCGAAAATGAGAATTACTTGAACTAGAGGTGAAAATCAAGAATTGAATGAAGATCGAGTAAAATTAAATGACCAAGGACAAAGTCGATTAACTAAATGTGGAGGCGAGAGATTTAAATAATAATTAGACCAATATCTAACCATTTTATACTGACAGTATTATATCATTATCTGTTGTCTACAAATTAGAAGGAAATATCAATTAGCAGCCCCTTTAATACTACGATACGCAATCTGCATATCATTCCTGTTACGCTGGCTCTATACATTACGCCTGACCATTGTGAGAGTAAACCTGTTATGCTGGGATACTAATGCTACTGATTCAGCCCACTATAGCCAAACATATGCGCATTAATAGGCCACCGAATCATCATTTCTGGAGCACCTGAAAGGATGAAGAACGTATTTGACAATAGTTGAACCACAGAATACTAATAGTTCGTGACTCTCTGTATTTAGATGTGGTATGAGTCTAGCCCTAAAGTAAATAAACCGTGAATTTCATAGATTAAGGAAGATGAATGTTGGAATTCAAATAAAATAAAATATTGTTTCTTCAGTCATTAAGTTTTTTTTTTTTACTACAAAAAATTGGAAACTATATACTCATATTTGTCAACGTTCTGTTCAACATTGAACAATTGGTGTTGCAGAGGAATTAAAGTTTAATTCGATAAGAATCTCCCTATGATTTTCAACCGGATACCTATTCATGAATGTCAACCGGACTTTCCAGTTTGTATCCATAGAAATATAGTTTCTACATACAACTATGTAACAAATTATACATAGAAACTAAGAAGTTATCTGACATTTAACGGAAAATAGCAACCAGCCTAACCACATTCATTCACTGAAATTCTACAAGGAAAAGTCGACTAGAAAGGAGAGACGAATCTTACACAAATGGTTGACTCTCGGAAGTGACTTTGCTCCGGTCTCTGTCTCTAATCCCATAAGGAACGAAAACCTCTCCAGGAAAAGCACTTCTCAGGAGCGGTACAAACGTAACTAGGACAACATCTGGCTTGGTCGAATTCAACAAGCAAGATTAACTCTTTCCTATTAGCCTTTAAATGAAAGTAGCACTCCGATGTAATGCAAGCCCGTGTACCAAGTTCATTGAATGAAGAACACAGTCCACTTCTAAATCAATACTATTACTAGATTATATTTTGACATAATTGATAGGATAATACACAAGAAATCAATTGGATTACATTTGATTAACTTACAAATTAGCAAATCGGATCATACAAATTCAAACGAGCATCAAAACTAGTTAAGGACAAGTTCTGTTGAGAGGATCGGAAGTTCTATTCCAGACTTCAGCTTGATTTTCTAGTATCCTTTCAAAACAGTACAGTACAAGGATACAAGAGCTGCAGACAATTCTTCATTCCGAGGTCATGTACTTAATACAGATGAAACGTGGATGAACAGAGCGGGCGAAAATATTCATTTCCCCTAGAGAAAACTAGTGACAGTCCTTTTTCACAATTACTTTGAAGATATATTGCATTTTTTCTGAATGAACTTCATCTTCACACTTATCTACTTGATATTTCTAGATGTAATAGACATAGATGAAATAGTAAACGTTTTTTTAGAGTGCAATAATGAAAAATTTCAATACTTAATTGTATTGAGATTCTTCGAAAAAGGCCAATCTCCAGGCTCTTACAGAGAGTTTGTGAGACAATCAGAAGACTCAATCCTCTGTATTTTTTATTATTAAGAGATCTTAACCACTGTTCAAATGTTCCAATATTATAATACGAAACGTACTTTTCGAAGATAAAGAACATAATGTATCATTGATGGTTTTCATGAATGTCTAGTCCTATGTAATTCAATACAAGTTTTTTTTTGAATAGTATTGATTCTTTCCAACCTTTAGTTATTGGGAATTTGAATATCGTGAAATAAACTCATACAAAATTAAATTTTAAAGTTTTTCTTACCCTGTCACATTTATGCAAAAGGTGCCATGTTTGTGTCAATACACATAACACATCAAACGATTCAATTTACTTTGTAATCCTTTGTGATAATCAATAATGGAAATCAGTGAATCAGCCAAAGAAAAATCAATAGTGTTGAAGAGATTTTCCACCCCGTGAAAGCAATACTGATTAACAAAGCACTAGAAAAAGCTGTTCGACTAAGCAGAAGGGTGTCCGCCATCTTGCTATTCACAGCGTAATGACGTCAACGACACATTAGCGATGTCAGCAGAAAAAGAACAGTGTCAACAGTAAACAAGTGTGTGAGGCAGAGCGTGAGCTGGCGAATTATTCACGCGTCGGTGATCTAACAAACCGTGAAGAATGGCTTCGGAAAATGGCCGGCAGTGTTCTCCGGTGAGTTCCTAGAGGGGTTGCGCCAAGATGGCGGTGATTGTGCACCTCCAGGTATCTTGGGCACAAAGGCGCTGGTTATACGCGCCTCATTTGCGCTCATCATTTATTCCATCTCCCTGCTCACTTTGCCAACGCTGTATGTCACACACTCCTCGTCAACCAACCAGCAAAATCGGAAAATCTGCGCGCAAAATACTTTCCCGCCACCACCGCTTTCCACTCGATCGACTGTGCAAATTATTCTTAATTCGCTTCTTTCCAGGCGGCGTCAGTCTCACAACAGGCGTCCTCTTTGAGGCGTCCTCTGTCATTCCTGTTTCTCAATCACCGATCATCGCCGTCTGCCTGAAAGCGCTCAATCAGTGAAGCTCCAGGGCACTGATCGTTTGTGAGATGAATATAGAACAGCATGACGATCACAATAGTGAGTTCTTCAAGTTCACATGATCTTTATTCAACATCTGGATACACTGGGATTGTACAAATGAACTTGTACAAATGGAGCCGTATTGGCATTGATGAAGTTATTTGGAATTTTTTAACACTCAGTGCTAGAACAATGAGCCAAGCAGCAAATCTATGTAGGCTAATAATTGGTCGGTGTGAACTGTTTTGTTGCCTGAAACTACAGGCAAGTGAAACTGATATGAAAGAACTGGTATGACTACACATTATTCGGTCTCAATTGTTCGTAAGATATATTTTCACTTTTCTCTCAAGAGAAAAGCATGAACTCAAAAGCATAGAATGACATAATACAAAATAATAATAGAACAATAATAGAATAACATAAGCAAGTCTGTAATAAAAAGGCGCGATTCTTAGAATGTTTGCAAGTAACAGATGTAACAAGAATAACAATATTATTCAAGAGTTTTCCAATAATTCCGAAAAAAGGATAACAGAAAAGAAAACCAAAAATATGAGAAAGAGATAAACTTATATCTTGAGACATTTTCTTATTTCAAAGTCTACGTTGACGAGTTTATATGGTTTACTACTGTAAATAACACAATACCATCTTTTCTCTTTCTCATTTATAATACGAAATAAGGGTTTTAAAAGAAAAAAGGACCGTCACCCTATAGGACAAAATAAATTCAACAATTCCTGGAATGCTATAGAAAATGATGGCTCTGTTTAAGGGTAGAACAAATCGAGAGTAAGCGGAGGAACTGATGCTTCCTGCTTAATTTGTGATGACAGATTGTAGAGTGGGAGTTGGAAGGGTGTTCGGGGAAGTCAAAGCTGAGAAGCAGTGTGTTATGATGCGCAATCCAGCTGTGTCAACGTTGCGACTGACACATAAATAACCGTGCTAATTTTTCAATAGACAGTGTCCAAGTAAAAGCTGCGTCTAAATGTGAAGGCCGTAAAAAGAGGAGCAATTGCTTGCTGCGGGTTGCTGCTACTACTACTGCTTCTACTACTACTGTTGCTGTTGCTGCTGCTGCTACTGTTGCTGTTGCTGCTGCTGCTTGCAGCCAATTATTTCAACATTCGCTCACTTGGACATCGATAACTAACACAACGACCTTGCAACTGACAACACACTTGCTCAAATAAAGTCTGCGCCTATTGTGGATAGATTGATTTGAAAGACTGGTGATTACGGTAAATACCTTCCCAAAGTGGTAAAGATAAATCGACGGCAAGGAGCTGATAAATTGATTGTATGTTTGTAGTGGAGAATTGGTTTCTATTGTGCATGCTTCCAAATATAAATCTGTCAATACTGTGGGGCTTTAAAATAAAATTTGAGAATGAATAAATTGGAAAAAAAATCAGTTTAATGTACTGTTACTCTTGTTATCATCGGTTCATCTACAACAGAAATTGGAGAAGTTCCATGAATATTATTAAACCATCAAATGATATGGATTGAAAAGATGGATGATAATGATAATACGGTGCTTACATTATTGAAATAATAAGAGATGAAAAAGTATGTTTTTTATGGTAAACGTAAAATGGAATCATCACTCACAATTTTTTGTGAGCAATAAATGGATAACGTGGAGTTTTAATTATTGTCAAGATAATGGATATTTCTATCCATTTTATTAAACAGACTTATTTGTCATAATTTCAATTGATTTTCATAACTACTACAAAGAGCGACTTTCGCAGAGCTGTAAAAACTTTTTTACGTCTAATAAAAGGATAGAGCTCAATAATTTAGGGCCCTGAATATGATGGAGACATTCGAAGACGAAGTAATTCATCACAACCTCCTCATAAAAAATAAATAATATTACACAGTAATTATTTCTCTGAAGAAAGCAATCGTTACAGAATAATCTTCAAACCTTCAACTCCAAATTATCCATCAATCAGTAATAAAAATTTGTCATTACATCCATGTGTGGTGCGACAAAGGACTATATTATCATTTAGTTCTACGATTGAATTATTCTTATATTATGAATTGTTTGTAATCAAATGTACATGCATAGATAGACGCATATGTTGTGGTAAACAATTATTTTATACACCTAACAATTTGAATGAGCTGTGGGCGACGTTAAAGGATTTATGAAAGATCTCCCGCCAGACATGTACGTAATACATTTACCAAGTTCTATCAATTTTCTATCCAACATCTATCAATTATAATTCTTAATAATCAATAATTACGAAGTACAGCATTGAGGTACGAGATAGAAAAACCTTGAATCAACTGGAATGTTTCAAACTAGCCTACAGTTAACTTTTAAGATGTGGGCTTGAAGATTAATAATGTATATTTATTTTTTATCTGTTTAAAAATCTATATTCTTGTACAAGTTCTAAAGTTCAGTAATATCAAACTCTTTTCATGAGTAATTTTACATTTTTATATACAATTATGAATTTAGCAAATATAGTCTGCTTGTGCAGAAAAGACGCTACATAGCCGGGAGAAGCAACTGTCTATATTATTAGCACCCAATATTCATTAGAGAGGTTACTGGGAGCCCTACACACATGATGATAGCTGAGAGAATTAATACTGCTTTGCAATAAGCCAATGAAGACCAAGGCTCATAGCTAGATGCTAAGGTATAGGGGGGACTAACTATATTCTGCGATCAATATTGAGCCTATGCTTAATAGAACAACATAAGATTGCATTGATTACAGGAGGGTCGTTCGGAAACGTTGCACAACTTTCATCTAATAATGATAAGTGAGTGAAGCAACGTTGTTTGCAAGCCGTGAGACTGATTAGTTATGGCCGCAGGTACTGCCAAGACCAGAAAGTCCAGTCGCGATTACAAGTTCTCAAAAGAAAAACTGGAAATATTTCTTAGAAGTACTCTTCAGTAGCAGCCCCTCTCTCACTCACTCTTTCTCTCTCTCTCACTCTCTCTGTCCCCCGCCCGCAACAAGCCTCAGGCAACACACGAATTATTACGTTGCAAAGGAAGACCATCGTATTATTTTCTATTGGTGCAAGTACAACAAATGTGTCTGAAGGATGAAGACGTAGAAAAACACAGACAAAACAATAAATCAAACGCAGCCAACATCCTCCACATTACCTGCAAGACGAGATGCCGTTCCGACCTAACGAGGCTAGACAATAACTGGCCGTAGTTGTTTTCAAGTTTTTACACTTAATATTAATTGTGTGCCGAGGAAATTAAAAAAGTGGTACCGCCGCCACTAACCATACAACGCCACTTCCAGACCTCTCATTCATCTCAATTTTCTGAGTAAATCAAACATCTACACGTGATTCATTCTGAAGGAATAATTGAAATGTAGAGCAATAGAATCTTGAATAATATTTTAAAAATAATCTATTGAGGATTGAGATATTGAAGAATATGGAAGATATAGAGAGACAATAGTAATATCTTACATCAGGATTAAAAAAGTATTGGTAGAGTATTGGTGTTATACACACAGCATATATCGGAAAGTTTAACTTATATGATTAAAGTTTAACTTATTATGATTCGATTGACATCCACAAAATCTCATTATTCAATTCAGGATCATAGAAGCATTGACTATTAATCTACACCTTAGTGTAGATCTAATCTTAAATCTAATCTTATTGTAGATTAATAGTCAATGATAGAAGGTAGAAGAGATAGGCAATTGGACATATTTTCTCTACTAGGTTTTCTCCCTGTTGTTATGTAGCCTACAGATGATGTATTATTTTCATTTAATCCTTATTGGATTTATAGAAAACGTGAATCATTCGAATTGAATAATACAGATCCCAATTTCCAGAATAGTATAACTTGAATTAAACTTTTACGACACACGACTCATTCGAATATTCTTTCTTCATTATAGTCTATTCTTCATTGCAGAAAAATGGACTGAGGTTCATTCTCGATTACTTATGAGAATTATTTTCATTGTTCTTTGGAGTTTGAGCTTAGCAGACTATATCTTTATTCTTCCCATTTCATCTCAATTCCTCAGAATTTATTCATAAAATGATCAAAAATGATTCAGTGTATGAAATGACTTTGTTCTATTTATATTATTTTTATAGATTCCAACTTTGTATTGTGATTATTTTTTATGAATAAACTTTGATTCTTTGATTGATCTGTCTTTTCGGATTCATTTTTCTGTCAATTAATACAGAAATCTGAAATGAAAATTATAATAAAATTAGTATGTGAAGTGTGGCCGTTCTATTACATTGTATGATTTAAAAATAGAAAGGATTTTCGAAGCATTTGTTATGCACCTAGTGATACGCATATTCGTTATTGGATACAGCTAGATGTGTAAAGGGGTGAACGGGGCGGGGGAGGATGTTGCAGAATTGCGCTCACTCACTAATAATTCTGCTACTGCACTGGTCGTATGCTAGCTGTCACATGACCGGTGATGGGAGGGGAAGTGTAGTGGGTTTGAGCTGCCTGTGAGCGTATATATCACCATAAAAAGCGAAACTCATTCCATTAGCGGCGTGAATCCAATTACTTGGCCAACCATCACTTGCCAAAATACAAAACTCATGCGGCATTTCCTAATTTCACTGTCTCTTGCCAAGAGATCAGTTGTTTGATTGCTATTAGCGAATTGGAATCATCGCTGTAGATTGGACTGGACAAGCAAAAACTAGAATTCATAGAGCAACTTGCTGATTGAGATTGGATGCGGGAAAAAATTGTCAGCCAAGTGATGTTTTTCGATGTCATGGATGTTGAAAGGGTATGATACATTATACTGGTGTATGGTGTTTAGCCATAATTGTGTGTCACAATATTATACTTTGATTACTGCTTTAGGGCCGGCTTAGAGCGGTCCACCACTAAGGCCAAGCGGGTCTCAAACCTAAAGCAGTTTAATCAGAGTGTAGAGATAGAGAACAATATAACAAATAGAGAACATTTACATCAAATTTGATAAATGAGCCAAACAGGCTGTGATTTTTTATTAGTCTTATGTCATGCAATAATTATTCGCAAAACAACTAAGATTAGCAGCACTGAATTAGTGTGATAGTTACTAGACTTGGTCTAGAAATCAATAACATGAAAAATCAATGTTATTCTAATCAGAGAATGCAAAACTGTTTGTTACTTAGTATCGACGGATGTTGAGTGATATTTTCATAATAATATAAGACTTACTCTATCCGAATCTTCTCACAAGAAAGGATCTAACAGCAATGAAGCTCACCTGAAAATAAAAACAAATATATTAATCATGTATTCAAAGCAAGGAATAAGAAAATTTCTAGAAAATATAGTTCTAGAAAATATTACTAGAAAATATAGTCAAATAAATAATTATTTTGTTTTAGACTGTAAATAGAACTCACTGCTTAGCTTTGAACTCAAATAGAAGTATAGAACTCACTAGCTGGCTTTCAAGTTTTTCTTTTGTCGGCAGGGCCAAAATAAATGTATTTGGTTCTAAATTATATGATATTCCTTAGAAATATATTGTATATAGTAATAATTTTGTTGTAATCTTTATATTTTTGGCAAATCAATTTAATTAAATTGAGCGTCACTATGGAGTTTTTCATTGGATTAGTGTAAAAAAGTGATGGATTCGATAATCCTAATCATTTAAATTCCATTCTGAGCAATAGAAGTGTGAGGAACCGGCTTCGGAGACTACCAACAATACTCAAATCGTGCTTTGCAACCGGCAACCGCCAATTTTTTCCAACTGCAGTCAGCAATAACTTTGGAATTTGCCAACTTTACAACAAAAAAGTAAGAGTGAAAAGACCTTGAAGTATTGGCGACGTTGGTGAGGAGGCAAGGCCGACCGGTGTTAAATCATAATACATATACACAGAAATCGAGGCAAAAGCGACGGACGTTCGCTAGCCGCCAGCCATGTCTCATCTGCAATTCTCTTTGTGCATTCGATATTTCTGGCATTGGTTATTACCGGCTAAACGAAGGACGACGCATCGGCTGCTATGTTCCCAACAAGACAAGAAACAAACCGATCCAGGGTGGATTTCAAGATAGACATCGACCATGGTCACTCTGATAGCGCATCGTAATAGAGAAGAGCGCCATTAATGTCAAACGAGTCGACTGGCCGAATCATGCGGATTAGTTATATGAACGGCAAACCCATAAAGATCAATGGAGCGTGCCGACACCACTACATGGCAACTAGTTCATATAAATACTCGAAGCCCCTCCCTATTTTTGCGACGCTTAAAAAGCGAGCCAACCTCGGCCACTGGGGAATTTTCGATTTTATCGGTATCGAATCATGTACAGCTCAATCGCTACACACTTCAATCGTTCAACGGTCAGTGCTTGACACACACACACACACAAACGAAAATGGCTGGCACTAAATCTTCCCGCTTTTAGTAGCGTGAGCGGTGTGCATGGCCATTGACACATACATGTGTTTGTGGAGAGGCGAACGATAATAATGTTCCGATACAAGCACTTTTTTAGCACATCGTGCACTGTATAGGCCTCGGCTTCATTATTCTACTGTAGGTATCGATACAGTAATCCACGTGAATAAAAAGTCAGGAAAATTAACAACATAAACCTGATTTAGAATGGATAACTTGAAAAACAAATTTCTACCAGAAGCTTGGATGAGTTACAATGATAATGGTTGGCAATGCTCAAGGATAATTTCCATTTTCTGATACGAGAGATTACACACAGAGTCCTAGTACCAGGAAAACATTTCTAAATGATAAACTTATATCCTCTCATTTAATGCTCAATATAGTCGTGAATAAACTACTTGAGTAATATTGACGTCAATTAATGATAGATTAAGGGAACGTTTCAAAGACACATACTAAAAAAATAATTGTTACTTGAAAAATACGATTGAGTCTCAACGTACTTTGTACAATCTGGGTTGCATAGAAGGCACAGATTTATTTCCTGCTATTTTATTTTGATGAATGCAAAAGCAGTCGATAACTGCATGCAAATTTATTGACACGAGCTTAGAAAGCAACGATGAATTTCCACGTGTATTTTGATGAATCATAAATGTATCGAAAATAGATTCGGATCAACTCACTACATACATTTGATTAAAAAATTTACTCTCGAACCAGCCATCAAACATTTTTAGCCGGGAAAAATGAAGAGTTCACGTGAAAATAACAAAAACGAACGCATTTTGCCAAGCTCAGCTAGAGGCGAAGCTTTATGAATGAGAGATAGTGGAGAGATGGGAAAGCCAAGTGCAGCGCTGCCGACAGCTATTGTTTATTCAAAACCAATATAATCTATTCGGGGCCAGAGCTGTACATTCGGGGCAGCAACACTGAACCGGCGCTTCGAATCGCCTCTTGTAGTAATCACAACCAATAGCAACAACACTTTTCAAACGGACATTCCATTATCGAATCGTTCATCGTCGAGCTGGCGAGAAACAGCGCTCGCTATTCTAGTTTTTATCGCGGAAAAACAGACCCCGACCTGCGGGAGCGCCACCAAATTTATTGACATTCTAATGAAAGCGCGCATCTATGCACGAGGAGCTGTCCTGTGCCGTCCTCCTAAATCTTACCGTCCCATTGGCTCGAAAACAATTCGATTCCGAGTGATCGATTTCAAGTACATTCGACCGTGAAATCGAAAACAACGGCTCCGTCCACTAACATGACCAACAAACGCCTATTGGCGATTGCAACCAATTCTCACGTAAAAATTGATCCGATTATTCCCCTCACATGTCAACAGAAAAGATACAGGCTATGAAGATTTATTCGAAAAGTTATGTAGATATTGGTGCAGCTCCGATTCACGTCTCAATGTTGTTTCTACAACAGATGCTACATCATCCAAGTATTTTATCCAGAAAATATGAAGACATTACTCAGTTTAAAAAAATCAGTCAATGAATCATTACACAGTGCTCAGATTATCTTGCGGTTCGTATACTACCAAGTTTCATGTACTTGTGCGATTGAGCATGTTTATGGATTTTTTATTATAAAACTTAACTGTTCTTTCTTGCATGATAGTAATGAAATACCAGTACATTCATAAGTGTAATTTATTTAACTGAACTTATATAATGCCATAATCACCATAATGCTGAAATGGTATAAAAACATGGAACACCCATGTTTCATATGACAGTTGATGTATTGCAGAAGTTTCGCATACTCAATGGATTAGTCTGAAGAGGCTTAAAGGCTTCAGTGAAATACAGTAACTGTATTATTATTTGTCATAATATCTTGTACAATAGAATGTCTTGAGTTCGCTTGACAGCATCAATACTTGTTTCAAGCTGGCATCTTGATATCAAATACAATGGATGAAATTCAAATACAAATTCCTAGAAATCATTCTATAGAAAGAGTGTGAAAATAGAAAAAAAAACATTGAGAGGAATAAAGTAAATAAAAGGCAAGTGTTAAGATTTGCATACATCTAACTTGTCGATCTAGTAATTAAATTAGGCTAAATACTGTACGGAGTACAGTATCATGTTTTGGCGTCATGAATATGGTAAATGGGTGAATGGATAATTACCTTTAATTTTTACAAGTACATTGACCGACAACGTTAGATGCATGTAAAATGCGTCTCCAATTTCCAGCTAGATTTAAATATAGTGTAGACCAGCTAATTCACATCAATGAAGAAATGAAAAATGGTTATTAGAAACCGCAATGGTGGAACAAATTTACGGCTGGAATTAAAACAGCCTTATCGGCAAGTAGGATAGAACATTTCCTTGTCCCAGTTTCAGAGCGGAAGGGTCTCTATTCAATTTCCACAATGTTTTCTCTGTTTGGGACGCGGTGATAATACTGAGGGACGAAAAAGTCATTAAAACAAACTTCCATGCCAACACTTATAACTTTCACAGTTCCATCGACAGATGCCGGCCTATAAAAATGAACTTCATTATACAATCATAAAGCATCCGCCTCATTTGAATATGGCTCATTCAGGGGAGAAACACTTTTCTCTATTAAAACTTAATATTCTCAAGAATAATCACGTTTTATCTTGTGTGGTTTTTAATAGAGATGAATATACAGGAATCAACGTTCAGAGCATTGGAATGGATTAAATATGATAATCATAATGTTATGGACCACGTTTCCATAATACTGTTTCAAATTCCATACCATTTCCATTAAAATAATAATAAATCAAAAATAATTTGGAACTGCTAAGATTAGAACCATTACGTATAATATTATTATGGGAGATGTGACAATTGACTTTTTTTATTCAATTCTCTAGACCTAGACCTAAACGATAATCATTTTCATTAGTGATATCCTTTGTTGGGATATTCCCATCAATATTAATTATACAAAATATCTCAAAACGATTCATCATCTGAAACAGGAATAAGTCCATTTCCAAAACCATGGCAAGTGTCATGAATCATTCTTTGTTTTAAATGACAACACCACATTACAACTTCTAGTTACTCCTGAAAAATTGAATTCAACATTGAGGAGCTATAACCTTGAAAACAGACCAATCTCTTCTAATAAATTAACAAACAAAAATATTTCCACAGAAGAAATCAAAATGCCGAGAAATTCATCTAATTTACGTTTGATTTTTCTCAGAGACAACGAATTTGATAGTTAGCTGACAAGATTCGAATTCGTTTTTCGAGAACCCATCACGTGAGTCACAAGATGAACCATCACTCTCTTTCACTGAGATAATCAGAGAGTATAGAATTCTATTTCTAGAATATAGAATTTCACTTCTATTCTCTCTGGAGATAATAACAAATTCCTTCATGATTGACTTACGTAAGTTGAACGGTGAAGTAATCCGTTTCAAAACAGATGAATACGGAATAGGGTTTCCGGCTCGAATAGAGCAAGCGATGTGGTAAAAGTGGAGTAAGCATTACTTTCTTTCAGAAGGAAAACATGGGAGAGAAAATGAGAGTGTAGCAGGTGTGGAGAGAGAGAGAGAAAGAGTGACACGACC
This sequence comes from Laodelphax striatellus, assembly GCA_017141395.1. NCBI lineage: Eukaryota > Metazoa > Arthropoda > Insecta > Hemiptera > Delphacidae > Laodelphax > Laodelphax striatellus. The sequence goes on along the minus strand of CM029531.1, from coordinate 12,700,389 downwards.
TTGATTTCCCTTTCTAGATCACAGACAGCTAGAAGTGCATTACTGGGTTGGTGAGCGAGGTATGCACTCTAGTCTCGTGCTTGATACTCGATAGTATTCTGTCTCGATAGTTTGTGTGTCTGCCCCGCCCGTGAAAGTTGCCATTGCGAGCCGAATCTTGGTTCGATTGTCAGCGATAACCCTGATCTACAGAAGAGGACGCATCCACCGTTCCGTTCCGGCCAGTCCAAGGCCTCTCAACCTTGACTTTCCTAACCCCGAATACATTCTGTATTACCACACAAACAATGGATAACAATAGCCTCGTGCCTTTGTTTCTAGGTTTGAACAGCGACCACCCACTATTACGTGACGTTGTCTCATGCAAAATAATTCACGACGCTCAATACTTCTTCCTGCACCAGCACCGTCTAACTACACAACAATCCACTCAACCTGCTGCTTCTCTGCACTTTCAAAACAAAACTACTGAATTTTGAATAGGAAAAGAGTTTTTCTTACCAAAAGCTGGAAGTCACGAGATGAAGATGAGCTTTTATATTGAACAAAAATTATGGGAAAATATTTAGGTCTATTTATTTGACAAAGTGACAACAGCTGAAAAATATGGGAAATGCTCAATACATGGATACATGTTTTTGAAAAGTATATCGATGAAAATAGTTTATACATCAATTTTGAAATATGAACAAAGTTCACTTCAATTATAATAAAAGCGCTATACATTTTATTCATTCATTCATTTAATTTTCTACATTCCATTCACAGGAAATACATAAATTAATACGACATATACATATACATCAGATACAATTATTGGGACCGTTACAGTAAAAGTAGCTAGAAAAATTGGAAACCTCATTGAAAATCGGCTTGAGGCACCATTTTGTGGTGAAGAAAAAATTAACGTTCACTTTTGTCCAAAAAGTTTCCTTACAGAAATTTTTTTTTAGAAACACTAATAATTGCAACCTACAGTACATTGGATTTAATATTTTAGGATAACCTGCGAGGACATAAATTTGGAATTCCCTCCTGGCAACAATGATGTAATGAATCTGCTGAATATTTAGTTGCAACATCGAGATCATTTCAACTGACAGTACATAGTCTTCGAAGTTTCGATTCTTTTATTTTTTATCTAACACTTGTATGCTATTCGATACGACTCCTCTTGTCTGAAATGTCGGTGCCAAAATACCTCCAGGCTGCACAGATATGCTGTAATATTTTACAACTCTCCAGCGAAACCAGTTTCAAGGGCATTGGTGACGGATCGCCTGCTCTTGGGTGCTGAATATGAAATCGAGAAGGCATAATCAAAGTCAGGATGATGGGCTAAAACTGCAGATTCACTCTTGTTGGAGAAACAAGTTCTTGATGCATCTAAATCTGGATGCAACACCACCGTGAGTGAGAGACAGTGGCGGAGCTGAGGTATTCACTGCTGTACATCTCAATTCCTGAACATGCATTGAATTTCAATTATTTATCGTGTCTGTCATGTTCTCTATTTAAAACTCAATTCTACATTTCAAGTACACGCTTACAGCATAGCGACACTCTATTTCCAAGTATCAGAGTTTCTCCGCTAACATTATTCAAGAATTGGACAAGTTATGCAGTAACTGTCGTAGTTTACGAAGCCTACATTTACACAAACATGAATTGGAGTTAGTATACATTAAATTCAACTCAGAATGACACAACACGAATCATAGATACAGATAAATTCGAAAAACCTGGTCATTCTCCAGAATAAGTATCAGGAAATAAGAAGATCAAGATGGAAGAAGAAGACAAGAAAGATAGTGGGATAGAAGGAAGAAAAGGAACATCAGGAAAAATAAAAAGGATAATGTGAAAGGAGAAAGAAGAGAAGGAGAATAAATCTCATTCATCTCAAAAACAATAGTTTCTCTTTTTTCCTAAAACTGAGAAGGTTATGGGAAAAGAAGAGGAGAAACACTGGGGGAGATGGATCAAAAAGAACATTAAGGAGAGATAAAAAGACAATCAGGGAATAAAAGAATTGTATAGTAAGGAAAATCCCCTAGAAAATCAATTATACTCAGGATGTAAATCAATATGCCAATCCAACGCCATAACCTTGGCGTTTTCCCCCAAAATAACAATTCTTCAACATTTATATTGCCTCATAACTCTTGAAAAATGAATAAAAACAGCAATCTCTGCGTTTCATGGCTAATAACCTAAGATGACATCAGGTGTGAAGCAAATACGATTGAATTTGTTGACAATGATGACCGCCATCATTCTGTGTGACAATAAAGTACCACACTACATTACAAAATAAGGGAGTACTCAATAAGGAGAGATGTATCTTGTTCTTCACCCACACCCTTTCTGTCACAGCCTTCTCAATTGGAAAGAGCAGCAGCAGCAGCAGTAGCAGCAGTCACGTTCTCAACAACAACTCACCAGATCGAAATTGAATTTCGCAGTTCTCCCTTGACGCTTCCCCTAACAACAATAGCTGCTTATGTTTTGCGACTGAGCAGCGAGCTAGCGAGCAGTCGGCGGCGACAGGATGCTCTCTTATCTGCAAGGAAATTTGATTCGTTACGTCGCGATACGTTGACGACGCGCCTCTAAAAGCTGCAGGACTGCTACAAGTCATCCACCGAATGTCTTTGCAATTTCCTACTCTTCACACCAGCCAGCCTTCGTCCACTATCAAGCCTCAACTCACCTCTACAAAAGATGTAGACTCACCTCTACTATATGACACTGTGTGACACTTAGCCAAGATTAATAGGTAACAAAAGGTTCAAGAAACTGGGAACTTGTGGTTTGTTAAAATGAGTTTACAGAAGCCTATATCCAACAAAACTTGATGAAATGGTTTCACGAGGAATTGAATTGCATTTTGTATTCGTCTCCTAACACAAATGTACGAAATGATACCTGGAAATTTAAGATACAATATTCTTTCATTTACAGATAGTCGAGTGCCACTCAATATTGGTATTGGCCCCCAGGGTAATATTAGCTTTATTATTTAAATCTATTATGTATTTTCTCATAGAAATAATTATGAACGGAAATGAAGCGAAATGGAAATGGAAGGTAGAAGAAGCTACAGTGTATAATAGCTGGAGGGCATGAATGAAATCTTCCTGAAGAAAAATTGATTGGTAGAAAAGGAATGCCAAGTAATAGAAAGAAGTAGAAGTGCAAGCCTTTGAATCAGTAGAAAGGTGAGTGGGATGAATGATGAGCGAAATTTGAAACACATTTGAATGATTTTTCAAAATGAGCTCGATTGCACATCAAAAGAATGATTTTCTGAAGGTGAAAATCACTATTAACTGAGTAACGAGGTCTAATAACTTGCTATGAGAGTGACATCAGGTTTATGACAAGAAAATTATTTTAATGACTTCTTCGAATAGCCTAGATAGTGCAATTTGCAACAACAGTATTTGATTTCTTTTTACTTGCAATAATATCACACCTTTTTTACCTTCAATATCACACCAGGCTACAAGGCGTTTGAATCATTAACCAGCACCATTCAATTAGTTTCTTCAAAAACATTATAATGAAGTCAATTCAATAAAAAATTTCTATTTTGCACACAAATAGTTCACAAACTTAACGTAGTTGGCACCTAATTATTAGCCACTACTGACATGAGGATACTGAAATCGAGGATATTCAGCGACTCGGAGAACACACATCCGAATTTTTTACTGATTAATTTCAATGAGTCAGAAATCGTAACGTCTGTACGCCATCATTTGAAAACACCTGTTTGTTATGCGAGTGCCTTACTTTGACAGTAAGTGCCTAACACTTTCAGTGTTACAGTAGACGTTGCTGTAACATAAAATATCATTACTGTTGCTGTAAAATATCATCATACAGTATACAGTATAGTATTGCAGTAACATTATCACTCAATTAAAAAATATTACATACAACCAACAAAATTATTTGAATTCGACTGATTTCATAAAGAGAGGACCCTGCATATTTTTTTTTGTAAGTTTTGTTACAAATTGTAAAGATTGTAACTTGAATGAATTCGATTATTGTAACTGACAATACAATCTAAATGGGAAGTCCACAGTTTGGATGGAAAACGAACCGATGACGCACTTTCTGCAAAACTATTGCTGGAAATAATATCGATTGCAAAAAGCAGCCGACTTGTTTTTAGGTGTACGCCATCGATGAAGCTAGAAACCCACTCACAGAGTGGGCACACTTCCAGAAAAGTTACTGCCGCTCCGAAATGGAACCCAGCTAAGGCAAGCTGGAAAGAAAATAATCCAGGAAATGCGCCTGCAGCCACAGTGTCGGCGAATTGGATAGAACAGTGATAGAATTACTGCCTACTACCCTGTAATCAATAACCTGTTGTTTTCAATTCAATGCCAAAAAAGTGCTACAAGAAGTCTGGTACAACGGGACGCCACGTGGCGACGGAATCAGGACAACCAAGTTCACACATTTCTTGTGCAAAGGTGCAAAGAAAAAGAAATCCAGTGCTAATAGAGTACTTAATTAAGAATAGACTTAGTAGAGTTACTAAAATAAGTAGAGTGCATTTGGAAGGAGAGATAACTCATCTAAGTAGAGAGTATGGAAACGGAACCTGGAGCCTATTGAGTAGAGTTACTCAACTGAGAAGCCGTTTATTTATATTAGTCATATAACATAACTTATTTTTCTTAATTTATATATTATTCTCTATTTAATAATATATTTTCTTTTTTTTAATTTTGTGTAGGCTACATAAGATTTTCTATATACTTTAATGTATTGTGGCGAAAAGGATATAAATTTGAGTTGTAGTTTGAGAGTGTCCTATAAATAAAAGATTTATATTATACAGATTTAGATAATCCTATCGATAATAGATTTTATTTATATTATTCATACTACATAACTTATTTTCCTTAATTCATATATTATTTTCTATTTTATAATATATTTTCAAATTTGAAATTTAATTTCATAAAATGGCCAAAAACTAGATTAAATAAAACGTTATAGAATAAACAAGTCTTCAAGCAAAAGCTCCACGTCGGAGCATTCGGTTACTAGAGCATTCTATTACACGACTCACAAGAGATTTGGGTTGATCGATAAAATCTGGATCAAGTGTGAAGTGCAATAGATCGACTGGCTTCGTTATTGCAGGCTGGCATCAAATTAAAACCGGTCAAGTTGTAATATTATGACCAGAACCAGAATAGGCTCACTATCACTTCACTTCTTGACCACAACAGGTCGACGACATCAATTATTATTGCACACCAATGAGGTAATACCATTATGACATTGAAGTGCTGTTCTCAAATGGCACACGCCTCTAGTTAAGAGCGAATTTAACGAGAGAAAACGACAAAAAAGTAGTTGAGAGATAGAGAGAGAGAAAGACCAGTTACACGCAGCACAGTGCACGATCAATGTTAATTGATCGTTTTTCTATTAACCTAGAAAAAGTTTCTGCAATTCCATCAATATAAAATGGAGCAACCATGTTTTCGTATCAGCTAGTTGAGCGTACAATGTAAGTTTACACCACTACTTACCAAATGAAACAACTTTTGGCGACGAGAAGTTCAAACTAATTTAGTAGCGACAAGTATGGCAGTAATAGCTTCAACCTTTGCAAAACGGCTAATATTTCAAGAATACCGACGGTTTAAATGGGCGAGTAAGGTTACTTACTTGCAACTTGAAACTTAATACTAGAGATAATTTCAATAGAGAACCATTGCCAGTCAGTTGAAGATGTTGCAACAAACTTGCACAAAATGAAACAGTTTTCAAATGGATGAAGTTAATATGAGAGAAAGGTGACAATTTGTAATATTTATTTAAAAGGCATAAGCTATAATCAACAAAATGAACACTGAAGTTGATTTGTAATGAAAAACCTTTATTGTTGTTGAACATACAAAATGATGCCTTTTCCAATTAATTTTAGTTTAAAATTTCAAGCGGAATATTTCTTGAGCATTATTTGAATGTAAATTTACAAATTTCAAATTAAATATGTCTAGACCTGTAAAACCTTAGCAGTCGAATTTTGTAGGGAAGAATAATGCACATATGGAGAGAGAAAGAAATCATAAAGAAGTTGAAGATTTGATTTTACACAGAAGTATGAACAATCTTTACAAATAAATCATCATCAACAAAATTCCCCTTGCTAACATTCCATTTTCCTGGAAGTTTTCTCTATTTTGACCATCACATCATCAAATCATAAATTTTATTGAGGTTTTCCTGGTGATGAACCGCTGTACCAACTGTAAATATCATGAGATATTGACATGTCATGACATTTGTGTACATCATTCACCAGTCTTCAAGCTAGATCCTAGATGTTGTGCTTGTGCAGAGTTATGCTTGAATATTTCAGTCCGTATTATACAAACACCGCGGAGTAGGCCTAATAAGCAGATGCAGCTTCTTGTGCGGCGTTGTTTGAACGAGCTGTTGGTAGCCGAGATTCGGTGGTTGCTTTTGGAGGTGGCGCAAGCTTTACTTTGCTAGCAAAGAGCTTAGTTTCGTTTTCAGAAGAGGCCGCTAATTGGAGCCGCCAATGACGACGCCATCTGGTGACGGAAGCGTCAACTAGCGATTCGCGACCGCCCGCACATTCAAGCGGTGTAAACATCGCTGCGCCTCCAGCCAATTGTAAACAACCAAAGGCAACCGTTTCCACTTCAACCACCAGCGAGCTCTCTTGGGAAACCCTGTCACTAACTGTATTTTATCTGCAATTGAATTGCCTTGAAATATCCGTTAAAGCTGTCAATTACTCGTTCAAAAGAGAACAGTTTAATTAGGTTCAAAGGTTTGTGGTGGATGATGTTAATAATTTCATTCCATTATTGCAGTATATGATAAAGTATATTAGTATAGTTAGTATAGTTTATATTGTGTTTTGATTCATTTATAATATTATTATTATTTATTATATTATTCATTATTTATTTTATTATTTATTATTTTAAACTAAGCTAATCAAGGAAAAGTATTGTTAAATTAAGTCTAGGATTATTTGAAGTACGAAATATGATTGAAGTTACTGAAGGTCACTGCTGTTACTGTTAAAGTTAGTTGAAATTGTTCAGAGATAGCATGATAATAGAGAATAATAAATTATACTGGATAATGGATAACTATGAGAAAAAATATTTCTCTACTGCTTGTTGACATAGATCAATAGAGAAATGTTTATCCTAGAAATATCCATTGTCCAGTATAACTTATTACTCTATTATTATGTAATATCTGAACAATTTTAAATTACTTTAACAATGCCCCTCCTTCCCCTAAGAAAAACTATTGGCCAACACTACTTATCTATCTTCCAATCGACTATAATTTTCAAGGTATAGTATGCTTTGAATCTTCGGATTACTTGAGAATCAAAATAGACAGTGAATGAAGTCAGAACCTTGCTTATCTGGAATCCATCGTGAATTTGGAATATTTGCGATGTTTCATGAGGAATTAGTTAATTGTATTATTGGACCGTCTGAATAGTTCACTAGATTTTAGCTGCACAGACTGAACAATAACATTCCTCCCTATTTTGATCAGAACACTTGAAATTCTTCTTCAATGGACAAATTAATATCTTGTGGATTTGTTTGGATCCAGCTGTTTCTCTCACTTTTCCAGATTATTTCTTTTAATTCAAGTAGTAGTATTCTTCTTTTTTTTACCCGGCGCTACAGCCGTAGGTGAGCTCTGGCCTCCTTCACAACACGCCTCCATTCTTCTCTGTTCATCGCTCTTTCTTTCCATCCTCTCACCACCATCTTTCTCAGGTCATCCTTCACTTGTATTATTATTCATTATTATCATCATTTATTATTATTATTACTTATTAAGTATTATTCAAAAGATTAAAATTTTTCAGTATTGGCGATCAATATGAAATCAAAATGTAGAGTAACTTCTTGAATATTCAAATTATGACTTTCTACTTTCACCAAGTTGAAACGGCAAGTTCCAAGTACTTGGTACATCTGACAAGGAAGATCTAGGAGCTGTCCTACTTACGGCATTATAATCATAGTGCAAATCACTGTTAATAAGTCCTCTGGATTAATAGGCTTACATAATTTCAGAGAAAGATAAATATTGCATCATTTCAGAAACACTTTTAAGAGCTGTCATTATTTAGCGTTACTCCGCTGAAATCAAGATCACATCATGCAATCGGTCAACTAGTAAAAAATGAATGTAATAGTGGTAATCGAATTGCATGACAACTGCATTAACCTTGTTTCTTGCGACTGGATTTCAACTTGCTCCAACAACCGTTCTACTTCGAGAGCGGAGTAATTGACCAACACTTCAATTACAACTAAGGATATTTAGCTCAAGTTGAGACAAGAAATAAATTGTATTTACTTGTATAATTATTGTCGTAATATGGAAGTGGAAAAAGTATTTCTAACTAGGCCGTGCTAGGTATAGTCCGTATAGCCTATACTAGTTATGCAATGATAATAAGTAGGCATAATTGGATAAGTTATAATTAAAGGGCCTCATGATAATTAAGAATATACTGCTTTGATGATAAGTACTGATATGATGCAATATCCGAATTTATGGAATTGAGTCCATGATGCATTTCCTTGTACTAGACACAATTCTTGCTTTTGAAAAATTTCACAAGATTACTGAGATTTCACTCGTAATAATTCTGTGGAAGAAGAATTAATCAATCAATGGTCGAAGCATTCATTAACTGATTCTCACTTTCGAAAACTGTTAAATGATAAGCTAAGAATCACTTATCAAATAGAATAATGCTCCTTTTTTTGTACTACAGTATACATATAATTTCTGTTGAATTTCCATTGTTCTTGCAATTTGAGTTATGGTTTTCATATCATAAAAGCAAAATTGTTTGAATATTAGTCGCTTCCAGACATAATGTGGAAATATAATGAGTAGATATAAGAGAAGATATGTGAAAATATGTTTAGATATAATGTGGAAGAAAATTGATAAATCTACAACCAAAATATTTCGTATAATTCTGTGCATTGTAAGACATTCTATATGAGCGCACACTTGAACAAAGTTGAGACTGGAAAATAGTGAGAGGCCAACTGTTTTGTGAGAGAATTTATGAGGTGCAGTATATTGCTCGAGTCTTGAAGACCTTTTCCGTGGAAATTTATTAACTGCTCTATCCGTTGCTGAGTTCGGCGTCTGGATAATGCTGGAAAATGTCACAACAAACAATAAGCGCTAAGCAAGAGAGTTCTGATATGAACGCTATCCCGAGACAGGCCACTAGGTAAAACTCCACTTTCCTAACATATCGGGTTTCTGTCCCCGCTCAGGTGTCACGTAGAATGATACTTCATCCCATCACAACGTATTATTGGACACGGGGGAAACACTTTTCAAGTTCTTGGAAAGTTATTTCGGAGTCACATTAGGCTCGCAGAGTTTGATATCACGCTGTGTACACATTGATATCACAGTTATACATGAGTACAACTGTCAGGCTATTTTCGCTACTATCTGAGCCGTAATTATTCGTCCATTCACACGAAAGTTCATTCCAATGTCATACAGAATTTTCAACTTAGAGCTTATTAAATTTGAACTTGAAACTCATCTCTAATGTGAGGGTGATAAGTGATTCAAACATAATTAAACCAATGATTTTCTCTCATTTTAATTCTGCAAACAGACGAAATTTATCAATTCAATCTTCAAGAATTTTCTTTAAACAACTCTAGCTCTAGAAAATGGGATATTATTTGCAACTAATAGGCTAACTGTAATAGTAACAGATTCTTCAATTGAATGATGATTGTTCACTTCCTAGAATTTTACTGCAAAATATTCAACCTGAACAAAACTCTAATGGTAGGGAACTACTTATCTATTTCTCTAACATCACATAAAACACTGTTACAAGACAGAAAACTTATTTACATTGATATTTCACATAACTCGTACGTAATAATATAAACAGTAGTGTTCCAGGAGCCGCCATAGTGCAGCAAAACAACACGGTCCACGAAACGATAACTCACTTGTTTACCATGTGCATGGTAAATATTTACACTCAGTGTTTGATGGGCACAGGATAAGAGAAGAATGAATATAGAGTACACAGATGAGCCTTATTGAAAAATCACAGTTCAAACAGTAGAGCACAATAATTTCAAATGTTGAGAGAAGCCAGACGGTGTTTCGATCTGCAACTGGTCGCTCGCTCTCTGAAATCGGAACAAAAACAGAAATATTTTGGTGGGCAGCGAAGCGACAGCTATTCACGTATTCAGGACTGATTAAATTTCCTGCCGATTATATGGCGAATGCGGGCTCACAGGCCAAAGTAGGCCTCATCGATATGGGGGTGGAAGGGGGCGAGGATGAAGTCAATGTTATCCCGTCCCAGCAGCGTTTTAATTAGTTTTGTGCTGGATTCTTCCTCTTTGCTCAAAGAATGAAAATCGGTGCCGTCCCAGGAGTGCAATGCACTCCGAAATTCCTGTTCGTTCAGAATCACATCTATGCACGCCACGCATACTTCGATCCGATTACGAATAACTGCTTTGATCAGCAAACGCAAATATTCAAACAGCCATTTCCTCCTATCGAAACAACTCCTGGACAAATTCCGAGCAGAATCAAAAAGCTCACCCGTTTCACAAAGGTTAGGTTTCTACGAATTTGAATTGTCTATTTCTAAATAACTTTGTTTGGGAGTAAATGTTGGAATAATTTATGCCAAACGCAATACATGTCAACTATTGTTGAACCGGTGCTTCGAAGTAGAAATAACAAATACTTGTTATGAAATGAATGTTTTTAGGTAACTTAATTCGGAATAAAATGTTAGGATACTATTTTTAAAAAAATTAACAAATTATTTCTGGTCAGAACAAAATTCTGTTCCAAAGTGATACAGAAATACAGTATTAGGATATCTACTACATTTCTGTACTCTGTAATCTCAATTGTTTGTGTTTCACTAATAATCTGATTGATTGATAAAATGAGGATCTGATTGTACAATTTTTCTTTCACGATGTATCACTTGATAATTCCCATAATTGACGTACTAACTGAATGTTGCGTGCAGCTATCAAATGGCGTTTGTCTTGAACTCTCTCGAAGATAATTGTTCTGTGAAGATTGATGGCTTTATGGTTGTGCGATTCGCTCATTCCAGTAATTTGTGGCTGCGCTCGGGTGTCTACACGTAATCAAATTGCTAACCACCAAATCAATTCAGGGCCTCGACCGACTTGATCTAAGACACTGATTTGAGAAATAACTGACTATTCACGTATCATTTCAGCTACTGGAATAACTTTTATTTTTCCCATTTGAGTGGAATATTGATCAACAAAGGTTATTGAAGGAATTAGTCTTTTTATCAACCATCCATGATATATACTTAACTCACCCACTACTCGTATAACATTCTCGTATAATTTAATGAGGTTGAACTTGAAAATGAGGGGAACAACCAGAACAGTAAGTTCATACTGTATATTTTTACATATTTCAAAAAATTTCTTGTTACTATGAAGAACTTGTAATATAATGAATCAGTTCACGATATTACTTATACAAAGTTTTCAAATAATAAATACCTGATTTAACGTTATTTTTTATTGGTTATTCTACTCAAACTGTGATAATTTAATGAACGTTTTCCATTGATCTTCCTTCACTTTGTACACTAAACAGACGTGCAACTATATAATTCGTGATAAAAATTATTCATGAAAGTAGTTTTTTCTTCTAGGCTATTTATTGAACAAGGTTGCTGGTCAAATAGGTTTCCAAGCATTACTCTAGTCAAGTTCTTTATTGATAACGTCAAAAAATACATAGCTGTTTTGTAGTTTTATAGCTTATAGAACAGTATTGGAGAAACCTATATACTTTTTTATTTGTAATCACATTTATATTTTGAATTATGCACAATATTCCATGAGATCAATGTATTTCAATTTGAATGTTTTTTACTTTGAGGCCAGCGAGACGATCAATAATTCACACAAGTAAATATGTGAACAAGTCGAATACATGGGCTTATTGTGTGTGAGTCTAAACATAGACTTTCCGGAAAAGGTGTATTACAGTATGAGAAACGTTCCCAACGCGCTGAATAATAGAAAACGGGGGAAAATTGAGTACGGAATGCTTTTAAAGTAACGTAAATATTGGCAAGAATAATAAATTCTGGTCTCGATGGAATTCACAAGAAAACGAGAGAGCTGAAGCAATATGAGTGAGGAGGCTCTCACACGGAATAACAGAAATACGGGGTAATTTTTGTGTGGCATTGATTGTAGCCACGCAAAGGAAAGGACGCAATGGTGCTTGCAGTACTTGAAGCCAATTGTGAGGCACAAGTGAGTTCACTACTTCAAATTGGAAACGCACAATAGCAACAGAGCAATGATCGCGTGCCACAAGCAACACATGAGAGCACGATTACGTTGCATTGCAGTCTGTTTCAAAGGTCACAGCCTGCAGCAACATTCAACACTAGGAAACAAACCAATGACCATCCGTTCTTATCTAGCTCATGTAATTCAATTCAGGCAATGTCAATTCTTGCAAACACAAAATTATGGCTATTTCCTTTTTTCTAAGAAGAAAAATAGTGGAAAAGATTAAGCATTTCAGAAGAAGTGAACTTGTGCAAGAGTGTCCAATTTAAAAGAGCTTATGTTCCGCAGAACGTAATTGCTGGATCTTCAAGGAAAGCTCCACATCACCAACCTTTTTGTCGGAAGGTCACACTTGTTATCAAATAAGTCTATTGTAACGAAACCATTTTATTGGATGAATTAAGTTGGATCATGCTATTTACCCCTCAATTTAGTATTTTAAACATAAAATAAATTGATAAAATAATAGCCATCTATTTTTATTTGATGAGACTAGACAAGGACAAGTGCTTCTGTGCTATTGAAATTTGAACTTCAATAATAGGGAGATTCTAGTGAAGGGTAAGTAACAATTTTACAAAGATGACTTCGAGAAGATGAAGATTCCGATGTAATAAATCCAATGAACTTAGAGAATGTTGAAAACAAGAAAAGTATTAATATGAATGGAATATTTCAATTAAGATGTATCTGATATTTTTGATCTTATGCATCAATCAGAGTTACAAAACCTGTAATCTTGATTTTTTAAAATGTTTTTCATTCGCCTATTCAATTTTTATGTCAATTTACATTACGACACTGGAAAAAATGCTAAGAAGTCTAGATGAATTGGGATTCAAATACGGAGTTTCATAAAAGTTGTTAAATATTGAAAAACATGCTGAGCGATTCTATATGAAGGAGAAAGCTCAATAACTATGAAGATAAAGTCAGCAATGAGATTTGAACTTTGATGATAAGTGTGATTATCACTTATTACCTAGAAAGAAAATACTGTCAATTAGTGAATAGTGAGATATGAAAATTCACTTAGAGAGGACTTCGACTAATACGAACTTTTGCAATGACTGTTCAATTCTTTCCATTGTTAAGATTAATTAGAGAGAGACTTAGTATTTAAAAAGTTTGAAATACTATAGTTACATAATAGAACTTTACTCAAAATGCTCACGAGGAGAAAAACAGTATAAAAAAGGTGAGAGAATAAAGCTTCAGTGCAAGAGAAAATGGAATTCTCATACTTAATTAAAGTGTCAGTCCCAAATGGAAAGTACCATGATAATACCTAAGGAGAATTCAATCTGTTGCACTTGGAAAAGAAGTGTTGTAAGAAACTTTCTTCCACAAGATGCCAACCCAAACCCATGGCATCGCTCTGTAATTACCATTTCGTCCAAGATAGTTGACAACGAGGAGCCTCCTATTGAATGAATAACACCTGATTGGAGGAAATAAGTTACTATTAGCGCTCCATAATAAGAAGGGAGTTTCCCTTAGAAAGAATGCCTAACTAACACTGATTTTAGTTGTGCTATTTCAAGATGAGACGACAAAATGCTTCTGGATTTTCACATGAAAATACAAAAATAGCATTCGTTTTCAACACTTATTTTCAAAATTAGAATGTGATACGTCAATCTTTATGCCTGCTCTTGAAACTCATTGAATTTTAATAAATCTCACAAATTTCAATAGAATGAATAATGGGTTCGGAACCCACCCTAAGCTTTAAATCCAATATTATCTCCTCATTACTCATGCACAAGCCAAAAGCTTATGTGGTCATCATGCTCAGCATAGAATAAAATAATAATCGACTTTGTAGTTTGTCTGCATGTCAGATATCTTTGTAGTATATCTGATATCGGCAAACACTAATATAATATGTAGCCTACTTTTCTACTTTGAAGTCATCCACACTGAAGATATATAGGCACATAAGATAAAAGTTAGATCAACTTACGCTATCCGTACACGCTGCTTTGATGCATGAATGTTTAGAAAGTGCAAGTAGGAAACAATGACCCACCTGGAAAATAAAAGGAATGAATTAGTAAGAATAACTGCGGTATCACAAGAGTAAAATTTGCAACGAAATCATCCTTTTAAGGAAGTAATGACATTTTTATACATGAACATCTGATTACTGTGTCCAGAATTTATTTTTTCTCATTTTGCTAAGAATCTAATTAGTTTAACAAAATACCCATGTTTCAATCAGTTATAAAAAATTCTATCAAGGCAAGGAAGTGGTTATATTCAATAATTCGTGGAATTGGTAAACTCAACAATTTTATGTTTGGTGGCAATTTATTGAGTGGTCTGACAATAAATATATAAGTTTTCGCATGAAGACAGAGTGAGCAATCTAACTAAATTCCCCCAAACTCTGAAAATGCACTACATAAAATCGATGAGTTGCAATAAACATCCCAACGTTAATTCCCAAAACAACTCCGTCAACAGCATCGCTTTAGTAAATCGTTTTCTCGGTTCGACGCCATATTTTATGAACAACTCATTAGATAGCTGATCGAAAACAACGCAAAAAATCCGGCCGACTAATGACGGGGAAGATATAGGCGTATTAGGGTTGATGGAAACTGATACAGCCAGAATAAATCGGGCCAAGTAAATAAGTAAATTATTCGCCAGCAAATTGCATAGGCTACCCCGCATCTAAAAGCGACTAACTTTTAGCAACAGCTAGTTATCGAGCGTCACAGTGACGTCACAAACGCTCATCACTGATCACGAAACGCCCGCGTTCATTAACGACATGCGTGAGCATCAATTAGCGGTTGTCAGCGATCGACATCTTGCATCACCACATCATGTGTCTGCCATTACTCCCCCATCAAGACACCCCCAGTCATTAAAAACACACTTCCCCCACCCTCGCACTCCTATATCGAGTTATGACACTAATGGGCTGCTCACATTCCTTAAAAATTATATCACTCACCCCTAGTTGATACTCTATTAAAATTATTATCAAACGCCTAAAAAATAGGTCTATCGCTCGTCTCAGAAGTTTACGAGGCTTTCAAGATTTTAGAGTGGGGAACCAAGCTTCTACGCTACTGAAATAATTTCATTTTTTTATTATATCTGTCGAACTGATCTTCTTCCTTCATCAAAAGAAGCTGTTATTTTGATGTGGTAATTCTATGAAGAAGAAGAATTTAGTTATGATTCTCAAATCAAAGGTACAGCATGCAACTTAAATATTATATCAGGAGTAATTCTAAAACTACTGTAGTAAGTTTTGCAGTTGGGTTTGTGTTTTCCAATCAAGTAAATATTGTATTCAGTTATTCAATGCAGCTTAATTATGTTCTATTCAATCAGAGCAACTCTATTGAATGAAAACTGCAACAATGTTTCTGACAATGAGGATCGATTTTTTATGAAAAATTACTACAAATTTAAATCAATGATTACTTCGAATATTCATGATTTATTCACATTTCTATTCCAAGCACAGTTTTTTTGTAGCGATTCAAAAAAATACACAACTGAGACAGTAGATTATAAAACATGTTTCACAAATTTTGGATATGTTAAAAATGCGTAAAGCTACTTTTCTTGAGAACCTCTCTATTTCCAAACACAAATTAATAATGATTGTCAAATAACGTACGTGGTTTCTTCTCTCAATTTCATTCATGATGAGGTAAACAACGTAATCAATAGTAGAGAATAAGAATGAGAGTTCAAAACTCTTCAAAACCAGTGCATCTCGAAGGAGGTTGAATGAATAAACGGCACAATGGAATGATAAATTTGCTTAGAATATTATTCCCAAGAGTGGCAACACAAAACGTTTCACAAAATGTCGCTGCTACGACGACGTTCCATCGTTGCCACTCATATATCACCTAGCGAATAAAAGGGTGTCTCATTTGAACTTTGGTTTAATGTGTAATAATATGCATCTTGCAAGACGGCGGGTGCCGCTCTGGTGCTTCTATTTTATTGTTATTTTTTATATTTCGCAAGAGTTGGAAGAAAGTCCACAGTCGTCTATTCGAACCCTACTTCTCATGAAGCTAAACACTCCTTATTTTTCTCTGAAGTCTCTTCGCTACCTCATCACCACCCTCCACAGTCCTCGTTTATACCTTCTCAAACAAAGTTCTTCTTCAGCTGTTCTCCCATCCCACTCCATCCACCTCCGCTATTCATTACAATGACCTTTCACCTCTCCTGCACTGTCGTTTGTCGTCACTAAACGAAACAGAACGCTACAGTTGTTGTTTTGCGAGCGCGACAGTGGCCACTTGGAAAACATCTCAATAACAATTTGACAAACGAAGTCCTTTCCCAACCAATATAAAGTTCGCAGTGTTCCCTTTAGCCAATCACCGAAAGAGCTCGGTTGATTCATTACAGAAGTTGCGAAGTTGCTCTCAATTGAAATGGAAGCTGATCGTGTTCTCAATTTGTTTCCATACAAAGAACAGGAATGAATAATTCTCAAATTGACAATTACCTATAATTGATGCTGATAATAAATCTATTACAAAGGTAGCAGTCACATGGAAACAATGTAAGGCTTCTGTAAATTATAGAGCAGAACTCATCATTTACTCAAATTAAACTCCAATTTCATAATCATGGAAATAAATTGGACAAACAATAATTTTGATTTCAATCCTATCTTCTAAACCAATCTGAACCACATGTGAGATGTATATGATTATTGCCATCCACATTTTGATTAATTTCCGGGTAGATGAATAATTAGACATCATGTGTCGCAATTGTCTTTTGAATTGTATTACTTTTTTCTTGATTGTGAAGAGATCTAATGAATGAGTTATCTCCTTAATTTGTCATCTGGAAAGTTCATAATCATTAAAAATTCAAGGCCATACCTTGAATTCGCAAACACTTCATAAAACTGTTAAAAGACTAAATTCATGAGAGAACCAAACTCTATAAGCCTCAACCAGAACTATAAATTGAATATGCATATTAATTTTATTTATATACAGCATTTTCCAAATACATGCATCATACAAGTCATATGTTATGGATATCCATCATAAACGTACTGGAATTCATGACGTAACTGGGAATAATGTTGAGATTGAATAAACTTTTCATATTTTTGTTTCAATTTCTTCAGTTTCATTGTACATCATTCAAATGTCAAAAACATAGAAGTTTGATAATCTCCCCCGTCCTACTTGCGAACAAATTATAGCCTCAGTCAAAAATAGAAAATACATTTCTATAAAACATAGAAGTCATTCCATGGCTGGTGCAACAGTTGTAAAGTGATACAGTTGAAGTAACTTTTCGCAGAGAGCATTATTCATTGTGCTGCCATCTGTAATTGATATCACACCGATTCCGAAAATCGTTGAGCTTCATCGCATCAAATATTTTTCAGGGTCTCTGGTGGTTTCTAATGATATCGACTCTGAAATCACAGCCTCAACTAGAACCACTAGAACTCCCACCCCCTCCAACTGATCTGCCAGCAAGAGTATGGAAACTGAGTTCTCGGTTCTGTATCATTAATTTCCATCCTCCACGAACAAAGGAAAATGAAAAGTGAGAGGCGGAAGGATTTTCTCAGAATCGCTTTCCAATCTACCGCTCACACTTGAATCATTACTGAACTTGTAGAATAAATTACTGTTAAGTCTATAGATATTAATTTCCAGGAAATAATGGGATTCAAATATGGGGACAGTTTGCCAGTGAAGAAGTCGATATGCCAATCAATAATCAGAAGAAAGAAGGGTGAATTGATAACAAACAAGTGTTTGAGCTTTTAGATTTTTGACAAAACAATTCTAATAACACTTTCTACAGATTTAGATGTGGATTCTAAGATCCGTTCTACTAAAGCTGAAATACATATTTATTCTTCACAAATTTAAATTAACTCCTGATAAAAATAATAAAAAAGAGAGTTTTCACAATTTTAAGAACACAGCAAGAAAGACTTATGATTGAATTCAATCTGTGAATTTGAAAATAAACTAATGTTTGAACTTGAGCATGAGATGTTTCTTTCTATGAACACGGAACACTTGGAATCTTATCGTGAGAAAAGATGAAGAGAAGAAGGGAACTCATTTGTGAAACTTTAATTGCATGCTTAAGAAATCTAGAACACTAGAAGAATAAGTGACTCCGTAATAAGAAGTAACTGAGTTCATCAGGCATCCAGGTTAATTTCAAGAATTCTAGTTTTGATTAGAATACTGTAATTTTGATTACAGTCGTAAAATAAGCATTGTGTTATTGCACTTATTTGGATATCAACCAGAAACAGAAGTTTACGACAGTTCATGATAATGAAGCAAGCATCCAACTACGCATTCAAGTATTCACCTACATCATTACAAATATTACAAGTTATTCATGAATGTGTAATTTTCATGAGGAAAGCGCACTCGATTCACGTCCAATCATTTCCAGGGTCACGTTCAAGGTATTAAGAAACGGCAATGCAGTTGGAGACAAGTTGTCGGCGATCAATAGTCAGATGATTGCAACTAAATGCAAACGTGAAATGGTTGAGACAAATTGGAATACCGTACGTCATTATTGTGAGATATTGAGAGCTTCTGGAATAACTTCATTATCGATGTATTTTATGGATTCTAAATCTGCGGAGCACTGCGACTCCATACTTTTATTAGCTCCCTGGAGTCTGTTATTCCTCTCAGGAATGATACTATCCCCAATAACAAATGATAGCTCGCTGGGAACACATCAAAGTAACAGCGGGCAAAGACGACAGCTGTGGAACAATATCGACTATAAAACCATGAACCCGAGGTTTTAATATCGAATAAGCGGTACCATTTCTATATTCGTGAAAGAGCCTTAAAAATATGAGATATTCCTTATCTTGATTTGCATATAATTGTATCCTTTAAAAACAGATGTCGCTCGCAGGAAGATTTCCCCTCTAGTTTTTCTCTGAATATTGGAATTTGTCCCCTTGTCAGCACATTATTGTCAATTCACGAAAACTTGGATTTTGTTTATAGAGATTTGAAAGATTTTTGAACAAAAACGAGCATTCAACAAAGAAGAATATATGGAAATGGAAGGAAATTATTTCAATATTTTATTTTATTAATTCATTATTAATTATTTTAAAAGAAGAAACACAACATACAGTATAATAAGTGTATTAACACAAAAATAAGATCACTTTGAAGACATTAAAAGTAATCTATCTTTGTAATTTCACTCACTCAGCGATGAAATACAATCCTTATAATTTGCTCAACCCTTATTCGAAATCCAAACTTTATAGAATAGAAATTCAGTTCTGGAAATGAACAAAATTTCATTTGCGTTCCATGGAAATTTATGTCAAATACTTTTCAAGACAAAAAGAAAATCTATTCAATTCAACCTTGTAAGAAACTTAGGCTAGGCGTACACCGGTTAGTCAAGACAAGACATGACTAATCGGTGTGTGTTGCTTCATAAGCAACTATGTGAAGTACTGTGACTAAACGTGACTAATCTCGTCTTGTCTTGTCTTGACTAACCGGTGTACGCCTAGCCTACACCTTAATTGTGAGAAAACAGTACTCATCATTGCTTATAAGTAGATCAAATCAACAGAAAAATCAATTCGAAATGCATTGTTCACCAACTTATCACGAGCACTGATGGAAAAAGTTGAAATAAGTTCTGAGAAATATTAAAGGAAAGTGTGGTACATTGTGGACTATAAAAGCGTGGTAGATGGTTATAAAAAATTGGAACGATCACTAGAAAATAGCAGGGAGACAGATGGAGAAAGAGAGGGAGATATAGAAAGAGAGAGAGAGGGTGTGAGATGGGGCGAGCGTTGATTAGGGAAAGAGAGTATAACAACTTTCGAGCTGAAATTGAATGTCTTAATTACATTCGGTTTTAGTTTGCGCGAGGAAGCTGCCAGCAGAGCCCTCGATTGCTACATTATGAGGCATTCAATTTTCAGTTCCAATCTGTCAGTAGACAGATAAAACACAGATAAAATATAGGAGCATCCTGCTTTCATCTACCTTCAACCCTTCTGCTACATCATCTACGAGTACCTTCCACATACGTAGAACTTCAATTTATTGAAGCATACGTCAAAGTTTCAATCAATATTGATGAAAATATTAATTTTCTCTACAATTTGGGAATTATTATTTTTTGAGATTTCCCATAGAGCTATCAATGAATAACACTGTAAATCAAAAGGAATTACCTTGTAATTCCCAAGAAGTAATATAATTGTACTTATCAATACTTATTATTAATAATTATTAGCCTAAAGGAATTATTACTCCTGATACGAGGTAGGTAGAGAAGGAATGGCAAGGAGTATGGGATTTGTACTTTTTTTTATCGTATGGCTTTTATTGGTGGGGAGACCCTTACGGGTAGGTTCCACCTCGCCTCATTGCACAATTTTTTGTGTCTTTCTTATGTCGGTCACCCATCCGAGAGCGGTCTTGAATGTTTGTTACTTATCAAACTACCTTATCAAAACTATAATACTTTATAAGTTCAACTTATAAAGATATACTGTAATCTCCTTTCAATGGTGAACATCATTGAACAGTATCATTTAATCAGTTTATTTTCTTGTATTCCTTGTGGGTTGGTATTGTATAATTAATTTTTGTTTTCAAAAGTTTTTGTTACTTAATTTACATTTTCTCCACTTCAATGAATATCTACACAATTTCTTTCTTCACGCAATCGCTTTCATTTCTTTCTTCTAGTTGATGGACGTGACAACGTCAGCTCAGTACAATGAGAAAACAAAACAAGGAGAAAATATACGGATAGCTGGCAGCAGACGTGTGAGCCGGGCTGCCGGCACGTTTGCCTTTGTTCCAGGCATTTCACGCTGCTCAATCTCAAGGATCAGGACTCAGGACAGTGAAAGCGATCGTCTAATCCAGCCTTGAAAAACGTCAACGCACAACGGAAGAGAAAATTTCCTCACACATATCAAGGTCAAGAGCGGTCAGCCGGCCGTTCTAGAACAAGGCGAGAAGAAAATTGAAAATTGATTCTAGTTCGGATACTGACAGTGTATTGACTGAAGAAAGACAGAAAATGCAAAGAAGACTTTAACACGTTTGCGTATTTAGTTCAAATTCGAGAGGGAACAATAGTTTTTTACTTAGAACCAATTGCTTCTCTACAATATTCTAAATTCTCTTAGAATATTCTAATATTGTCTTAATAAATTAAGATGAATGGAATAATTTCTGCACTAATAAGTGAATATTGAGCAGAGAGTACAAAATAATAACGTTACTTCTATTCCATCTGATATTGAGGCAGAAATTAATACGTCTGAAAAGCCTTGTAAGTGACAGAGCCTCAATCTATGATTCCTGACAGCTCTTGCCTGAAAGTTCCCGTATCAAAGAAATCAATTCAGAATCCAGTTTTTTGGATGTTGAATGAAGGATGGCAAAGCGAAAACACAGAAAACGTAAAATGAAATCTGGTTATTTCGCTATCCCATATTGAAGAATGAATTACAAAAGGGTATATCTCTCTTCACTTGAAGAAAGATCCCCACATGGGCACAGATAAATGGAAAGATCTACAAAAAACAACAACACACCACTACAAAGCATTACACTCAAGCAAAATTGTATATAGTACTACTATGAAGCAAACATTTTTGCAAGACATTTACCACAAACTAGATATATTGTTATAACTAGAATGTGCTTTTACAAACATCTTTTGTATAGAAGCCTCATAATTTGTTCACCAAAAGTGAACATTATTAATTGGTTTTTTATATGAAATTTGATCAAGAAAAAGTTATAAGCATACTTTACAATACATTATCATTTTTCAAAGGTAAATCTGCATGAACTGTTTTCGAAAGATACACGCATACCCTTCTCCATGAATTTGCATCGTGAACATTATTAATTTTTTTCTATATGAAATTTGATCAAGAAAAAAGTTATAAGCATACCTTTACAATACTTTATCATTTTTCAATGGTAAATCTGCATGAACAGTTTTCGAAAGATATACGCATACCTTTTCCATGAATTAGCATCTTTGGAAGGAAAGCGTGTATTGTACTGTAGAAGCCACACATTTGGTGGCCAGAATTGTTGTAGACACTCAACAAAGACAACCTATAGTGCGATTCACGTCAAGAAGTCAGCATTGCTTAGATGGGAGTTCGCTATCCTTGTTCAGCACATAGCAGTTGCTGATGTCTCTATCCTATTCGCACTGTGCATAGTTGCCGCACTGTGCATTGTTGACGCACACAGTCCCAACAAACACGTTTGGTGCAGTTTTCTCTTTCTCTCTCAATGAAACTTGGCATCAATGCTCCTCATATAAACAATGCTGACTTCTTGACGTGAATCGCACTATAGCGACTCTGGTTGGACAAGCAATTGCGGCGGCAGAGAGTGATGTGAGCTCGGCGGTGCATGGAGCATGATGCACACTGCACAGTCGCATGCGTATGCAGCAGCAGCAGCAGATGCGGTCTCCTTGTTTGCCGGTCGGTCATGTTGTCAATTAGCACGACGATCGGAACGATCTTAATTTGGAAGGCGGTGCGACCATTAGCCAGTAATTGGAAGGTAATCCTCGTTCAGCTCTTATAACAAAGCTCCCCGCGCCTCAACTTAAGATCATTAGCAACTACTGCTCCATCCTCGCCTGATTGTTTGTTGTTTCTACGTTTGGCTTCGGCTCGCTAAAGCTATCACAAGCTAGTTCATTCCGTTCCATTACTCCTTCATTTAGCCGGCTAGACAGACCCGCACTACACAATAGTAGAGTCGCAATGAAAGTTCTCAGCCATCACTGCAGTTAACCTTGACCGCAGTTGTAGATTTTCAATGAAACGTACATCATATTTCTAATCGTTTCTTAAAGAAATTCAAATTCTATCCAGAGCAGTTGGTGGATCCATGTGGAAGAAGCCTTTCTTTACTCACAATCATCTAACCTGACCTTGAAAAAGTACTCATTGAAAAAGAAAAAGCCGTGACAAAACTGTACTGACTATCCTGAGAATCATAATAAGTTACTTCTTTTTCATCTTGTAATCATTTTTCCTCCTCCCCTCCTCCTCCTCCTCCTCCTCCTCCTCTTCTTCTTTTCTTCTTCTTCTTCTTCTTCTTCTTCTATTACTTCTTTCCATTCGTCTTCTCCTTCAAGTTGTTGTTGTTCTTCTTTTCTAATTCTTCTTCTTCTTCTTCTTCTTCTTCTTCTTCTTCTTCTTCTTCTTCTTCTTCTTCTTCTTCTTCTTCTTCTTCTTCTTCTTCTTTCTTCTTTCTTCTTCTTCTTCTTCTTCTTCTTCTTCTTCTTCTTCTTCTTCTTCTTCTTCTTCTTTTTCTTCTTTCTTCTTCTTCTTCTTCTTCTTCTTCTTCTTCTTCTTCTTCTTCCTTCTTCTTCTTCTTCTTCTTCTTCTATCCACCTCTTCTATCTACTTCTTCTTTTCCCCTATCCACCTCTCCCACGCCAACAACTACTTTCGTTCTCATTTTCTCTTTTCATACACTAGCTTAAATACAAATATTATGAGAATTATATGGACCAAATAGACCAATTAGTTAGAATGAATATGGGCACTTCCCAGTTAGATACTGTCATTACATTGGCATCAAGATATTATGACCGACAAGCCAACTAATAATTATAGTCGGTATTGATAGGTTCAACTATTGAATCTGCGAGCCGTTCGCAAGGTAATATTACGGAGGGGTGGACGTGACGTCGACCCAATAATTGCAATTAGATAGACGCTGAATACTCCCAGGTTGCGTAATTATAATAACGGCACACATGATTATCATTACTGTCTATTGGATTCAAACAACCGATAACTTTGGTTAATAAGTCAACATGCACACATGATGTTTGCATGCACAGCACGCTTAATATAATGATCAATCGGGTTCGTTGGAATAGACTAATGAGACATTCACAGATTTTCGATAATAGTTCGCAAATTTTGAGACGCTGTGAAAGCTTGAAAAATAAAATGGAACATCATGTGGAGCAATATGTAAATCTTTGATGTTGAGAAGTGGGCTACCAGAGGTTTCTAGGGCATTTATGAACATCGTAAACTTGTGGTTCGAAAATAAGCTCAATAAACTACTGCGCCATATAACAGCACTCAATAGTACAAGCTGTAACTTCACCAATTCCATTTTGATGATCTGTCTAGCGCAGCATAACAGTTATTGTTACCGAAATAAGGTAATATAAAGTATCAAACATCTTAAAAACCGTAAATAAACAATGGGATATCCTAATAGAGAGCTTCTTTAAATAATCACGATTCATGATGATGACCATGCTCTGCAGTGAGTTTTTATGTTTAAATTGATCACATTGCAATCAATCATGCTATAGAATCAATAATACGAATGAAAGAGTTGCATTACGAAAATATTAATGACACTTCTACTAAAAGAAAATTGTTTTGACTTTGGGAAATTAATGGATTGGATTGAGAGTTGCTCAAATAAATTATTCGGTCTCAACCAACTGAAATAATTGTTACATTATATCCAGGAATCGAAAAGCTGTTCTCAATTCTTTCTAGGAATAGTTTGGAAATTATTTATTGAATTTCTATGTTAGAGATCACTCATGGGGATGATAATATTGTAGGGAGGGGGTTCAAGGTAAAGAGGAATATTATTAATGAAAAAAACATATATCTATTTCCATGATAATTATAATGTGATGATTTTTTTAAAAATTTAAACTAACCAACTGGAATATATGAACTCTAGGAGAACATTACTCAATAAGAGTTATTGTTATTTATGACGTTGAAACCTTGATTTTGATTATTACAAAAAAACAATCTCATTAAGAGTGATCTCAAATACATTAATTTATTCCCACAAAGAAAAGTAATACACAACATATATGTTACATTAATTTTCGACAATTTATTTTGAAATGTAATTGCATGGAAAATCAACACAAATATTGAAATTGATCATTGTTATTATATGAGAAATTATGTGACAGAGTGGATTTACAATTTCCAACGAAGCCAATAACATATTGAGATGAGGGCAGCCGCGCGTGCGTGCATTAATATGTAAAATAGAGCTGTTGGAAAACAAAGCGGCCAATGTAATCTGTATGCTGTAGTGTAGAGGATGGTAATTGGTCAATAGAGCCAATTTAAAATTGATGTGCCGCCAAAGGCTGACAGTTCAATTACAATGAGAAGTGACTGAGGATGCGACGCGACGATTCCATTACGACCAGCGTCAACTACACGCATCGGCCAACCAATAATCGCCGGCCACCGGTCTCACATATTCCCGCACTTGAAATGATCCAACGAATGTCTTGTAATGATATACATCTAGTAATTGATTATCAATTGGTTCACAAGAATGTGAACTTTGAATGTTGGTGAACTGTGCTTACAAGAAGTTTGATATACGAGGTACCAAACTTTATTATTTGTATAAATCTATATACTAGGTATATAAAATCAAAAAATACTTTTTACACTATGCCAATAAATAAATATATATACTAGGTTTAGTAATGCAACAATATACACATCGCGGAATCTCGATTTTGAATTTCAAGCATCCTCCTAGAACCTAGGATATTCATCTCTCCTCGTCTTCCTTACCATAACAATTCTAGAGCACAATTGCATAGTGCTTAAATCTAGAGCTCATTGCAATTAAACTCTTAAATCATTCTTTGTCAACTCTGTTTATTTTCCAAAAGTCCTAATTCAGTTTGAAGAAAGTGATAATTCAGTTCCTTCATCGTCACATTTTTAATTTATTCAAATCAATTCACATTAGCTTGCTCATGTGATTGATGGGTTGTAATATTTAATTATTTATCTATTGAGAAACTACATAATTGAGGGCACTAGGTATCACATCATATTATTGCCCTTAACATAAACACTCTAGTACATTTCGTAAGAGTACTGTGGGGGTATGGGGTAATCATGCTCTGTATTGTTATGTGAGCATCACCCTTAGCAAGAGAAATGAATAATAATATGAATAGGAAATCGGCTTAACAAATGAGCATGTAATGTGGTTTAGCTGAGTAGAATTCACTGACTAATGAGAGTAGTACTTTATGAGTACTAATGATTGAACCGGATGTGACTGGAATACACATCAAATTAATAAATGTATTTGTAGTACACCGAAGTTACTGAGAAAGGGCAGCAGGAGATGAAAGGAAACTGAGACAAAATCATTGCAGTGGTCGAGATTAGTAATTAGGCACTAGTTATGATGGCAAAGTGTGGGGGAGGGGGGTGAGGAATTTCGGCTTCGGAGGCCAGCGGACAGCTCCCACCAACCGAAAGGCGAATTTTGTCGGATGGCCAGCCGGGCAACTTTTAATGGCCTTAAAAGTTAGAACGAAAGGCTCGATTAAGTTAATGAAATTTGCTACCGACTTTAAGCGGCAGCCTCCAACGAAAACGAACAAGATCTACAGTATTTTCTTTCGCCTCACTTTTTGCTCTCCAATTCGTTCATCAAACAACGGGTGTACAGATTCAGAAATAGATTTAGAAATTGGAATTGGATATCTACATTGTTCAAAACCTTTTTGGGCTCCACTTTTATAATATTCAATTATTGCTTTGAAAAATACTTTAGAAGTAATTTACATTGTTCTAAGGTATTTTTACAATAATTCACATTGGATTTTACAGTACAGTAACTACATAGTAGTTTAAACAGATAGTAGTTTACAGTAACTCAAATCTGTATAGGTTTATTGTCCATTCAATTGAACTTGTTTTTTCAATTTCCAAAATTTGTCGCATAAGGTGGTCTAATGAATGAATGGTAAGTTATTGACGTGTTCATTTATTATAATTAAGATCCCAGAATAATATTATGACAAGTTATTTCAATTACAATATTGAATACCGGTGATTTCGGGATAGGATAGAAGGTGGATGAGAGGGGATGCAGGAGGGTAGAAGATTATGATTTCGACAATGAGAACAAGTATAATATGTATAAGCTGGAAGAATATTAGAGAGGGACAGAAATTTTAGCATTAGATGATAGAAATATCAATAGATTGGTCTTCTTCTTCTTGCCGGCAAGGATAAGAAGACCAATAAGATAGATTGGTTTCAATTTATTATTGTAATTTGGAGAGCAATAACAATACTTCTTCACATGATCGTTGTCACTAGATATACGATTGGCTCAATCTCGTTAAATCTTCAATAGCGTTATACATCAATCCGAATCACATGCATTATTCGGTTTTGTAGCAGACAAGTTCAAAGTACAAAGCATTGTATTGGGTTCCCCGATGGAACGGAGGGGGGGGGGAGGTGGGATTGACCTAACTGATGTAACGAGCGGTTTAGGACATTCTGTGAGGTGAGTGCATGCATGCGTGCGTGCGTGTGTACGACAACCATACTCAGAGGATGGCTCTCAGGGTGTAGAAGGATGGGACGAGGGAATTAGAGGGGTAGCGGCCACCCTCACAGTCAAACTCACGCATATAAATTACCGTGCAACTACAACCTGGACAGCTCCAATTAACTTGGCCTGTCGAATCACCAGTCTCTAGCACTGGCCAAAAGTAGAGTCATGATAATGACCTTCCAAGTTGATGTGAACAATTTTGTGCAGTCTATCTACTTAATAGAGAATCTTTTTACTCATTAACTCTTTGACAGAAAAGTGAGAAAATAAACAAGAAAAACGTCTTAGATTAAAAATGTATACCTATTGAATAGAATTTATTTTTTAATATGTATGGTCATCATTCCTATTTTCTGTGCATGCATTCATATTTTATAATTCATTTTTTTGACAGATCTGGAGATTTCAAAGAGGAACAGATGTGGAAGAAACCCTGTTATAACTTCCCATGACTATCATGTACAATTGTACATGATTGAATTAATATTTGACCTCAATACAAAAAAAGTGATCAACTGATTGATGATTCTACTGACCATGATCCTACTAATTATTCATGACAAATTCATGTACTTTTTTACAACTGAAAACTGTTCACTGTAATAGAGGAAATGACAACGGAAGATGCTCAACCATAACTGAATGATTAGTTTCAGACTGATAGCCATAAAAATTTCCAGCTAACAGACTGGCATGGTCACCAGATTTCTGGATCAGGATCACCAAACTGGAACAAAATTAACAACACGGAAACTAAAAACAAAACTCAACCTCCCGATTTTGCGGAATATTGGCTCTAAATCATCGTTAACCTTCAATAAATCCACCAGTTGAAGTTTTTAGGACATATTTAAAAATTATTCAGAACAGGTTCTATTAAAAAACAATTACGATGATTATTTCTGCGCATAAACTGCGATTGATTTATTACTTTGATAATGGTTGATTTTAAACTGCTTGTGGATTGGTTGAGGAAATTAATTAACACTCATATAGAGTTAAAAATTACCAATTTTCCTCTTTCAAAGTTTCCTCAATTCTTCAAGCAAGCTACTGTACTCATGATTATTATCATTTTATTGCTCTGTAACAGGAAAATCATTCAAGGTCAATGAGTTTGAATTGTTTTATTAGCGAAAGAAGACGAGACAAAAATATCTTTAAAAGAAATCTGAGCACTCATCAATGTAATAAGCGTTGGTGGAATATTCATGAGAATTCCAAACATGTTCGTGTGCCAAAGTGAACAGAGTAATGAAACACCAGCAGTGAGAAGTCACTACTTTTTTTAATCCTTATTACAGTATTATTTTGATCTAAATTCAACTAATCAAGTAATTCATTAGTACTGTAGGTATGTTTCCCTTATTATTGATAAATATACTCCATATTTCCATAAAGAATAGAAATGGATTACTTCAGTGCGCCAAATCTTTTTTGTATTCACATTACAAATTGTTATGTTAATTTTTTCCATTGTTACTATAGCACCTAGTCAAGGACTAATGAGCTATTCTATTTTAACTTAGATTGCTAATGATAATTGTTATGTTAATGAATATTCTATTCTTGTTATATCATCCTTTCTCACCTTATATTACCTTAGTTGTAAAATATTCATTGATAAGCAATTCCAATTCATTTGCTCCTATGAAGCTTGAACTGATCCTTGTAAGAGAAATTTTGTTATACATTCAAACCTTTTTGGGTTTATTCAGCCTTTACAATTATTGTATCCACCGTATAATGAATAGAATATAGTACAGTAGTATTTGAAAGAATATCGTGAATAAATTGATATGAAACATTTACAGTATACAAAATACAATAAGTCATTAGACTTACTGTATATCATTTGAGACTTGAAAAAACTCAAACCAGGCCTTATTGGCTAACACTCAACCAATGTTCATCTCCAACAGAAAGTAGCATTCAGTGTTTGAAATTACTGTCAAGGTTGTCTAAAGAAAACAAACATTGAAGGACATAGTATGACAGAGATTGAAATGCTTGAAACACTTCCAATGTGTCGTTCATGGCTTATTTCCATAGCAGCAACACAGAGCAGGCGTCCAGACGACCGGTGAAGTGGAACACTGACGGCGTAGCCATAGATAAACAAAGATAATCGTGCATCCCATGTTAGTCGTCTCCCATCCTGATCGATCAATTAGCAACGGAACAAAAGGCGAGAGAAAAGAAGCGAAGTGATTTGCGATTTTCCAAGGACACGCGAGCAAATGAGACAAAATAAGAGTGTTTATCTCTATTGGCAACAAAAAAAGAGTGTTTTAGCTGGATCTGACCAAGGTGACGCCAAAGGCAGGACAGAGGAGCGAGCCGTGCATATAGCACATAAACACACTCGAATACGAACGTACTTCGTGACTGAAGAATGACGGCCTTGACTAGCTCCAGCATCCCTCGAGAGCTTCTTCTCCCCCGAGGCTTCACAGATATCGCTTCCAAGCAAAAAAACAAATTCACTCTCAGAAAGACTTAACACTAACGGCTTCACAGGTTCTCGAATAGAAAGAACAACTGAATTCACTCTCGGGAAGACTGTGCAGCTGGGGATTTAGCAAATCTGTCCAGCATCTCAATCTGTGGCCCACTGGCAGGCAAGTGGTCAGCTCACGAACATCATAATAGGACGGAGACACGCGAGCACATTTATTCAAGTAACCATTACAATCTGATACCACAATCGAAAAAAGAAACAGTGAAATAGATGACTCATGATGTGGATTTCATAGATATAAGTTCAACAAAATTCTTCAATCAAGTTTTTTCTTTAAATTTGATTATAATCAATTGAAACATGGCGTGATTTGAGCTTGTATCCAAGAGATCTTGAAAACTTACATAGCGAACGATTAGAAACATATAACCTCGTATGTAATAACAGTATCCAATGGAATGTATAGTTCAATCATTCTCTTACTGTGCTGTATATCCATTATTTTTTCATCTGGTTCATATAACACCAATTTCAAAAAATTTATAGTAGAAAACATAAATAGGTTACTGTTCTGTCTGACGATACCTCATAACAAGACAAGATAGACGGCATAATATGAATTGATAAGGGTATTTACTTTTAAAGTTTAAAATACCTTACCATCCACAAAAGAGTAGTAATTTTCCGGTATCACTGAAAAACAAGGAAATTACTTTTCTTGAAATGAACCGGCTGTAGATCATTATCTGTAGAACAGACTTTGGTTTCAGTATCACAAAATAATTCGAAGCAATTGTTAAATACTGTGCTTACAGGCAAGTAACCTTATTAGGTACGAACCTTACTCCCTTATTACCTTACGTACCTTACGTACCTTAATAGGTACGGGGGGAAGTTACCCTACATTCTATTAAGCTGAGAAAACACCAATATTTCTTCTAGCAATATCAAGAATCAATCAAACCTCGATAATAGATCCGGAAGCCTCTTTACAAGCCTACTATTTTCTAATTACGGTAGACAATCGGAGATCATTTAGGCGCGCAGTGTGCGTGATACGCCACAAGATGCCTTCTGAATGGATCCAATATTTTATTAACAATCACTCGAGTAAATTACTTGCGCGGGAGAGGACAAAGCGTACGTGGCCAGTCAATCATTTGGTTTTTCGATACAATAAGCGCAACGTGGTTATTGTTGCGGCACAGATATCCTGTGCAGGAGAGGAAGGAACACAGGCGAGCCTTGCGTGTGCTTGGCAACAACGTTGGTCTTGTTTGCCGGAACAAAAGAGAGTGTGTCGGCTGCCGCCACCGCCGTTGAGTGCAAAACGACACAGGAGGGTGTCGGAGGGTGCTACACCAGTTTGTTACCTCATTTTTGTTCGACGGTACATTGTTCCTTACTTCCAGTGCGCTGAAAGCGAAGAGATGAAGAGAAAGGGTTTGGGAAGCTGGAGTGAAACGCGTTGGGGAAGTGAAACCGATTTTGGGGAGACAGAGTAAATGAAAGTGGACTGAGAAGAAGAAAGAGATGGGCGAGGAAAAGTAAGAGATTGTGATGATGGTGGGAGAGACAGGGAAGGGTAAATAGTAATATAATTATAATTTTTATTCCTCTCTTTTTAAGATAAGATAACTTTATTGCCAATAAACAAATAAAATTTAGTAATAGGCAAAAGTCACAATACAGTCATGAAAAAGTTATACAAACAGTAGTTCAATCTATGTCTCAGCATAACTCTTTCCCCATTACCCACGCACAAGCCCAGGGCTCATAATCATTGGGAAAAAATTGAAAAATCATAATGCTATCCAAAAGTATGTAACTTATTTTTAAAGTTACAATATTTACTGTATGGTAAGAGTGTAAAGTTTAGCAGATTGGAGAGGGAGAGAGCAAGACAGAATGCTAGATATAGATTAATAAATAAATTAATACAAAAAGATAGAGAAACAGTAAGTCTCTACCAAAATGGACAAACTAGAAATAGACAAATTTAATTATAAGAGAGAGAGGGTTCGAAATACTTTGACGGATGTAGAGAGTGCAAGATTAAATGAGACAATACGATAAAGAATGGTTTGAAAAGAGAAAGGTACGAGGAGAAAAGAATGGAGAGAGAAGGGTTAGAGAGAATAAAAGTGAGAGAAATGCACCGGAATTTTCGGGAATCGGGAACGGAAACCGTCGTAGACAACAAACAATGTGACGTCGGGTATTTTTGGCGGCAACGACCGATTCCAGAAGTGAAAAGAGACGCGATCAAGGAAGCAGAGGATATCGCAAGGGTTGGAGGAGAAGTGGGATATGTGAATGTGTGTGTGCATGTGAGTGCGTGAATGCCAATGCGTCCTACAATGCACGTTTACCTGGCTGTGTAAATATGCATTGTGCTTGTGGTGGTGGATGATACGCATGTTTGCAGCTAGGACTAACATACAGCATGTTATAGGAGGAAGTGCACCCCAAATCACCCACCCTTGTGAATTTGTCATGTGTTGAAAGTGTGTTTTCTGAGACTCTTGTATGGAGGAGGCATCGTGACGAACTTGTGTACAGGATGAGGAATATCGTTGATAAATTGACGTAAACAGCACAGATGTACTCATCATTTCTATCGGGGTATAGCCTACCGTTTTACCGAAGGGGATTGATTCTACGCTGACCGAGAGATGAGGTGAAGAGAGAGGAGGATGTAAAGAAACAGAGGGAGAGAGAGGAAAGTGAGAGAGGAACTCACTTTCGTTCCAGGCAGAATAAATTGATATCAAGTAACTTTAGCAGGGTCCTTCTTATTTTGAAAAATCGAAATGAACCTTACCTTTTCTTGAATAACTCATAGAGGATCTTGTTTGAAAATAAGTACCAATGAAATGTTAAAAAGATAAAATCCTTCTCTTACAACATTTCCCCCAGGAATCCTCTCAAACTCATTATCAATTAATTTTTATCACGAAACGTTATAATTTATTTGAAATAATAAAGAGAACAATCCGTGAGAGAAGTCAATTCAAAACAAGAATTCGAGATAAGAAGATGAAGGGGGTACATACGAAGAAGGAAAAGTAAATAAAAAACGGTTTTCCTCCAACATTAGAATACAACTTTATTGACGCACAGAATTTATCGAAAATTAACTACATAGTAAAATCATGCCATTCTTGGAAGGAGAGAAAAACCAATATACAGGTTATGTAAAATATCACTTCGATTATTAATCGCGTTTTGTGAAGAGGATGCGAAGTAGCCTTGCAAGGTAAACGAAACAAGAAATGAAATGTCTAGAAGAGATAAAAGGATAGAGAAGAACTGGCCACGGTCCGGTTTACAAAAAGAATAAAAAGCAAACATCTCAATTACATTGTTTGTCGAAGAATGATCAGACAAGCAGGTAATTTGACAGTTTCAGTGAGCAGCTGTATGTATAATGTAGTGGCTGGCCGATAAACTATTGATAGGAAATTATAGGGAGAGCAAAAAACATTTGAAGACGAGTGGTCACGTTTGGACCATCAAATAATACTCGCCAGCTATTTCTACCTGTACTGCAGATGCAACCGGTTTGAAATCACTTGTACGGCAACCAATTATAACTTCAATTATTATTTGAGCACAGCACATGTTTTTTTCCATACAACCCAATCGTTTCGAATCTAAATAAAAGAGGATAAACAAATTGAACATCGATTCGAATTTGTGAATTTTTATAAACTAGTCAATCGAAATGGATTTGAAGATTTCCAAACTGTGAAAAGATTTCTGAAAATGCTACCAACTTGATATTGTTATAACGTACCATATGGTATAACATGGATCTCTTGGCTACTATAGAGAAATTATAGTAGGAATATACTTTATTATCAAGTACAATTTTCATGGGTCTATTTCTTCAATTTCTATGTTTAGTTTCAGTATCATCCATCCAATATTAGGAGAGTAGAATTCATGTATCAAGTTACTGAAAGAGGTGAAGTGAGGGTTTCCGCAAAAATTAACTCAGGTATGAGAAGCATCACCTCATCATTCAACTTTTTAAGAATCCCTATCCAAAGCCTGTTCCAATATTCAATAATTAATGCCTCCAGCTTTTAATTCAAGTAAATAATTCTCAATTATCTAAATCATTTCATTGTTTATTTATGAAATTAATGGTAAACGTTGAGATTAGTGATAATATTGTTGAATCCCTCGTTCTTTTTCACTCTTGAATTTTGGATGAAAATTAATGTGAATTTTATATTTCCTTATTGAACAGACAACTATTTAAAAAGTAACTTATTATACTCTGAACTGTACATTTATTCCATTTTTCTATAGTACAATTCTTGTGATAGTAAAATTGTCTCAGTGAAATGTTCGATTCCAATGCAGTCTGCATTATGCAGATGAGTTTTGCACTGCTGATGGAATTAGCCGGGGCGAGAACTGATATACAACAGGATGATATACATATCCTGAAACATATAATACATTTCATCCTATACAGCACCCTTGAATTGTAGATGTGTGACAGTAGGAGAAGGGCTGCAGGGTTGTAGGGAATAGGGGTTGTCATCCCTATACCTGGTCTGGATGCAACACGATTAGGGGAATGCGCTGTGCCGCGACTCCAGTGCGGGAATAGCCTACTATGCCCTACACAAGGCTCTCACACGGTAGCCTGAATTGCTTTTTAATAGCTTCGCAACCAACCGCCTACTTACGTCTGCTACTAATCAGACTGGCAGGAGGAAGGGTTTCCATGTCAATTGAGCAGTTTTAATATCGAACCTGGGCGCCTTTTTTCCCCAATTCCATTTTACACAAGAAAAAATTATAGCAGGATTCTTTTAACTTGTCAGAAAACACCTGATTTAACGTTAGTAAACGAGCGTACATCAATCAGCTGTTTTCTGACAATTTAAAAAAATCCTGCTATAGTGTTTCGTTGGTTGATGAAAGTTTTCGTGTGGTTGAATAAAATATTAATTTACTCCTCAGTTTTAGCATGAGTTCATCTATTACAAGGTGATTGGTTATAATATTAAGTAGAATATTGATTTATAGCTCTGTTTCGGCATAGTTTCCACTACTTTATAGTGATAGATAGATTTTGGTAAATGTAAAATAAATTATAAATCTCAGTTCTATCATAAGTTCATCCTATTATTTCAATAACGTTACCGAATCCAATTACACTAAATATCATGCTAAAACATTAATATTGCTGAATTATTTTGCAGTAACTTTCTGGTGACTTTAAAAAAGGAATACAGTAGTTTTCTGTCAGTATAACCAAAGACAATGAGAACTATATGTAGTTAAATTAACTTCATAGTTAGTTAACTTTGAGTAGTTAAATTGTCTTTGGTATAACTTAGATAACACGTAAATTATCGGACTAAAGACTCACTGAGAATAAGTATCCACAAACTATCAACATTCATTGTTGTGGATGATTATAAGTACCACCTGGTACTAGGAGTTCAATTATAAATTATATTATGAATTTATATAGCTTCAAATTATGTTTTTAATACTGTAGTACTTTTTTTTTCTGAGGATGATGCCCACATGAGCTCTAGGCTTGTGCGTGGGTAATGAGTGGGGTGATGATGAGATATGACGACTACTTTTTAGGCAGTCGGGACCGACGGCTTTAGTAAAATGTCAGAAATTGAGGAAATAAAAGAAGTCACATCCAAGAGAGACAAAAAACTCGATGATTGACCGGAATTGGATGACTGAAGAAGTGTTACAAACAGAATCACTCTCTCTTTTGTTGGCGAATGACCTGACTCAATCTGATCCATCTGCAGCATCCTCAACCATGAATGCCAGCACAATAGACGGGCAATCTTTTCGAAGACCGGTTCAAATAAGTACACTATTATCGGCGAAGACGACTATAAACATTAATGGAAGCAACGAAAGAAACCAGCAGCTCATTAAAGCATAATGACAAGCAATATTTAACAAAAAGCATGTAAAGCGTTCAAGTAAATTTAATTAATAGTAGTGAATACATCTTCAATTTTCATCTGACTTAATCTGATCCATCTGCAGCATCCTCAACCATGAATGCCAGCACAATAAACGGGGAATATAACAAGAACCATGAAAAGCGTTCAAGTATATTTCATTAATTGTAGTGGATCCATCTTCTTTTTCTTTTGATCAAATATTAAGATCATTTTGATTTGAAAAGTGAAAAATTACTCACTTATTTTGTGAGTAAAGTGAGTTCTGTTGAAGGATTACAACAATGCAAAGTGGCTATAAGCACAAAATATGTGTGTAATTTTTCATTTTTCAAGTCAAATTAGTTTCGATAGATTTAATTGGTGAATGTTAAAATGTGTAGTCGATTACAAGGGGTAACGACTGCGGTAACTGCAGAGACTAACTTATTGATCAGTTTGTATTTGAATTATATCCTCCCACGCTAATAGATTACTGAAAACAGGGTTGCTGTGATAGAATGAGAAAAAGTTTCCGGTTTAAACATCTAACGAATATTGTACTAAACGATAGAGCCGTAATGAACCAGAAAAGTATGATAGATGTCTGAAGAATCCAGTATTGGAAATGGGGCAGGGCAAACAGCGAAAAAGAGGCAAGTTTGTCACGACACAATGTAGTAAGCCTCCACCACGACACTGGTTTCAATTTGTATATGACTTGAGATTGGTGAACCCGATAGGGTGCTATGGGAGGAGGAGGGGGGGGGGAAATTGGAAGAAAATGAAAGTTTGCTTTGGCTGTGTTCTTTTCAATGCGGAGAGAAGAGGAAACGGTTGAATGAAAAGGGAAATTGCATAGCGACTAAGAGAAATATCCAGCAGAGGGAGGCTCTCCACCTTCCGACCAATAGCAGTCGTTGTTCAATGGCCAGCGAACACGCACAACTAATGTCGAGTCTGCTGTTTTTAGTCGATTGCGGATAAACTCATCGCTGCCGATGTCAAATAAATCTTGACAAACTCAAGTCCACCGCTCCGCCAGCCTCAAATCATTTCCTCGATTGAATAGCTGCCGATTTCTGCTTCGACTTACATTGTGTCAAATGACAGGAAAAGTAGAATCTACGATCACAAAAAGCTATTATTTTTCTTCTGGTCGTTTAAGCTCTACAAACAGACTGCTATAGCCAATACTGATTCCAGTACAGAAAATTACTGATTGCAATACAAGTTGAAACGAGAATAAATTACAATATCATTTTTCAGTTATATTTCATGTTTTTTCCATTACAAGTTCTTCAAAAACTTCCATTCTGATATAGAATTCTCGTCAGTAATATCTGACATTTTGCAATGCAGTATTGTATTGCACTGTAGAATGAGAAAACAATTATTGTACTCAAATTAATACTGATGCTAATCTACTGCGAATAAGACATAAATTATTATTAAATTTATCACAGAAAATCATTATTTTTATTAAAATATCATTATTTTCCATTGCTACAGAATTACAGACTTTATAATCATGATTAGACAGTCGCTGTAGTTATTACTATATAGTTGAATAGTATACGTTGCATAATATATTATCTTAATATTATTCCAATTCAATCTTTACATGCTCCAATATGATGAGTTCAAAATGACATGTCCCTACAAAGTAACAGTCAACAATTGAAACATCTATGAATATGGAAGTAGGCTCGATTAAAAAACTCTGTTTTCAATGGATTCAAAAATATGATAAATTTAGCGGAGGTGCTCGCTCAAGTCTTGTATTGTAAACTTGGTCGGCACTTTGGTTAACAAGTTCTGTTTGACAAGGTGTCTAGAAACTCCATTTTTCATTTTTTCAAAACAAAGTTTTCTTAAAGAAAGAAGTTCTTAATAAGTATGATTGATTACTTAAAAGTCCAACGATAGCAGTGCTGTAGATGCTCAATTACAAATTGTTATCAAGCAACACTTGACAATACAATTTACTTCATTACAAGTTATAGAAGATTATTGATATTATATTTCAAGAAACTGCAACACGAAAACGTTTTGCAAATTATAAATTTTTGTACGATTTTTGAATGAATATATTTGTTCAATTACTAAAAATTGAACGAATGAACCGACTTTCAGAGATAATTTCAAAAAATACATCATTGAATGATAATAATTCAAACCTTCAATCTAATACAATATTCACTGTTCTGAACAATTTTAAAACTACGAAAGATGGAATCACTAATTTAATAATTTACAGATACTAGTGTACTTGTTAGATAAATTTCTGAGGGAGCAAAAAACCCACAGTTTCCATTATAATAAATTCCACTTCCAATATTCTCTTGCAAATAATATTCAAACCAGTCCTCGAGCCACATTACAAGTACCTAAAAACAAGACTTTATATTCGAACAATCGCCAATGCTCGAGTGGAACAGCTTTAATAAATTTACGTTCGTAATGAATAGACGTGGGAAGAGAATATTGTTGGGAGCAACTCTTGGCAGAAAGACGGTGGATGAGGATGGGGAGAGGAGAAAGAGGAAGAGAAGAGGAAAAGAGGAACGAGAAAGAGTGGAAGAGTACGTGAGTGCATCATAAATTAAGACACGGTACCGAGGGGTGCCACACGGAGCCCCTGGATTCCTATAATGTTATCGATAAAGTAGATTTCCCTCTCCAACCAGCACAAGATGAGTTGATAATCTTCCATAATGTTGAGCGAGCAAAATGCGGTGAGCAGATTTCTGTTGCAGGAGACACATGCAATAACTTGTCTTTCTTAAGAGTGAGAGGGTGGTTTCCAACGAGCTATAGACCCATACAAAATATACCTTTGAATATACAAAATATTGTTCATTGAATATACCAGAAAGACTACTACTATATTGCTTGTCAGATTAGTAAACGTTGAAGTGCAACTCAGATATTTTACAACTAAAGAGCATCTTCGATAATTCAAATCCTCTGAATTATTACTCGAGTCAATTAGAAAACCAGTGGGTGGCTGGATATGGGGAGGAAACACACGGATAATAATGACTGTCCAGTCAGTTGGAGTTAAACTTGAAGACTTGTAGGTAAAAGAAACTATTTTTATTACTTTACAAGTTGGAAAAATGGTCAAAACATAAGTGGGAGAACTAGGGAATAAATTCAACTACTGTAGTAACAGTGTGTTATCCCACCATTCAATAGATCATGAAGGTTGCCGGTTTAATATTTTCAAAGAAATATTCCCATGCAGGATTCGTGGGAGGTATTTTCGAGACGTTGCATTGAATCTAAAGCAGAATCTAATATTTTACTTTGTAAGGAAAAAATAATATAACATCCTCGAAGATATTAATGCTTTCAAATTACCCACCTGTCACAACATCATTGGAATTTAGAATATTCCTACGAGTACAATGTGAGCTTACATATTTGTCTGCTACGGAACAAAATTTCTATTGAATAAATATCTATCGATTTACTCAACGATGAATTATAAGGATGAAAGAAAAAATATTTAATGCAAAACGTCACTGTTATATTTGACTCAATAAATGTTACTCAAACTCGTTTAAATCTCAAGATTGTTCTATAGAAACCAACTGGTACACCAACGGTTCCTAGGAAACTTAGGCAACCTCAACAAGCTGCAGTAAACTTTGAGTAACAATCAAGAACGATGTCCTTTGTTAAACTCATTTGACGATTCATATGACTGCCTACCTTTAGAAAGTGGAGCTTTGACAGAATTCTACAGGAATGAGCTCTTTGTTTCAGCAACTGCTTCACCAAAGTTTGTTGTGCTCTTGGAAATACTTCACGCCAGCCGCAAACTGGAGGCAAGAAACGACTATAGACGTTTGCAACTCGCAAATTTCCACGAAAATCGCACTTGTTCCATTCAAAGATTAATTAGAATCTTTGAGTGATTTCTGCTTAACTCAAGCCTACAGCTGAAGTTTACCCCTGAAGTCTAAACATGAAGCCTATAGCTTACACAGAAAATTCAATTACAATGAGCCTTTGAGATAATGATACATTGTTGAAATGGCTAGAATTCTCAACTCTCATCTTCACACTGTGAAAGAACGAAATAGTGATGGTTTAAAGTCCTTGTATTTCAAGGATTGAGAGAAATATGGTTTCAATGAATTATCTAATTTCTATCCGATAGTAACTTAAGAAATTAGTTCAGTAATTTTCAGTAGTCCTTAGGGGGATGTTGCACAGAGTCAAGGTCTCACAGAGACAAGGTGTTGTTTTTAAACGATAGCAGTGTCATAGAGTCAAGGTTTCAGAAGCATTCAGACAAGGTGCCAGTTTTAAAATAATGTGCAGTTTCACTGAGTCAAGGTTGGTCGTGACATATGAACATGAAGGCGTTCCATTTGTTTTAATAAATTGAAAGGCGAACATATTTTTAGTAAACGGAACTCCTCCGTGGTTTCTCAACCGATTTTGTTAGTTCACGTCTCATTGTCTTACATTTTGAAAATTATCTGGAGCTGAGGAATTTTCACATTTCAACTTATGATTTGATGATCAGCTGTTTTGAAACGAAAATTAGATTTTTCATTGTTCATTGCACTGGCAAGGGCATTTGAGCAGAGAGAAAAAGAAAGATGGAGGAGCATAAGATAAAGAAGAAGAGAGAGAGCAGAAGAAGAGAAAGCAGAAGAAGAAGAAGTAGAAGAAGGAGAAAAGGAAAAGAAGAAGAAGAAGAAGAAGAAATGAGATTATGAGAATTAATAGTAGAATTATATAGAATATCAAGTAGGTTTTATCTACGGCTGCCACTTTTATAGAGAGATGGAACTCCAGCATCTCAACCTCTATATCGTTTTTCGTTTTAGGAAGGGAAGGCATAGGAGAATTCTACAAAAATCATGGACGTTTCTCTTCATACCATTAACATTTCCTGAATTTTCAAATCAATCCGTCCAAATTTAACAAAATTATAAGCATTTTTCAAAATCGATGCTAGTTTAGAATCAAAATAGAATAATATCCGTATCTCCTACCTAGACAATGTACTAATCTTTGAGTTCTAATTTTATTTTTGTTAAAATGATAATTTAAGCATTTTTAGCATTTCTGAGCTTGGAATCATATTTTCACATGTTTCTTCATAGCTATATTCAATCAGGTATAATTTATATGATACAGTATTGCAGTAATTAACATTTCTATTACATACTTGAGTATATATTATTCTTGCCATTGAATATACATTGAATATAAGTAGAACATAATATATTAAGTAGTAGTAGAATTCAGAAGAAGAATTAGAAGAGAAGAAGAAGAAGAAGAAGAAGAAGAAGAAGAAGAAGAAAAGAAGAAGAAGAAGAAAAATAAGAGAAACAGTAAAAGGATATAGAAAATCGACCAAAAAGGAAGAAGTAGTAGGAGACAGGAGAAGAAGAAAAGAAGGAATGAGAATAAGAGAAAATTGAAAGGGTATTTTGAATCAGGCGAAGAAGAAGATGTAGTGGGAGACAGGAGAAAAATAAGAAGAAAAGAAGGAATGAGAATAAGGAAAACAAGGATATAGAAAATCAGGCAAAAAGAAGAAGTAGCAGGAGACAGGAGGAGAAGAAAAGAAGGTACGAGAATGAGAGAAACAGTACCTTCTACTGTTTATCTCCTTCTTCTTCTAATTATTCTTATGTCTTGATTTTCTCTAATTATTCTTCTCTCTGTCTCCTACTACTACTCCTTGTTCTGAAGACAAAGATGTTTGAAAATTTGAAAGGTACCGATATTGTATTGCACTGTATTTTTGTAGCTGACCATTCATTATTCCGGTAGCATGACGCAGATACTCTGCCTGATTGATATCTGATAAAGAAGAATTCTTTGATTCATGACACTGTTTGCATATTACATTCCTTCGGCGGTGGCCAATATTTGCTTTTCAGTCTGGTTTACATCCTGCATCATTAATTAGGAATATCGTTCAATTAACTATTATGATTATTTCATATAGTTGATGAAAATACACTAAATGACTTCTATCTTTATAAATCGAAGATTATTTCAATATCTTATTTTAATTTCCTATTTGGAAGAAGAGAAGAAGAAGAAGAAGAAGAAAAAAAATTATATGGAGTAGCTGGAGAGTATTGATTTCATAATTTGAAGTATTGTATTCCAGAATTCAATTGTCATTCAGTATGTAGAAAATTTACATTTGAAATGTATTTTTCATAGTTCAATAAAGTCGGATATTCGTGCGACCCAGTATAACCTAGTATATTTTTATGTTATGAACATGAAGGCAATCCATTTGTTTTAATAAATTGAAAGTCTGCTGTAATTTTATTAAAATCATATTTTTTCATATTATGTATAGCGCGATCCATTCAACTTGACAGATATCAGCTGATTTGGTAATAATTGAACAGTGACTTCGACACAATAATCAAAAGACTTGAAAGTCTTAAAGACATTTAAAGTCTTTAAAAAACCTTTTTAAAGAAGACCTTTCAAAGAATAACTTTTTAAAATACCTTTTCAATAATCTGCGAGATTCAGCATTTGTAGGTTAAGTATTGTGATAATATGCTCGTCTATCATGTG
This sequence comes from Laodelphax striatellus, assembly GCA_017141395.1. Classification (NCBI taxonomy): domain Eukaryota; kingdom Metazoa; phylum Arthropoda; class Insecta; order Hemiptera; family Delphacidae; genus Laodelphax; species Laodelphax striatellus. Next base: position 12,657,524 of record CM029531.1, on the reverse strand, counting down.
TTTTATGAGAACTTAGAATGAGCCTGCTAGATATATTAGACCTTACAACGAAAATCATGTTAATATATATCTAAATCTATATAAAAGCGAAATGGCACTACTCACTGACATCTAAGGTGCCGCCACTTTGACTCAAGAGACGTCCTTTTCTCAGACTCTTATTCACATGGCGTTAACTTCTACATAAATTTGAGAAAGTGCAAACAAATTTTCATTCAATAATTTATAAAGAAGAGGCTTTTTTCCAATATGGCGGCTCAAATTTTCATCTGAAAACTTTCCCACATACCATTCGAATCAGCTTTTGACGCTCTATACAATGAAAAAAAAAGAATTTTTCAAAAATTCAAATATTTAAAAAGTTGAGAACAATCGCCCGAAAAGTTCAAATCTCAAAAGTCACCTACTCACTTTCTCTACCATTTCCCGTCGAGAAAACCGAAAATTTCCTTCAGACAAAGATTTTCAAAAATTGACCACTATTTCGCGCACCAACCTGTATCTATAAAAAATATAGCAAACTTCAAAAAACGAAAAAATCTCTTTGAAAACTGAATCGATTGGCATTTGAAATTTTTCAAATATCTCTGAGCTGAAAAGTTGACTTTTCAGCCTAAAATTGTCCAAAAATTATATAAAACAATCCAAACGTGTAGAGAATCGCTTCCTCTTCCATTTTAAGCAATAAAATCAAAATTTCTCAAAAAATAATTTTCGCGGTTATAAAAAGGATGGCACTTTTCGAAAATGTCAGATTTTTCCCGACGGTTTCAGCCAAAATCGAATCAATCCCCCACGGATTGTGAAAGCACGGAGGAGTTCCGTTTACTAAAAATATGTTCGCCTTTTAATAATATAGAAGATAGAAGATGATTTAATATAGCAGACGTTCAATTTATTAAAACAAATGGAACGCCTTCATGTTCATATGTAGGCAACACGCCACACGACCTTGCTTCTGTGACACCTTGACTCTATGACACTGCTATTTAAAAACAGCACCTTGCCTCTGTGGGACCTTGACTCAGTGAAACTGCACATTATTTTAAAACTGGCACCTTGTCTGAATGAGACCTTGCTTCTGCTCCTTTTATAACTACTTGAAACCTTGACTCTATGACACTGCTATCGTTTAAAACAACGGCGATGCCGATAACAAACAATCGCTTTCTGTGTTGGATATACAGGCTATTGGACGTGTAGTTAAAGAAATAATAAGTTCTGAACTGTCACCCACATTCAAAGAAGATTTCCAATCAGTGAAACATTCTATAGAATTCATGTCCAATGAGTTCGATTCTTTCAAAACGAACTATTAAAACATAAGGAGGATGTTGATAAATTAAATAAGGAAGTCATGACACTTAAACAAGAAAATGAAAATTGAAAAGCGAAGTGGCGGAAATGCAGGGATATACGCGCAAAGACAGTGTTGTTGTAACGGGTATTCCAGAAACAAAAATGAATCGGTGTTTGAAGTTTTCAATAAACTTTCTTCTGTTATTAAAAGTCCTGTTGTTTCGAATGGTCTGAGTCACATAGACTACCATCTCGGGGAAAAGCTGATTGTCTTCAAATTCGTTCGAAGACAAGACAAAGAGGGCTGGCTGATTTCAAACAAGCTGCTAATGAAGATAATGGAGGTGCGGGGATTTCTACGAAGACGCTGTGTCGGTCTCTTGCTGAAGGTCGTGTGCGCTTATCAGCATCTGACTACAATGGAACTGTTCAGAGAAACGAAACTTGCGACCCAGAAAGGATATCGGTTTGTTTGGATAAGAGATGGTAAGATTCTTGTGAGAAAGGAGGAAGGTGAGAAGCCTATACAAGTGAAAAATGTGATGGACCTCAAGAAAATCTAGGTTTAAAACAAAAACTGGTTTTTTCTATTCAGCTAATATTTCTATTTTAATTTTCAATGGAAATTTGTGATTTAGTAGAGGATCTTGATCTTATAGACAGATGTGAAACAATTAATTTAAAAAATTTAAACGAGATATCAACGTTTTTTCATTCAATATCGTTAAAAGTTTTTCATTTGAACATAAGAAGTATTAATAAAAACTTCGATGAATTGTGTTTATTTTTATCTAGTATTGATGCGCAATATGATTTAATAGTTCTCACTGAGACGTGGCTATCACAAGATTCTGGTTTCGAGTTGAACAATTATAATAAGGTTGTGAAACCAACAAAATTTAATAAATCTGATGGAATAGTAATTTATGTTAAACATGGAGTAAAATTAGATATTCTGGATATAAATATTGGTAATACTAATTCTTTAAATTTTAAAATAACATATGGAGACGTAGAGTTTTGCTGTACAGCATTGTATAGATCACCTAATGATACCGACGCTTTGGCTTTTTTGGATGATTTGGAGATATTCCTTAGTCAAACGACTTGTTATGAAAACAAAATCTTGATTGGAGATACAAATATTGATATTTTGGGTAATGATCTAACCCAAATAGGTCATAAATACTTGAATATGCTTTGGAATATGGTTATACTAATTATTTACACGGTTGCACTAGACATTCATTATATCGTGAATCATGTATTGATCATCTGTTTCTCCAATCTCCGATATGTACATTGAACCCAGCTATATCCAATTGTTCTATAACAGATCATGAAGCTATTATGGGGCGACTCCAGTTTATAAAAATAGTAGTTTAGAGCCTAATAAGAAGCCTGTACAGTATGATTGTTTATTTTTGACGACCACCTGTTTAAAATTAAAATTAATGAAGTGTCATGGGATGGAGTCTATTATGAAAAGGATTCTAAAGTAGCTTTTAGCAGATTCTATGATAAAATAGTAGATGTTTTAATTCGTGTTCATCTTCGAAGCAGAAAAGTAGTAATAGAAAGAAACGATTGAAACCTTGGATAACTAAAGGGTTATTGAAATGTATCAGGAAAAGGAATAATATGTCACTTAAAATAAGGGAACAGCCGTTCAACTTGATTAATGTTCGTTATTATAAGAAATACAACACTATTTTGAAGGAACTGATACGTTCTGCAAAGGAGATTTTCTTTAGAAATGAGTTTGTAAATTGCGGTAAGGACTTGGAAAAGGTGTGGAAAACTATAAATGATGCTACTGATTCCAAATCTCGAGACCAAAATGTTATTCAAGAAATTAATATACCTGATGGTAGAGTAGTAAAATCCACTGAAAGTGAACAAATGGCTGAAGAGTTTAATAAATTTTTCATTGATGTTGGACAGAAAATTTCGAATAGGGTCAAAGAGACAGGTTCAAATCCAAATCATATCCAGTATAAGGTCGATAGATCATTTTGTAGGTCGTTTTTCTTTATCCATCTACGGCGTGTGAAGTGAGAAATAACATATTGGTGCTTAAAAAAGGTACTGCTCCGGGAGTAGATGGAATCTATTCAAAATGTCTGATAGAAAAGTCTTCGGCAATATGTGACCCGTTAAGGGATGTTATAAATCTTTGCTTCCAACAGGGTATTTTCCAGATGAAATGAAAATAGCTACAGTTATTCCTCTCTATAAGGGTGGTAGTAGGACTGAACTTGGTAACTATCGTCCCATCTCCCTACTCTCAAGTATATCCAAAGTAATTGAAAAGTGTGTAAAGTCGAGGCTGGTATCCTATTTGGAAAACACAACATTTTGTTCAGTAATCAATATGGATTTCGAAAGGGTATGAGTACATCCGATGCAATTTTAGAGTAACAAGAGAAATTTTGAGCAAATTAGATAAACAAATGCTTAGGAATATTTCTGGATTTACAAAAGCATTTGACACAGTTGACCATAGAATTCTAATGGATAAAATGGAAGCAATAGGAATAAGAGGTATTGCATTGTCATTCTTTGAATCATATTTAAATTGTAGAAGACAATTGATAAGAAGACAAGTGGACTATTAAATGTGAATATTGAGTTCCAGCCAGTTTTGTTCTTAATATACATAAATGATTTATTAAATATAAGGCCAATCACTTTCCAGAGAGCTAATAAATGCTTTGATGTTATCAAGTCCTGGTTAAAGAATAGTCTTCTACATTTGAATATTCAAAAACTAGATTTCCTTTTCTTTGTCGTCCTCTGGATTGCCTCCAGACAATACTGACTGTAAACTAGTATCACATAATATAAATTGTGCCAGTCCATACTACAGCTGTGGATGTCCTACATTAGAGAAAGAAAATGAAATAAAATATTTAGGTGTAGTACTGGATGTACATTTACGGTGGAGCTCGCACATTTCATACATATGTTCAAAACTTAGAAAATTAATTTATAAATTCGTCCAATTAAGGAATGTCCTTCCTATCTATCAATTAAGAATGGTATTCTTGGCACTGATACAGTCAATTATCTGCTATGGTATTGTATCCTGGGGAAGTTGTGGGAGTTCACTTTATAAAAGAATAATAAAAATATGTTTAGACGTTCAGAGTTTCCAGTTATGTATATTCCCTCGTCATAAATTTAATAGAGGTGTGATATTGTTTAATATTATTATCTATGTTCAATCTAAACGAATTATTATTATTATTATTATTATTATTAGTAAATATAGTAGAAGAATAATTATTTATTGCATGCTTGTCAATGTGGTTAATATGGTTTAAACATATTGATAAACATGGAACATTTCCATTAAAGCAACGAAGCATGCTTCAATGTTTGATAGAAACGACTGTGCGGTTCAAGAAATATAACACTTTACCATTTTAACACTAACATTTTTAAAACAACACACCAACAGTGTGTTATTCTGTACACTAGCAGTTTTTCAATCGACTAATCTATCGATGAAGAGTATTGATCTTCGATTACTAGAAAAAAGATAGGAACCACAAAAGATAGGTCACTGAGAAATCGATCTTCAATTATGACAGAGAAACGACTGATATTTTGGCATCTAGGAGCGAGTGGAAAGAAGATAATGGTGTTAGGTCAATGAAGTACCCAATTCCAAAAAGGAAATATTAGGTGTTATGTGGTTTTCCATTGGTGAAAAAAAGGCGGAGAAAAGTCGAGAATGAGGGAAGTAAGTAGAACAAATGAAAATGGTCCGGTGATCGTTGCCCGTTTCCCCCCCCCTCCACACCCGCTTAACCTAAATTCACGCACGCAAAAAGGGGAAACCGACCGCGGTTTGTCGAGTTTCATTTCCGCCTTTGCATTTTCCCAGCCGGTAACACCTACCACCATCCCTCCATCGCCAGCCTACAACTTCAGATAGACAAGGCATTGCTTTCAGATGTCGAGATTACAGACTAAGCTCTCCTCCTAGTAGGGTCACGCGCTTATGTTTGAATTTGTTTCAGGCCTACGTACACATGCGTTACGGTCTGCTTTTATTTCAGATTACAATTTGAACAGAGCAAGATAAGGAATTGGGTTGATGAGGGAGGTAGGTAACACCCCTTAATTGGGAAATAATTGATCCAAATGCTTGAACTTGGTATTCTAATAAAGAAATTTGTATTCTGGTAACTCTATAACGAAAGTTGGAAATTGTTACACAACTCGTGGGAGAAAGCTAAGTTTTATTCTATTTTCATCTTATTTATTAACTGTGAATTTTAAGAATATTTTAATTTGTGTCTTTAGTGTATCTTGTTCATTAGTATTGTTATTTTGTTGACATGAATTTGAATTTTATCAAACCGCAATAGCGAATAGTTTGGAAAAATATCACAACCTATTCAAACACAACAGAATTATTTCCCTCTATTTTTATCTTTTAAAGTGTATTTTATATAATTTGGGATAAACAATTGTCGAGAAACCAACTGTACTACTGTTAAACTACTGACATGAATGTATTCTGTATAAGTATATTAATCATATAATATTTATTAATTATTCTGTTGAATAATGGAAACTTTAGTACTACTTACTCAGAAAATACTTGTAGATGAAAAAATGTTGTAAGTAGCCAACTGCAATATCACACATACCTGTAACAAAATAAACAAAAAACTATATTAATTTGTCAATGTGTATTTGACAAACAAAAACACAATTTCCATTCAACTAGAATACATTAATGAAGTAGGTATTGGAAATAACACCTTCCTATATAATTTTGGAACTCATAATTGAAGCCATATCTTTATTGATTCAAATTTGGTACTGTACTCATTTTTGACATATATATTTGAACACAATATTGAATACATATATTTTTGAACTCATACTTGAAACCATTTCTTTATTGTTCCAATTCAAGACGATTTTTTTACTAAAACCATGTTATTGACCCGCTACCGACAGTTCGTTTACCTTTTCGAAGTCCATTGGCAGACAGGAAAGACATTGCCATATAGAGGAAGGGTTGAGACAGGTTCTAATGTTGGTAAGCTAGTTGCGCATCGCTAGAAGGCGTAATACAAGTCTCATCTCATCTCAACGTATAAGGACATTCCTCTTTATATTTATTTCAACTGCGTGACGAGCCGGGAACTTGACAAGACAGACGTTCAATCTACTTTTAGAAGCAGTTCTACACTTAATTCTATTTTTCAAATGAGCTGTGAGACATTCTTGAGCGTTCCTTCTAGTTTTATTCTGTATAATGAGCTAGATCTATATGAAGACACAGACACTTCCTCAGACTCAAGCACAAGAATCCAAGTCATTTCTGAATGAAAAAATTGAGCAGACATAATAGTAAAAAATGAAAACAGACTATTACAAGAGCAGAGGATGTTAATTCGATAGATAGGTATGATGAGAACATTTTGATCAGTAGGAACCTAAAAACATATTGTCTGGTTGAAGGATGAATAATTAGTATTTTCAACATGGTACAGTGGGCTGGGACAAAATGCATCATATGCATTATTTATTATGCTACAAAATATTATTACAAAATTTGGAACAGTTTTCTGTTGGTTTCGTTACATAGACTTGTGGGGAGGAAGTAAGTGGTTAGGCTTATTTTCAGAAAGAGTGATTAATGAGATGAAGAAAAAATTTGATGTTTTGACTATAGCTTTGATGCTTTACTTCGAAACTTAGCCATGTCCTACACGACATGAAACAAAAACATGTCAGTGAAAAGGCAAACAGAATTTGTGTAGGCCTATGATTTGTGTTTCTTTTCTCTTGAAAAAAACTTCAAGCTCCAATCTTATTTCTAAAAATCAATTGAAGAATATTTTGTACAAAACGTTTTTTTAAGTGACGGAAACCTCTGGATGATGAATTGCTTAATACCTTCAACAATACTACAATAACAACCTGACTTTCCTTGTTTATTACAAACTGGAATTTGGAAGCTATACTTCTAATCTTAGAAACTTATCTTGTCTTTCCTTATTTATTAGTAACTGGAATCTGGGAAACACGTTTCGTATTTAGATTTAAATACAAGTTTCCTTGAAGGAAAATCCACTTGGAGGACAAAGTCAGGTACAAACATATGATTTTATTTCATCAGTATTCATTCGATGACAACATGCTAATAGAAAAACCATGAACATTGACAAGCAGCCAAGGATCGAGGAACAGATAAAAATAGAATTGGTTTCTTATAGATCCGTTTGGCGTGATTCGATTTTATAAATGCCGAATACTTTATCACTTTCCTCAATTAAAACCTTGGAAACCATGACGAACAGTCAGTTTATAAGAATTTTGTGAAAGAATAAGAAGTTTGTAATTTTTAGCAAAGTCTACAACTCTCTAATGCTGAAATCTCGGATTTGAGATTGATTATTTCGTCCAGTGAACTTTACGGGTCTAAACTAAACGGAACCTTTACTAATCGAGACACTCCCAACGTTAGATCTTATCAATACAAAACATTTTCCCATTTGGATGAATATTATGATAGATCAATTAATTTTTAGAATCCAGGCCAGCATTAACCAATATTTAGGAGAGTTACCTTATTCCGTTGTCTCTGAAAATGGAATGAAAGAAATATGATGAATTTAACAATATTTTCTCTAGAAAGTACGATCATAAATAATCAATTATTCAACTATACGAAAGTTACAGAAAATATTCTCCGAATTCAAACAATCCATTCAATGTCAAGTAGCAGAAAATTGACAGATTCTAGTTGTAAGAAAGTCGGTGTCAGAATCAACAAACGTAATTTTATGTAGATATGAAGAAGGAGAGCTCTGAATATCAATTGAGAGAGTGCCTGCAACCAAGCTTTAACTCCTGAAAGTTTCTTAACCCCAAGATATCTGTCTGTCCTGAATCAGTTCACACGAAACGTCCTAACTTTCTGATCCCTGGAGGGAGCAAGGTCCAACTGCCAGGCAAAAAATAGTTCAACTCTTGCCATACTTTTTCTACGCATTACTTTCAAAATCATCCTGAGACTTCAAAGTCTTTCGCTAAGACTTTCGTGGGATTTTAATTGGTTAGTCTTCATTCAAGGTGGATGGCAAAATTTTTATTCCATTTCAGAAAATTCTATTTACTGAAAGAATTTTTCAATTGGAGCACGAAATTAGAATCACAATTATGTCAGCACCATTCTTATTTCTCAAATAAGCTTTATTCTTTCTAATCCGTCATTCACGTAGATGAAAAATACAACCAATTTGTACTGAAAATAAGAATATATTTCAAGAATATCAAAAGTCAATCGATATTAGATGGATGAACAATCAATCATTTTGGAAAATATTTTATTGAGATCTCAAGCTGAATAATGTAACACAGCAATTTTCAAAAGATTGAATGGTTTCGGCTGATTAATTATAAGGAATGGAGATATTGAATGAGCAGTCTACTATAAATGTTCTATACGTAGTACAAAAATTCTATATTAATTTTTTTTCAAACAGTGAAAATAATCAATTTACACAAAATGTAATAGCTATGCCTTAAAAGACAGGAAATCCATTCATCTTCCTCCAATCTCCCAAATCTGAACCGTAGGGGAGTCCATCGCTCTCCAATTGAATGTCATAGATGACTTTGTGCAGGATAATAATGAAATAATTAGTCCTGATTGGGTACTCAAGTTTTAATAGTTGAACTAGTTGAATGGGATGATTCAAAGTAGGCACTCCATGTTTTATCGATGCGAGTATCACTCGCCGGTGTTAGTAAACAATTGATCGATTCAATTAAAACGACAGACATGAGGCAGCAACTAATGACGGAGCCACGAATCTCGTGCCAAATAATTTGGCGTCGAATGCAAATGTTATTAGCCGACGTCGTTTATGCAATTAGCACTCGAAATGTGACCGGCTGGATTCCAGTGCTCGCGAAGCGGGTAAAGAGAAATAGAGTAAGGAATATCTGCGTTTTGAAATTGAAAGTATTAGGGCCGGTTGAAAAGCGGATTAGAGTAGATCTTCAATAACATTCTTACTTGGTAAGTGAGCTTAACAGACAGACCAAGGTGCAACTGAAAAGGTGACTCAAAAAAGGTGAATACAAGAGGGAGTGCAGCTTTTAAATCCTTACCTATGACAAAAGACTTGATTCTCTCTTATGTCCGACCTTCAATTTGTGCCGTTTCAATTTATACTTGAAAACTAGTATTTCTCATTTTGTTTCTCTGTGGTATCAACTCTTCAACGAAGGAGAAAGTCAGATTATGAATGTAGCTTACTTTAAGCTGACAGCACAGACTGTTATAATAAAAAGATATTATGTGCATGCAGTCACTACACTTTTGATATAAACAGTGCATGCAAACCTCAATTCTGGCCACACCATACGATCCTGCACTATAGTAATACAAATAATATAGTTTCAATATAGTAATATATATGTTTCTATGCCCTCCACACCTCCCAAAGAACAACAACTAGAAAAGATTTATGACCTCTGCAACTATCTGCACTCTTTCAACTGGATCACGCAGCCGTTTCTATTTATGTACGACTACAACTTCTTAAATGAATGATTGGAATGAGACTATAAACTCGATTCGAATACCTATTCAAAAACTAACCTGCACATTCCAATTCATGAATGAACCGATTATGGGCAGCTATCGTTTTTCTACTGTTATTGAATTCAACTGTCACGATTCTCTCGTAAAGGTAAAGGCTGCAGTCGACTTGATTCCAGAGAAGGGTTCGGCACATCTTCACAGCCAATGCTGCTCTTTTCTTTCTAGTGCATTACTCCAGCAGCACAACCAGCAGCAGTGAGATAGTGTTTCAGATCAAAATGCAAGGGACTCGAAATTTGGGTCTCATAAAATTATCAAAATTCCATATTATTTCAATAGAAAGAATACCTTGATACTTTTGGCAGCCTACTTGAAAAAAAAAACAAATTGAAATTTATGAAAAAATTATCAACAAATTTTTCGAAATAAATTCAATCTCAATTCAAAATAAATTTGTAACAATAAATACTTGAAACAATTGGAAACATTCCAGCAACGGTTGCTCTTAAATAAATACTTTCCAGCTGAGAATACTGGAGATGGACACGAGAATTCATGCAGTATTTGTGTCAGATGTAGTTGGTACTGGAAATTGGGGAAGGAGAGCAAGAAGGGGGTTCATTTTGCAATGCAATATCGCCCATGCTTAATGATTGCAAACGCCACGCCAGACACTTCACAGTGTTAGCAACAGAACAGAGGGAGCTGTACTGACCAATAGCGACCAAAAAGCGTCAGAGGGTGAAAGCGTTCATTTACCGCAAGCTAAAGCCAACACCAAAGATCGTCCGTCTGCCCGCCTGTGTGTTTAAACGACAGACAGCTCGACTGCCAAGCAGGGTTTCAATGGGAAATTCCGGAAAATCCTTCGTGCGCATTTAATTTAGTTATGACAGCTACAAATTCATTCATTTATTCACAGGCCCAAAACACGTAGCCGACTCGGCCTGTTTACGTCCACTCACTATGCAACCCCGTTAAATTGGAAAAATTCCGCAGCACACTAGCGCTGTCTGTTGGTCAAACGGAATAATAAGTCATTCACCACTCGACTGTTATGTATTACGTGCACTAAAAACCCAACGTTTCATTAGAATGACTCACCAACGATGCCAGTCTGCTGAACGTCATAGCTTTATTTTCCCTCTCTATTAGAGAAAAAAGAGGGAAAATCTTTATTTATTCAATCTCATAAATTAATCGAATGATAAATGTTTTCTAAACAGCCTGTTTTTTCCCTACTCTAATGCTTCTATGTGCACTAAAAACCAAACGATTCATTCGGATGACTCATAATGATTGAGAACTAGAAAATGTTGAAAAGGATAAAATAAAATGCAGTAATGAAGATTTAAAAAAATCACTATAGAATATTTATTAAGATTATGATGAGAAAAACTTACAGGAAGAATGTTTTACAATATTTAATTGATTACATTATTTGCATTATTGATTACAAGTATTTAGCAGCCTGATTTTTCAGTAAATACTACAGTTGTTCACCAAAACGTTTCAAATAAGGATGAAAAACATTCTCTAATATGATGAACTTGAGTAGATTAAAATGATTGAAATATCTACTTTAACCGCCGTATTCTGTTTTAGCACAATAATAATAAAAAATAATAGTTTTATTCTTAGACCATGTATTCTATACATTGGTCTTATTGCATTGAAAATAGGGGAAAAATTGTAAACCCACTCCAAAGTACAGTAAGGACAAACGCCACTTGGTAGAGCAAATCACTTTTTGACTTGATTCTAATCACTTCTATGGAAGCTGAGACGTTCATAATATTGTTCATTGTCATTAGTTCTACTCATTAGTTATTGTTATTGTTTATTTACCGAAAAAAATTAGAGGAATCAGTTAATTGAGAAACTGGATGATTTCAAAGAACAATATTATCATTACCTGTAATAAAAGGTGATTTTGATAATGATTTTTAGATCAACTTTGAAATAATTTAATACAAAATTGTACGGTACGGACTATGATTGATAGAGCATTCAGTCAAGATCCTTCTTGCATAAATGGCTTGATCTACTTCCAAAGCGATGCTACTCGGAGATACAATTGATCATTGAAACAACGACGCCGCAGCCCATTGCGTTATTGAATATTTGACGTTTTCAAGTGAAAGGCACAGAATGAGCCCAACTCAAACCTACAAATTAGTCTTAATACGCTGAATCTAGATAAGTGAAGACAGACAGACATGCAAGCTCACAGACGCTATCTGATTTTGGCCAACTATTACACGCAACCAATCTGGATTCGAAAGATATGTCTGAATTATTACGCTTTACAAATTGTCAGTAATGAGAATGCAAAATGGCCAGAAGACTGTCTTTCTCGAACAGGTTTTGGTTGGTGTGATGGAGCTTTGAAACCGGTTACAACCAAGTATTGATCACTATGGAACTGAATATCAAAATTTAATAAATATTTCACATCCTTTCCGAGCTATAAATGCTGCTATGGTGAATGATCGTGAAGTTTAGTTACAACCAATTGATCACACAAGAGCCGAATATCGAAATTTAATACATACTTCCCATCCCCTAACTAGTGTTCTGGTATTTTATCAAGCAAGCAAGTTCATTTACCAAATCAAGCAAGCAGATAAATAAATACAAAATTCTCATCACATGAGTTTTAGGGGGAGAGTGGAGTTTTTATTGAAATCCATCTTATCTAATCAGTTTAATCGTTTGGGGCCTGTTGCAGATGCTGATCTCATTCGATCCACTTTACATGGCTTCAAGTGAGGCTGATAGCTGGTAATGAGATATGCTCAACGATCAGAGGCTCAGCGAGTGGCAAGATTTCGCTAATCAGATTAGGCAAGTTGCAAACGAGTCGAGACAAGTGAGGGCTCTAGCAGGCAGATGTCGATGTGCACAGATATACGCAGCTTACATATCCAAATCTGGATTACAGAACTTCGGGGGCCCGAAGACAGACAACTTGCAGGAAGAACTCGAAACTTCGGAGTTGTTAGTACTCCAAAACAATCGCAAAGTTTGAAGAATTCTCGAGCGAGCCGTGTTTCATCCAACTAGGACTGTTACACTTCCTTGTAATAAGCCGTGAAGCTATTTTCTAATTCCACCTTCGCAGCAACTTTCCGAATTCAACGCTCTTCACTGCTACGAGTTATTTTCGTGAATGGACAAGCCAGATGACGTCCATAACTACCACTTTCAAGATAAACCAAAGAAAATCTTATGTTATTTGCCTCATTATTTTCTGTGAAGAAACTACCCAGAACTTTTCTTTATGATTCAGAATCATAACTTTTGAATTTGGGGAATTTTTAAGATAGTGAACTGGTGGATAGTTTACGATGAATAGTTCCGGGTAGCTTGCAATAGTATTATAAGATCTAATTTATACAATGTTAATCCTTCTATCGATTTTAAAATTCTTATATTTGTCCCTTTTTTGGTAGAGGCTATTTCGTTAAGTCCCTTTAGTGACAAAGGCATAGACTAACCTGACTATAACTAAACTATACTATCATTGGTATCTCTGGATCATCTCTGATAAGAGGCTATGAAACGCCTATGAAACTATGAAAACGAGTAAGGATAATCATGAACGGAAAGCTTCGTATCATGGAAGTTTTGAACACTGATTTCAAACAAAATCATGCCTCACTCAAAAGATTAACAATAAAACAAAATACAAGTAAATACAGTACAATGCATGAGCACAGATAATATTGAGGACTCAATATTATTGCTCTATGAGGACAGATAAAACTTTTCATGAAATCATCATCATTTTAAAAATTGTATATTCCTTCAGAAAAAAAAACTGTTGAATATAGAATCACCAATCATTTATTATGTAATAGAAAGCATCCAATTGTTGATTATTCATTAGGGATTGTTTAATCATGAAAGTTCTATTCTTCCAGAACATACTATTCTTCGCATAGAAACACTATCCAACTGTTGATGATTCATTAGAGATTGAGTGAAAAACAATGAACAGAACATTGATGAGTTGCGCAGTGTTTTTGTTGACTGGCAAGTGGCTGGGCTGGGTTTGCAAGCTTGGGGGGGAGGGGCATTGTTTGTGCGTGCAGACTCTGACTGGATTCCAAGGGGACCAAGACGACGACGACGTCAACAATAGCGGCACTATCTTTAGAAGGGGTTTTGCCTATTCAGGGATGCTGTTTGTACTTGGAATTCATCGGGGGAATTCCTGCCGGAACAATGGCACTCATCGTGTGTGGAAATTCTTAATGGAGCGCCTTGCTAATAGGCGGCGGCGGCGGGATGCTCGTGATTTCAGTCAGACAACTTACAGTTGGCTGCTAACTGTGCTGGTGCTAACAGTGGGCACTCCTTCCGGATAGTTTGCGATGAGATATCGTGTAAGTTCAGGGTAACAAGAATTGATATTCGGGAATCAATATGGAGTTAAACAAAACCTTTCGACAGTATCGATCGACCATAGATAGCGATGAGTATGCAGAACGTCGCCTATAAAAGTGAGCTATGTAGTGACTATGAAGGGCTATTCCCACATATCAGTCTATACTTTGATTTAAACTGCTTTAGGACCGGCCTAGAGCGGTCAAGGCCAAGCGGGTCTCAATCCTAAAGCAGTTTTAATCAGAATATAGTCACAGGTTCAGCTCATTCTGCGCATGCGTCAATGACGACTTTGCGACAGTGAAGGATTTTTGAATTCTTCTAGAATTGGAAACAAGAAGTACATGCTGAAGATCTTGTGCAGATCAACACATGCACAGATCATCATCACAGGGGTGTCTACAGTATTTAGTTTTTTGAGAGTGGAACATGATGGAAATGAATTTATTATTGTTTTTTTTTTTTCATAAATCTATAAGTTATGTTAAGTTAAGTTAAGTTGACACGAGAATCTCGTAAGTGTCGTATTTAGGTTAAATCTTGACAACCATCAAAGAACAATAAGTTTGAATAATACCAAACTAGACCAGTAAAACAATGTTACCACAAGTGACACAAAAGTCAGATTAGTTCCGATTGTGAATGGCCCCCAAATGTCACAACATTGTCTGAAATTGGAACAATATGTGCTAAATAAGTTAGTAAACGGAAACTTATCTGTATTCAGAACCAAATTAAAAAGTCAAAACGAACGTGACAAACTAAGCTGAAGATAAAGAAAAGTGACAATATGATAGTCATGCTTTTTAGTTTATCACTGAGGCGAACGTGAATGTCAGGTGAAAGACGATAATGTCACATTTTTAAGCACTCGTGTCATAGTATTTATCTTACTTAGGTTTGAAAATACGTTTTGAGGTCCCAAACAGATAAATTAGTTAACATTCATAGCTAGTATGTTTTGCACAACACTGGAAAACGTTAGTCTAATTAGCTTCAAATAAGTAAGTTGAGCCTCCCATCTACCTAGCTTTCAACAAAGCCCACGTTTCAAATAATTGAACTGCGTTTTCTTATAAATCACTATCCTGAGTGGGAAAATAAGCAAAAATTGATTTTTGATTCTATTTTTCCAAGACCAGTTCCTCTCCAACAATTTTAGTTTTGATTTTACAGTATTAGGTTTTTCAAAACTTTCTCAAAGTGTGAAAAATAGTAAAATTATAAAAAGGTTTTGTGACGTGATACTGAATTTTCATTTTGATCCACATGGTAGTCATTTTGAACCTAGTAGATACCCTGATGAAAATAAACCATTTACAGTATTTTTATTGTGGACAATACACTAATAATGTCGACACTATGTTTTTCTCTAAATAAACATCATAAAGGTGTTTCATTCTCTTGAACAGAAAATCTTCAAGGACTAGAGAAAATGTGTTTCATTCTTCTAAAGAGAGTGAACGCATTTTTTGTACAACACAAGGAAATGATATAGTGTTAGAATATTCTTGTTATGAGTTCACGTTTTCTTTGAACAGCAAACTGACAATTCATTCCTCACGAATTCCATAAGAAACAAATAAGCAACCGCAGTTGATTCTGAATATACCACATAAATTTGATCAATTTCGTTGTCATTCTGGCTGTCCACAGCGGAGAATGAGAAGCGACGTCAATATCGGTGGAATGATGTACGGTTATGAAATCGCGGCTGTCGTTTAATTATAGAAATATTGGACGGGCCGTGACGTGTGCCGTGGCGGGATGCCAACTTGGACAGGTAGGACAGAGAAAGAGAAACGGAAAGAGTAGGGGTGGGAGAGAGAGAAAGGAAGCGTCGCTCGGCGTCTCTCATCTCATCTGCAGACAGCGTCCAATGTTGTGGGGAGGGAAGGGGGTAGCCACAAACGAAGCATGCAAATTGGATGTCATCCAAAGGCGTTCGCATCTTTCAAAAGATTAACAGATCCTGACGACAGAGCGAATGAATTCATAAGCGAAAGCTACCTGGCCGTTGCTATAACTGCCAAAATACACCTAGAAATTCCTCCAATGCTTCCTGATCAATCCCGTCTTAGATTGTGATGAAAAAAGGAGATGAAATGATGACATCAACAACGATCATTATTGAATATTCCAACAACAGCCTGTCATTCTACTCTGTCGCCACGCGTTTTTATTCCCGCAGCTGTTTCTTCGCCTACCGCTGCTCTAGACGCCAATTTATTAGCGCTTATTCGACAAGAAACAGATACACTCGGTTCCCTTTGAAGATTTCGCATAATCATTTTACCCAAATGCGACGATTTATAACGACCCACCAACTTTTAACAGCCCCGAGCTAATCTCACAGCACCCGCGATGTTAGGCTGCCGTTTACATAACTCACACAACTTCAAACGAAATACGTAAACGTTTTACAGTGTTGCAGTTTGTAGACTAAATCCTCCGCCAGCAATAGCAAGTTGTTATACCGAATAAATACGTCACGTTCAACAAACTAACTTCGTTACCCTTAGCCTACCGCATACGTCATCTACAGTGTTGCTAAATTGAATATTCGTATATCGACTCTGTGTATACAGCAACTATCGAAAACATCAAATGATTTCACAAGTAGGAAACGTCTGATTTGAATAGAATATTTTACGATCGACTTTGTATGAATTTATCCAGTACATTAATGATTTCACATGAGGGAAAAGTCTGATTTGCAAATGGAATATTTGACTGTCATATAAATATATACTATTAGTATGTGACCAAATACATCTAACAATTTCAGACGTATGGTAGGAAGCGTCTGGTTCGAATTGAACATTCGACCAACGACTTTGTATGTAACTATCGAATACATACATCGGATGACTTCACACGTAGGAAACGTCTGTTCCGGCTACTAGCAGTGTAATCCTTCGTGTAGCCAAGTTAACGAGTTCACTCTAATGAAATTTCCACCAGAGCTCGTTCATTGGATAACAAAAGCGTAGAATTCACCTGGTTACACTCTCTCCCAATCCGGAGCCAATACACCAGTTTCATTAAAGCACTGCACAATAAACGTCAACAAATCATCAACTATCTCCAGCCAGCATTCATGAGGACACTGCGGATTAGTGTGCTTCTAATTCATTGTATCTACATGACCATCCCTGGGAAATTTACTCCGAACGTCTTCTGCCCAGAAACGTTCCACAGTAACAGAGTCTCAATTCAACAATCTGATTTTACTAACAAAGTTTGAATCTTATTAGTAAATTCAATAAAGTTCTCACGCCCTCGATCTTTGGATTGATTTGGGAATTAGCAATCAAATCAAATACTCTATTTACTGGTAGGCAACTCAAAATTTAAAGAAATTCAAATAATACAGAAAATATTCATGAGCATTCCTAATTAAGGTGAGCCTGCCTGGAGGAATGTTTAGTCTCGTAATAACAAAATCAATTGAAAAAATTACGATGAAAAAAGAGATCGAATGAGATGAATCGTGGAAAAAACCTCAGTTACCCTGAGGGTAGCTCCCCACACTGAAATTTTGATCAATATAAACCCCTACAATAATAAATTTGATTATACAGTAATACATCAATTCAGTAATTCGTGTCATTAAGTTATTTAATTGGTTATTTCGGAAAAAATCATCACATAATTTTTATCAGAATTCATATCATGAATACAAAAACCTCAAGAAATCCTGGAAACCTTTAGTAAAGAGCATCACAACCTGTAAATTACCAGTTGTGCCCAACTTTGTTAATATGAATGAAGAAGGTTTGGCACATCACAAGGGGATAATGGATGCTGGATGACTGAAACTAATTAATATTCCATGAAGGGTTGATGTATCGGCTAGCTCTCGGCAACGCTGGCTAAGCAGATGCGCAGACCAAGTTACAAGGCAAATTTCGGCAACTGCCTATCCACAGCTAATTTGCTGAATATTATTACGAAATGCCAGACTAAATAACAATAGCCTACATCGGAATAGAAGCCAGTATGAACTTAGCTTCTCTGGGAAGTTGAAAGTTCATTGAAGAACTCAAATCGGAAGAATGGGAGCAATATTTGAATAGTTTAATAACAATAAATAAATAGGATGTCAACGTTTGTAGAAGTTAGCAATATGAATGAAGTATATTATTATAATTGAGAGTGAAATCTGATGAAATTGAATATTACAGATTGAAGGATTTCAATGAATACTCTCAATGAATGAGAGTAAATATCCAAAACTCACATCTAATTCACATACTAGTTCAAATGAACTAGTATGAATATTTACTGGTGCAGCGAGATTGCATACAATATGAAATGCTTGAACAATAGTTTGATTTTATGTTTTATAGATCGCATAATGACTTGAAAATAAATTTCACTAATAAGGGCACAAGTCTGCAAAGGAGCATCGACATAAATAAGGCAAATGTCCTCAAATTATAATACAGATTTGAGATACATTGTAACAATGGTAAAGTCCTTCAAGATTTACTTAATCCATCTTATAATGGAGAAGTTCATGAATTTAGATGTGAGTTTTGAATATTTACTCTCATAATAATAATAATTGATTGAAATCATTCAATCTGTAATATTCACTTTCATTAGATTAATTCACTCTCAATTTATAATAATATACTTTATTCATAATGCTAACTTTGACGTTGACATCCTTTCTTGAAAATAAGCGTTAATAAGTTCAAAACCACTTCTAATCTCTTAACATCGCATTATCTCTCTGCATTAAACCTTCGTTAAATTACAATTTTCAAAAATTCACAGAACAATTACTTATATATTGTTCCCATGTTTTAAAATAATCTAGAGCACAAATATCTTGTAACCAACACGGATAAAGTGAATAATCTAATTCAATCATTGGCTGGCTCATGTGGACATCACCGAGTCCCTCATGACAGATGATGTTATTTCAGTTGATCGATGATTGTATGTGGATTTCAGACAGTGATTCGTCAAGTCGGCTGAATAGAGATGCAGGCAAGACAATGGATGCGAGCGCAGAAGGCATTGTTTCGTGCGAGCATGTGATGAACGAAGAATGTCGAGCCTATGCCAACACAAATACATTAGGACGCTCCATCAGACGTGTGGAGTAGCGGTCAGTGTTAGATTATGACGTAAACGTTTCTACTGTCACCAACAGCACCAACGAAATTAAAATTCAACACCGGAATCACACCCACTCATGCACAAACACTTGATATGCGAACTGTGTTCCACAAGATGTAAATTTCACATTCAGTTGGAGTGAAAAATAGGTTGCAGAGTACTAACATTGATCCCAATCACGATAACAAAAAGTATTAGAATTTATTTTAATCTAGATGAGGAAAGTTGTAGACAATTTATTTAAATAATATGGTTGATTATTATGAGGAATTCAAAGGATGCTGAACAAATTGTTAATTTTTTATTTGCTCCACTGTAATAAGAAATTCATAATTTTTCATGAGTATTTGTCATGAATTTTGAAAATTGATATTTTCGGAGGAGACGAACAGCCGTCGGTCCCGAATGCCTAAACACAGTCTCATCTCTCATCATCACCTTTCTGATTACCCACGCACAAGCCTAGAGCTCATGTGGGCATCACCCTTAGAAAAAAAGGAAAAAATCAAATGGAAGAGGTAAAGAAGAGAGTATGGAAGTATTTTTGGTGGGACAATTAGAAAAAAACTTTTTCAAGTGACTGCACTTCACTCTTGAGATCTGATCTTTCTCTTATATAGTACAATCAATAGCAAGCAAGAGAAAACTGGTGATTATAAAGTTTATATGTTCTCACTCTAATCCTGACTAATCTCTCATGTTATACCATTATCTCTTATTAATGAGATGAATAAGATAACTCAGTTAATCTCTCATTCTTATACCATTCCATTTGATTGATAGTGATTATTTGATTCTAGACGAATTCTAACTGTTTGTTCAATCATTTCCTATCAGAGGGAAAATTTTATAGAAATTTAGTAGGCCTGCTGTACCGTACCTGCCAATTTCAATTCTCGTACCTGACAATTTTAGTTCTCGTATAAATAGCGTGTTCCAAAAGCTTCTCCTGTTCATATGTAGTAGAGAGAAAGACATTATTGAGAAAATACAATCAAAGACAATATTAACTATAGTTAATTATAGTAATTAACTATATAAATTATAGTATATTAACTAAATAGTTAAATTGTCTTTGATACAATATTTTAATTTATAAGGGGCAGGGATTACTCGAAACCCGACCAAGTGCCAAGTAGTACGAAAATAGTACTACTTCACTTTATTGTAGGACTTTGAACTTTGTTTACAGAACGAATGTAGAGGATTCAAGACAGAAGACCCTCTAACTTTGTAGAAAGATAAAACTTGCATTAATTCAACATACACATGTATTTAGTAGGAAAGCGATAAAAATAAGTCCCTCTTGAAAGTGTTCTGTTTTACAATCTGACAAGAAAAACAGTGAGTTTGTTGAATAAACAATCAAACATGAGAAGGTTATGAAAAGCAAAACCGTTGGAATAAGCTAGTGTGTGAGTCATGTGCATCGAATTAGACTGGATAAATGCATGAATAATGCTACACTGTACTAAAAAAATAGCCGTACTAAAAATTCAGTGGAATGGTCCAATATAATGTTGGTCAAAATCTAATCTTGAGGGGGGAGGGTACTAATCTTGCGTACCAATTTGATTCGAGAATCAAATCAATCTTAATATAATATAGGAATAAAAATATCCGATACAGCAATGAAATTTTGGCCATAAACGTGATATTGGAAGGAACAGGAAGAGCTGGTTCAAGCCGAAGTATCCATGATATGGTTTGCGATCAGGAACAGAATATATTCTGACCGATTTGCATCAAATTTCATCATTGTTCTGCATGAATTTTGATGTTATTGCGTTTCAGAGTTATGTCCTGTATCTTCCCATAAAAGTTTCATATCACTGATATGAGGAATTCGGTGGTTCTGAATATATTTCGATCCCTATCTTTTTGTTCATACTCGGAGAGTATAGAAGTAGCACTATATCGACTTTTACTTCTTGGATAGAAGTACTTCTATCAATACTCTGTACTCTCTCTCTCTCTTACTTCTGTACTCTCTACAGAGAGAGTACTTCTGGACTCTCTCTCTCGCTCTCTCTATTTTCTATTCTATTACTATAGTAAATTCTATACTCTCTATTCGTACTTCTTTACAGGAATTAATTATTGCAATACTCAAATGTCTTTCATATGAAAATAAAATGTGAATTAATCGTTTCTTCGCTTAGTTCTCCCTATTTTTTCACATCTTGTTGACACAACACAATCAATTTCCTTGTTACTTTTTCAACTAAAAAACAAAGGTGAAGTAAGATTTAAGAGTCCCTAGAAATAAAGCACATCGAATGTATGAATAAGCTGTTACTGTCGTTAGCTACCAGAGAAGGGAACAAAGTGGAAATTAGCTAAGGTCAGAAATAGACCCAGCAGCAGTAGCAACCGCAGCGGCCCAACAGACAAGGACAGAAGATTGGGAGACAGTCCGGGTCTGCAGCACCGCCTGTCTAAACGGTATATTAATAGCAATAGACAAAAGTATTATCTTCTTCAGCTCCACCCATTTTCTGTTAGGCCACCACGGTACAGTAAACACAGCCTCACGCACACTATCACAAACCAAATTTATCTTTCCGAGTAGCCCGAAAAATGGAATGGACCAACGGCCTTGAGAACTGTACACCTTCAGAGCTTATTGTGTTTTTTCCAAGAACTAAATATTGATGATTGGATTTTACTAAGAAGGAGACAATAAAAACGATAAATTAGACTAGTATTTTCAATAATTATTTCATTTTCTGGACCCTAATATATTTCACAACAGAATAAACCAATTGAATATAAATATCTGGTCTCATTATAATAATCATAATTATTATTCTTATTATTAAATTTATTGTCTTTTTATTCTTATTATTAAATTTATTGTCTTTTTATTCTTATTATTAAATTTATTGTCTTTTTATTCTTATTATAAAATTTATTGTCTTTATTTTTATTCTTGTCCAACCCAAATCAATATTATCTGTTATGATGATATCTGAAACGTTGATAGAACTTCTAACCTTGATAGAAATGAGAATTGAACCAATCTCCACCTCATGGAAAAAAATATAGAGAAAAAAAAGGATGGTAACCGTATACAATAATGTATGATTTGAAGATATTCTCTTTTTAAATCTAAACAGACTTTTATAATACTGTACATAACTCCAAACAAAAATTTATCACTACTTATTCTATGTCACAATACTATACTACTACTACAGTATTTAAATACTATTTACTCCAGTAATTATATTTTACTATTTAATACAGTGTTTACTCTGATAAATATTCCTAAAACTCAAATTACTCAATATCTAACATAAAATTCCGAGATGAGATTTGAAAAAAAATTCTCCCAACTATAGAATAACTTGAACCTTTTCAATCAAAAAACAATTGAAAAACTTTAAATTAGTGGTAGCCAGTTGAGTCACAGCCAAACACAATAATATTTTATTCGCTTTCAAGAGTGGGATGAGAAAAGTGTAGATTGGTTTAAAACAAACAAATGAAAACAGAATATTTCCAGCATTCCGATTACAAAAAAAGGAAGTCGAAATAATGGAAAAACTAGCAGAGAGTAGAAGGACGCGCGCGAATTACCAATTTGGATGCAAATTCACAAATTGAACGTGAATTCGTACTCCACTTAAAAATGTTCAACTTTTTAATTACGTATCCGATGTGCGTTGGGGTAGTCTCATAGTAGGCAGAAAAGAGCGAGTAGCATCTGAAAGCATGCGCCTGTTAATTTGCAGTTGTCACGAAGTTTCAATCTACGTTTCAATTCCAGTTGAGCTGCAATCCAATTAGTGGCAGTTCGATTATCGCAAAGATTGAATTATCGGGACGTGCGAGATCGCGTCGCAGATCGCAGGTCGACGATCGTCGCCCATCTAAACACAGCTAGTGGTAGCGGGCAACGTATTTGTTGAGCACTTGAGACTTCGCTTCCTTTAAATTGATATTCTTTATGGTTATTGCATGGATTGTGGTCAATTATAAATGTATCACAAAGTTCCATTAATTGCTCGTCGTGTCAGGTCTCTCTTATAGCTTTCCAATTTATTAAAAAGATATGTATGTTTCCAAATAATAAACACATAAGATTAATGTTTCGAAGAATGTACAGTTCAAGTATTCCATTTGCTACATATTTCATTTTTTCACACTTAAAAAGTTTCATCTGTTTATTAGTAAATCAGTTTATACTGCTATGGCTACAATTGACAATGATGTACTTGAATTTAGCGTATTGACAATACATTAATTTGAATTGATAAATAATATTATCCCACTTTTATGTTCTGATACTTAATTGAATTAGTTTTATTCATTTTTTAATTCAGGTTTAAATGTCATTATTGTGTGATTTTGAATAGATAATGAGGATGATGAGGTTGAGGAACAAGAGAACAATCACACATTCTGAATAGAATCAACAAGGAAAATTTCAATTTAATTCCTCCTTCAAGTTGAAGAAAACTTGATCGAGGATCTCATCTACGGAGAAATTTTAATTTAATTATTTTCAAAATAATTCATCACGAAAACATTCATAACTTTAAAGCTGGAACTATTTGAGCCCATAGGAATTCTATTTAATCAAGCTGATCTTCCATTCATAATGCTTTCAAAACTTTTCGCTCACTTTAGTTTCTGTGCTGAGCTGTAAAACAGTGTGTGCACTCGGCTGAAGTCAATTTTATGACTTAGCAACATTTTCATGATTGAGCCATCGCTTTTGTATTAAAAAAGTTACGATCTTTTGATGCTTCTTCATACCTAACAAGCTGCAAGATTTCAGCCAATCAATCTCTTGGAGTGATGAGCAGTGATAAAGTAGAAAATGAGAGGAATTCTCGAATAAGTCGACTGATAACTTAGAATGAAAACTTAATTGGATATTGAAATCAGATTATTTGATATTTTAGTTCATGCAAATTAATAATTGTGTACTAAATATTCCGCAGTGAATTATGTATATTAAATTATTAAACTATTTATCACTATCATAACTTGGGAGATTCATATATTTTTCAGTTTATAAAACATCATTATTATATAAAATTATACATAATAAATGTATATGAAATATTAACTGTATGTGCTTTATACAGTATGGAAAAAGGAGAATAAATGTTTATCAGAATCGTTTAATTTTGTTCATTATTAATGCCTACCTATGTCTGTACATGGGTTAAGGAATAAATCTAAATGATGTACTGCTCAAGCTTAGTAACATCGTCCACTCAAACATCTATCAGGTTTTACCCGAGTACTTCTCAACTACCCAATTAATTCAATACTTATGTTGGATTCCACCAAGCATGATAAACTTTGATCCAGGATCAGTACAATGCTAATTAAATGGGATCAATTGATTCAAAATAGATTCCCCGGTGATTTTCCTGAATCAAGTATTCCCATTATTTGTAAGAAATGAAGAAGGCTTATTCCTGTTGCAAATTTTAATGATTCTCGAGTTGATTCATCTTTGGAATTTGTTTAGTAGAATAAATATGACTAAACTGCGTTACTTCGATATTTGTAAGTTATTTTGGCATCAATTTATTCGCAAATATTTCCTGATCTGTTTTCTGATTCGGTACTCACACGTGGCCTTATTTCGCGAAATCCTTCCATCTGTACAAAATAATCATTTGTAGCACTGGAGTGGTTCGTCTTCATGGATGATTTATGAGATGAACGACTACGAGTTGAACCATAAAAAATTATCTACTAAATTGAGCAATGATTTAGAAATAGTTTAGCAGAAGCAGAACCAGAAGACAGCAGCACCGTCGACTA
Source organism: Laodelphax striatellus (assembly GCA_017141395.1). NCBI lineage: Eukaryota > Metazoa > Arthropoda > Insecta > Hemiptera > Delphacidae > Laodelphax > Laodelphax striatellus. The sequence goes on along the minus strand of CM029531.1, from coordinate 12,632,326 downwards.
ATCGGTTAGATGAGGGGCATTTGTTTTTCAAGAGCGGAACTAAAAATAAAATCACTCGTCCGTGGAATCACTCGCCTACACAGCTATCGCTCCCGACCTCCCGAACAATTTCATTGGTGCTTACCAAACAGGTGGTAAGAGGTGGGGGAGGGGGTCTCGTGTTTTCTTTTCAATCATCCTTCGAACCGATTCGACTCGACAACTGACGAAGGACAAACATGATCAGTGGAGTGTTATTGAATATTAATATGATGCTGGTTTTTGTTTTTATAAAGGATTCAAATAATAGAGAATTCATGAAAGAAATTATAAAAATACATATACTGTAAACTAAAATTTACAATATTAAACTGTAGTTTCAAATATTTATGATCATTGAAAATGTACTTCATTCTTAGCAATCTAGTCACGTTCCATAGAAAATTAATATTAATTACTGCGCTACTCCATAGTACTCCACAGTCTTCTTATAAGAGAGAACTCAATATGAGAGAGAACCTTAAGAAAGAACCTCAATATGAATACAGGCAGAATTCTTGCAGAGTTAATAATTGATTCAATTAGAGATTCTATTCCGTGGCCAAGCGTGGTATACTTAACCGGTCATCGCCGGGTATATGTCCTATAGTAAATATACCCGGCGATGACCGGTTAAGTATACCACGCTTCGCCACGGATTCTATTCAGATTCGATGGGAAATCAATTTCATTTTAATATGCTTTTAAAGTTTGCAATGTATGAAATTATTATTGATGAGGTTTGTCAAATAATTGACAAAAGGTAGAAGACATTGCAGTAGTCTTGAAGAAATTGATAATTTATTCCATTGGAAATCCAACTCATATCGATATCGATAACCTATCCACTAACAATTAAAACAGCTTCATCATGCAGTCGAAAATCAGATTCAAAAGATAATGAAGATGGAATTACATTTAATGAGTACTTGAAATCAGACATCACTCTGATTGGAATATTTTTCAAGGATCTTCCACTGCGAATAACACTTGAAGGTAGGATTGAAGTAGTTTGATAATACAGGGAGGGGTTTTGCAGAAAATAACTGCTTGCATTGGAGTTTCTTCAAATGTCCATTGGAATATTAGTGGTCTCATTTGAATATGATTTTGAGGTTTACATAGCAATTTCGAGATTTCGATAATTTATTGTTATGGACTAGAATACCACTCACATTCGAAGGTAAAGTCTATAAAACTCACGAAAGATGTTTTTAAAATTACTGTATAAACTACATGTTTGATCAACTAATTCATGAATTTCTATGGATTTAATTACTTAATTATTTATTGCAAATTTTTCGATTGTAATTAATCAGAGTATACTGTAGAAATATAACGTTATCGTTGAAGTACGCTCATGAAGTTGAGGTAATTAAGGCTATGGATATGGCATTACTCAACTTGGAATAATTAAGAATCGGAAGAAGACATTAACCTTTACAAGCTTTGCCTACTAATTGTATGCAAATATTCATGGGAGAAAATCTATAATGACTTTTCATAAGCGCAAGGGGAGAATAGATGTCGGTAGCCTACTTGAAAGGTGGTAATAATCTCCGCTGTTTAGTGGGGAATTATTTAAACCAATTATTATAAATTAATGTCATTAAAACTATTTAAATGATTTATTACAACAAAAATTACACAAATGAACACTCAAGTCGGAACCGGGTGAATTCCTTATCTTGGATGCAATAATGCAAGAAAGTAAAGGGAAATAGGTTTGAACAGCAGATAAACTTGCGAAATGATGTTTTAAAATGCAGGAAGGGATGAATTGAAATTAGTTTTTACTTCAAAGACAAAGTAAAAGAAGAAAGAAAAATTGGCAAGGTTGAAATCATAAAGAATTCAGAAAGAACCTGTGTTGGTTCTGTCTAGTGCTCAAACGACAAGCCCATGTAAATTATGATTCAATAATAAAAACTAGGTCACTTTTCAACTGACAAGCTACCTTTCTCGGTTTGCTTTTTTCAAAAGTTAAATGTCAGGGTCGAATTGAATTTATAAACGACATTAACTACATAATGTTAAAAGGCTACTCACAGTATCATAATGCTAACCACTTCTCTTCAAAAATGTTTGCTTTTGATATCACCACTCACCTGAAAGGAAACAATAATTATTATGAGAACATAAAAAGGCAAATAACTTGATCATTTTCATAAAGTACAATATCAAACAATATCAAAGTCGTGTTGCCTCTTGAATCTTTGATATATAGTGATAAGATTATAGCCTAGTAACATAGTGTTCATAGTATTGTCAAATTCATTTCATAAAATATGATCTGAAAGTATTGATAGGATCAGTATAGATTGTAATATAGAAGCACAACTATCATACTCCTATCAACACTTCAAATATTTTTCAGGAATATGTCCAATTTACTGAGAAGATTCATAAAAATATGCATATATAAATATTCTTGTTATACAATGATCAATCCCAAATCTCCAAACAACAATACTGTAATTTTTTTACTGTAATTTTTTTTAGAAACTTGAGAAGTAGCTTACATTTAACCGTCACAATTAAATATAAAACATAATGTAGCTATTATAGATTATAGCTATTGCAGATAATATAGTATAGATGTCTAGATAATTGAATTGGATAATTTCCATAACAGAATTGGATAAAATGGATAATTGTGTAATTGGATAATTACACAAACTAAAATTTATTGATAAAAATTGTAGAACAAATGAATTTTCCAATAATAAAGTGCAAGTGAAAATCTCAAAACGATTTATTTAAATTTATTAAATATCTAATCTCCAATTATTGAAACTAATCTCCTTTTTACCGAAATTGTGGTATAAAGAAATAAAACGATTGATATTTTATTCACTGAGCCCATTGATAGCGCCCACAAACGAACACGCGTAACTTTTAACGAAAGCCCAATTGATTTTATCGTGTAATAAAGCGAGAAATCGACCGCTTCAACGAAAAGTGTTTTCAGCCATGAATAAAACACGCCGCGTGCCAAGTTAAGCCACACAACTGCGCGATTCTCCAGAGTGCGTACATCGCACAAGCATGGCAAAACATAAATGTTTCACGTGTATCCGATACTGGCTATTTATATACGAAAACTTTCGAGCATCACGGGGGATTTTTGATGTACTGTATTTTCCAATTTCAATTGTGAATTCAATCAGTTAGGAAGCGTCATCATCTCCTGAGAGACAGGCGGTAGCTAACTGTAGACTGCCCACATTCACAGACAGATTCTCTTTCTCCCAAGTGACCACCCACACCACCGCCCACCACCTTTACCGACTCCAAAACTTCTACGGCTGAGTTTCTCAACTGAAGAGAACAGCAACCACTGGTCGCATGAACTGCAAGCAATCAGTGTATAGTAGTCAAACTTCTCAGTTCACCTTCAAGTTTCAATCCCTTCCGTGAGAATCAGAATGGTTGAGACACAAATTCAGTTATTTCGATCATAATTTTTTATTTATCGATTGATTGAAGAAAATATAACAGGACGTTTCGAGTTGTGATTCAATAAGTTCAATACATTGAACACTATTTGAAATATGATGGTAGTCATGTACATATTTCAGTGAGTACATGTATGTGATTAGAAAAATGTATTGTCCAGAACTATTTTTTGACTGAATGCAGAGTATTCGGAGAAAACAAAAGTACTCAAATATCTAGAAAATAACTGAATAGCAATAAATAAATAGCAATTAAAACTTTAATATGAATCTACTAGATACACAGCACCTGAAGAAGAAAAAGTTGGTATTTGAACCTCCAATATCACGAAGCAATTGTAAAAAACAAGAATAGGATTTATTCAAAAGAAAGAAGATGATTGGAAGATTTTGATGACAAATCGGCATAGAGGATGAAATTTTCCAATTAATAATTCAATTTACACATGAATTATTCACGACTTACTTCAAAAAATGATTGATTGATTTATGTATCGTCTTTATTAGAGGCCGAGGTAGTACTCTAGATCCTCCAAGCCACACAACCCCGTAATATTCAAATAAGTACAATTGTATTTGAAGAAAATCTTGCATTAATTGCAATCACGAATTATGGGAGTTTTTCCAATATCAATTGCTTTCGAAGCAACGTTTTTAAAAGTTGAAGTACAAAAACTGATTTCATTCAAATTTTCTGTATCAGGAAGTCAAAATAGTAAGGATCTCATTTCTCATTTAAAGTAGCATTCACTTTAAATTTCATAATCATCTATGATAATGATTAGATGACATGGGACATCCATTTCATTTAGCTCTCACTTTAAAAGACATTCAATGCGGGAGAAAGCTGGGGTAGAGGAGCCACGATAAAGCAGGGATGACTAGAGTTCCCACTTATGAAGTTGAATGACGGAAAACGGGAAATCGTGACACAGACGGACAAGTGCAGTGCAGAAACAAACAAAAACGAAGTCTGAAGCCTGAAATTAGATGATGAGCTCCAACCAGCCCAGCAACAAGTGCGTTCCGTTGTTAGGCTTAGTTTGTAGCAGCACTGGCCTAGTGAGTGATTCATTCGAGAGGCAATTTGCGGTCTACTTGCGAACGGAAGCGGCACTTCCGCGATTCAAGAGACGCCCGGCTTGTTTACAATGTGTCCAATGCCCACCAATGACAATGCAACTTTCAATTTGGGCCTGTCAACCATATATGTGCCAAAATCAACATTCAACAATAAACAACACTGTAACCCTGTTTCAACTGGATTTTTCTTGGGAAATTCACCGAATTAAACCAATCAATACAACTACATCAATAGTAGATTGAAGAAGCTGCTTTATATATTTTTTGCTGTACATGAGCACATAAGTTTATGGCTAGAACACATATCAGCTTTAAGATATGCCTGATTGTTGTATTACATGTGCTTGGAAGGAAGATAATGTATGATAAAGGCCAGATGACATAAATAATTCATTTCAAAATAAACGTTTATTTCACACAAAATGTGCAGTTTAGGGTCCTTTTATGCATGCGGACGATATGAACGCGCCGTTTCTAAATACATTGGAGCAAATGAGCGCTTTTATGCACTGTCGTGCGTTTTTTGAAGTCCTTAATGCAAGCATAAAAGTAGAGTTGAGAAATCAAGACTACAAGGAGACTACTTCCTGACACCAGAGTATAGAAAAACAATTTTACTTTTAGAATTTACTTCTATTCTCTCTGGTAGACACTTATTAAGAGAATCAAGTTTCATATCTTATCATAATTTTTTAGATTGAAAAACAAGTTTGTGTGATTGAACGGTAATACATACGCTCATAAATTCTAAACACTGCAAATAAGTTTGAATCACCAAGTGAGTCCCAAAAATTGCTAGAGACTGATATCGCTTGGTAGATCACTTGACGTGAATTATATTCGGATAATTTTGGCAATGAAGCGATCAATTTGGACAGGGATTGACAGTTTGAAGCAGAGCTGAACCGAATGGGAGGAATGGGAAGCATGATATACGTCAATATTCCAGTCCAATTACTTATAATGATAGTCAGTTCATGATATTATTATCGTACTAAACAAACATATCATGATTTGTTAGCCATAATGATGTTATACCGAATTTCAATAACAAGCATCTTCAATCAATCAAATATTTATAGAGCACAAATATAATTCTCAATGGTACTAGGCAACTAGAGAGTCTGCTAATTTGGTGAATCGTTCTAGATTTTCCCAATACTTGATACCAGTAAATTCAATAATGGTATTATTAATAATGAATAATAGTAAAACCATTATTTACAATAATGATATCAAAACGTGATCACTGAATCTAAGAGTGGACAGTCCATTAGATGATCAAATTAATTCAAGATGAGGATATTTCCTGCGAATAGAGAGGAAAAGTTGCAACATTTTTCAAAATTATATCATGTAAGGGTAAGAATCATAATTATAAATCATTTAGTGTAAATTTATCTACTCATAACCAGTTGATTTGGCTCCAGTTCAGTCTGGCTCTGGATGCCGTTCAGAAAGGTAGTCGTTATCAGTACGCTCCGATAGTGAACACCAAGCCCGCTCGACTAGCCTACTATTGTTAAAAGTTGTTTTTTCATCAGTTATTATAACTTAACCTTAATTCAAACTTCCAAGTTGTGTTAAAATCGAAAGTTATTATGTCGTGCTTCAAGTGCAACTTAGCTGTACTGCCGACCGCTGGTGATAATATTAAGTGTACGAAGTGCGTAAAAACTTTCCATGCAGCATGTTCACGCATCCGCACGCCGGCAAAGTTACTTGCTCTTGCTAAGGACAAAAAAGATACTTGGCTGTGCGACGAGTGTTTTAAACCTACTGGGACTGCACCGTATTTCGAGCAAGATCCTATTCTCGAAGCTATAAAGAAACTTGATCTCAACATGAACTCTAAACTTGACGCTAATATGAAAAAGTTATCAGCCTTGGAGAGTGCGGTTAATCTGAACACTACTGCTTTGAACGATCTTCGAAGTGAATTAAATCTCGTGAAAACTGACACTGAAAATCTTAAAGGGGAATGTGAAGGTCTTAAGATGAAGAATAAGAAATTTTCTGAGGAACTTTGGAGAGCGAGACAAGATCTCGATGATTTACAACAATACTCGCGCAAAAATAACCTAGAAATAGTGGGTGTTCCTGTTACTGAAAATGAAGATATTTATCTAATCATAGAAAGCATCGCTAAAGTTCTTAAAATGTCTTACTGTAGGTCGGACATATCCATAGCACATCGTATACCTGCAACAAAAAATTCCAAAATCCCTTCCATCATTGTGTCTTACATTTCGAGAAGTACGCGCAATTCATGGTTGTCTGCGGCAGTGGAGAAAAATAAAATTCAACGCCTCAACGCAACGGATGTTAACGCTTCATTTCAATCTGGAGTCGTGTACATTAACGAACACTTGACACCGCAAAACAAATTTCTTCTATCTTATGGGAAAAACCTGGTGAGGGCAAAGAAAATCTACGCAGCCTGGTTCAGGAACGGCAAGATATGGGTGAAGAAGAACGCCAACGACCGGCCAATCAGAGTGTGGTCACCACATGACATCGATGAGGCTGTCACAACCCACACATGAAAACAGCTAGCTGAACTTGGGTGAGAACTCCATTGAAATCATCCAGGTATGGTTGGAAAACAAGCTCATATTATAATTCGAACGCAAACTGTAGACTGAAACGAGTGAAACTAAAACAAGATTATTCAATTTTCTTAAATTCCATCAGTTTTTCATCATTCAATTATTCAATACCAAATTTATGTGCTTGTTTATTTTATTTATTCATTAATTGATGTATTCGAGAAAATAAATAATATACCAAGTTAGAGACTTAAAAAAATAATAATAATGCAATATTATCTGTTTTTTCCAAATTTAATGATGAATTTGAATAGTTTCTTTTTAAATAATTATAGTCTCTTTTTCATATGTATAGAGCATGTATACTGTATAGTTTTTCCATTACGATATGTTATTGACGAACGGTCATATAATTGCTGTTTATTGTTTCATGAGGTATTATCTCTTTTTTCTTCTGAAAAGAGGTTCTTTCAGATTGAAATTATGAATTTATTATGATTGTAATAATATTCCGTATACATAAATGTTCAGCATTACCCAATTATTATTTGGATGTTGTTTGGTGTCACTCGATTGGGAGTGGAATAAGTGGAGCCCGTGATATTATTACTTATTATTGGATATTACTTAACATAATATTTCATTGCTATTTTTCATTTTATTATATAAATATACATATTCTTTTAAAAATAATTTCCTATAAATTGGGCAACGCTCGGTCGGGTGATGCATGACAGCATTCACTTACTTTATTTTCTTAGAAAACGTTTCATTTTTATTTTTTCAATATGACTAGTACTCATGGTTATTTTTATTTTCTGTATTATATCGTAAAATATTGTTTATGAATTCTTGAACTTGTCTATGCTATTAGCTGATATATGAGTTGTTTTTTTTATCGAGTAATATTAGTTTTTAGTTATTTTTATTTTTATATTTTCAAATAACAAAGATAAAGCGAGGCAGTTGAGCGGGCGGAGCTAATTGACGGCTATGGCCCGAATGAATAGGCATGAAGAAGAATTGGAAAATTTGAATTTAATCACTTGCAAAGAGTTTGATACATTTGATTCTTTTAATAATTTTTGTAATACAAATGGAAGTAGCTTGAAATTAATACACCTGAATATTAGGAGTTATAATGAGAATTTTGATAATTTGTTAGTAGGGCTCAATTCATTAAATTGTGAAATTGATGTTATCGTTTTATCTGAGACATGGCTTGAGGTGGATGATAACAAACAGTTGGACGGCTACACTTCGTTTCAGACCAAATATAAATGCAATAGAAACGACGGAGTGCTTGTTTTTATCAAGAACTCCTTATCAGCAGTTGGCAGAAGCCTCAATATAGGAGGGTCTAATACTTTAGAGATTACATTCCAATACGATAGAAAAGATTATTGTCTCTTAGCTATCTATAGAAATCATGAGTCTCATATTCCTCATTTTATTGATGAGCTCAATAACTATTACTATAATAATTCAAATAGAGGCAGAACAAATATATTAGTAGGAGACATTAACATTAATATCTTAAACAATGACTTACAAACTGACTCATATTTAAATGTTCTTTACGAGTATGGTTTTGTTAACTGCATTGACAAACCTACTAGAGAACAGAGAAACAGTAGTACTCTGATAGATCATATATTTATTAACAATGTGAACCTAAACATAATACAATCAGCTGTTATCAAAGTATCAATTACAGATCATTACATTGAAGCAATACAAATAACTTCCAGTCTCACAAACAAAGATAAATCTGATCCTCCCAAGTATTTCATTCATAATGAAATCTTATTATCTACATTCAGAGACGAATCATGGAATTCTGTTCTCATAGAGCAGGATGTTAATATGGCTACAGATAAATTCTATTCCATAATAAAATGTAACATTAATAAATCAAAAAAACCAGTTCCTCAAAAAAATTCTCGTTTTAAAAAATTAAGCCCTGGATAACTGAAGGTTTAGTTAGATCTATTAGGAAAGAGATAAATTGTATAAACAAACCAAAAACAGCCCTTCAATATTGAATTACTAACTTATTTTAAAAACTACAGGAATAGACTGAATAATTTATTGAAAACTAGTAAAAATCAATACTATAGAGATAGAATAAATGAAAGTGGTAATGATCCTAAAAAGTTCTGGTGCATTATAAATGAAATTTCAGGCAGAAACAATAAGAAAGAAGGATTCCCTCTTAAACAGTTTGAACCAGCTTATGACAACCTGTTTCTCCACTAGATAAAATCAAGGCTGTAGCTCAAGAATTTAATGATTATTTTTCACACGTTGGGGAAAATTTAGCCCTGGCAGTAGATTCCACAAATCCACCAGTATTGAATGATGAAAACTACCGACTTGATTCGAACTTTACTATGATACCTGTAAGCGAAGACGATATCAATAAATTCACTTCAAAACTGAGAGGCATGTCTGCACCCGGTTACGACAATATACAAACTAAATTTTCAAACAAAACATACAAATTTTTAACTCCTCTGAAACACATTTACAATTTAAGTATCAAACAAGGTATATTTCCTGATAGTTTCAAAATAGCTAGAGTTTTTCCTTTACACAAAAATGGTGACAAATCCCAAAAATAATTACAGACCAATTTCTCTTTTGAGCATTTTTTCAAAAATTTTGGAAAATTGTAAAGTCCCAGTTAAGTTCATATATTGAAACAAATAACATTTTAACGGATAGACAATTTGGATTTAGAAATAACAAAAATATATCGGATGCTCTTTTCAATTTAACAATGGAAGTTAACTGTTCACTGAATGATAATCTAAATAATTGTATAATTTTCCTTGACTTGGCTAAAGCCTTTGATACAGTTGATAGATCAAAGCTGATAAGAAAATTAGAGATCATTGGAGTTCGTAATAAATCTTACAGCTGGTTTGAGAGCTATTTAACGGACAGGAAACAGGCTGTACAAATAATGGGCGTTGAGAGTGGTTTAAATTCTATAGATTATGGGGTGGTGCAAGGTAGCACATTGGGACCTTTATTATTCCTGATCTATATCAATAACTTAGCAAAACTACCTCTCACAGGAAACCTATTTTATTTGCTGATGACACAGCTCTGCATGTCACTGGTAAAAATAGAGAGGAAATGTACCAGAAAGCATCCCGTGATCTCCACCTACTAAAAGCATGGTTTAACCAAAATATCTTAACTTTAAATATAGGAAAATCCAAATTCATTGAAATATCATTAAGAAAAATTCAGGAGCCATCTATAGATTCAATAATATTACATTCTTGTTCAAATCCAAATAATGTGCAATGTCAATGTGAGTCCATTGAGAGGGTTAGTTCATATAAATATTTAGGTGTAATAGTTGATGACAAATTAAAATGGTCAGATCATATAATACAATTAAAAAATAAGATACGCAAATCTATCTACATTTTTCTAAATCTACGTCAAATCTTAACTAAAGATGAAATGAGATGTATCTATTTTTCATACGTTCAATCTGTTATAATGTCCGGTATTTTGGCTTATGGAGGAGCTTATAAAACAATTCTCAGCCCTTTGATTATCACACAAAAACAGATTATAAAAACAGCCTTGAGTAAACCTATTCGTGCTCCGACTAATGAAGTATATGATGAGTTTGATGTTCTTGACATCAGACAACTGTTTGTTAGGAACCTACTTCTCTACATGCACGGAAACAGCAACAATATGTTCAAAAAAGTAACACATGATCGATCAACACGCTCAGCAAATTCTTTGGGCATACAAATTCCGAGACTCATGAGAACACACTCAACAACAAACACCCACTACATTGCTCACATTCTGTTCAGAAATATTCCTCCAATACTTAGAAATGTTGATGACTGTTCGATTCATATTTATAAGAAAAATGTTAAAATGTGGCTGAGAGTGATTGGTAGGGAGCATATTGAATCCATAATTCATTCTATTTATCAATAATGTTATTATTATGATTCAGTTGTATGCCGAACTTCTGTCACATATTGTTTAGTCATTTTTTATTTACAAAAAATATGTATATTAATAATATTTATTCCTAATAATAAGATACATAATGTTTCATTAATCTTCCTTTGATTCATGTCTTGGGTTAAGTAGTTTTATTTCTCTTGATTTTTTTTTCCTCTACTTTGAGCTCTAAAGAAAAATTCGTATCAACTCTATATCACTACATTAGTATCAATTCTTCAAATTCATGCATTTAAAGTTTATTTTTTCCTTTCTATTTCATTCAAGTATTTACTAATATTACTTTATTCATTTATAGCAGACTCCCATCCACACACAGGCTTTGGCCTTTGTGGATGAGATGCATAATTTATACTTATTTTTCACATTGCTTTTTTAATTTGTATTCCTGAATAGGCAAATAATCCTTGCCTAAGCTAGTGAATAATATATATACATACAAAAAAACTAAGCCAGTCTTATTAATCTACTGATTCTAGGATAAGTATATTATTGTCTACTAGTGATTCCAAAATTGTGATTAATTTGTATTTTTGTAACTTTTTTGAATGCAATAAAAACAATTTGAATTTGAATTTGAATTTGAATTTTGGTGTGTTTATCAAACACACCATTGGTAGAGTGTTTATCAGATTTCCACACTTTTATGGGTTCTTATTTCTTGTGTAGAAAATTCATTTTCAAAGTAAACTTCCTCATTTTCTACTATTGAATAGGAATAATAATCTCACAAGCGAGTATTTTTCTTGAAAACTACAGAGAATTGTACGAAAGAGTTCAAAAGATCAGCAGTAGGAGAAAAATGACTGACACCCGCATGAAGGCAGACAAATAATACGGATAAAAATGCAGAAAGAAGAAAATGGCAAAAATAACACCGGAAACACGAGAAACAAAGTGCGCAGATTCTACTGGACGTGCCAACATTTTAAAGTTGGGATGAGACATGTTCATCAGTTATTATTTATGTAATTGACAGACAGTCGTCGAGCGTCAGATGGACTTGTTTCTGAAATGAGAGCTCATCCGCCGATCTATGCGTGGGGCTGAAACCCCACTAGCGCTCACTCATCACACCACACTCTTTCTTTTTAAGCTAACAATCACAAAAAAGCAATTTAAACTAACAAACGAGAAAAGAGAACAATTCTGCCTCCATGGATGCAGTGCAGTTCAGAAAAACCGTGTGCTGATTTAAAAAAAAATTATTTTATTATTCCAGTGAACTGCCTTCTCGGCAGTGGCGGATCTAGAAAAATGGATTTTGGGGGGGGCTTAAAACCGATGACCGGGGGGGGGGGGGGCAGTTGATCATTATTAGAATGATATTCTCATGATAGGTCTCGCTTTTATTGATTTTATATGGATTTTAAACTTAAACTGCACTTAATATCATATAAAATAGGCTTGTATTGCCAAATCTAATGCCTCGTTGAAATTTCAATCAGACATATAACACTTCAAAAATGATAATAAACAAGAAATCGTACATTATAAACATTTTATGACAAAAAATTAACATTTTTGGAAGTTATCTTTATGTACAAAGTATTATTGCATATTATGTTCATTAGTTTTTCTTGAACCGAGAACCATTTTTTCTATCAATGCATCTTGAGCGATTTCTCGCAATTTCACTTGATTTTTTGCTATTCCACATGATTTCCGCGAGAATTAGCAAGAAATAGCTTAATATGATGTATTATCAACAATATCGGGGTACCGAGCTCTGCTCGTGGTTAGGCCTACAAAGGCACAGGAATAGAAATTTTAAAGGAAAAAAGGAATGAAATTGAACAATTTTTAAGTACAACCATCAGTCTTATGCACTGAATCATCATTGCACTTTAAAAAAATTAATCTCAGCTTTCGAAATATTATGAATAATCGAGTTTGAATGCATATCATTTGAAAAATCGCACTTGTGGTAAAATTTTGCTTTGTAGAAATGATGATATGGGTTGATATAGCAGGATTTTTAACTTGTCACAAAACAGCTGATTTAACGTTAGTAAACGAGCGTACATCAATCAGCTGTTTCTGACAATTTAATAGAATCCTGCAATAACTATTTTTAGCTCAGCTGTTTTGATGAACTCTTGACGATTTTTCTCGAATAAATAAAAACAGATTACATGGCTAACGTCATGCCTCAAATTTAAAAATAACAATACAGAACAATATGGAATATTTTCAAAATTTCTAATTCTTTTCAATTTTCCATAGAGAAATAGAAATCAGAAATGATAAGGGAATAGGAGCAGCTTATGATTGTGTTTCGATATTTTCCCAATTCTAGTAATCGAACCGCTGCGTTAACCAAAAAACGTAGGGTAGTTGCGTATTTCACGAGTGATCATCAAGTGATTGAACCCCACTGTCTCCCCAGCTGAAATAATCTTGTCTCACTCCCACAATCACCGCTCTCACTCTTTCTCATCATTCACAGCCGACAGAAATTTGTTTTTGCTGTCAGCTGATTCCTAAAGGATCGATTTTTCCTTTTTAAGGTCCTTTAGCGAGTTATCCCAGGGATGAGACCCGGCGCAAACTAATTTTTGTATCACAAACCTCCTATATTCCAAATTTCGTCAAAATCGTTAGAGCCGTTTTCGAGATCCGTTGGACATACATACATAAATACATTCATAAATACATACATAAATATAAACATACAGAAATTGCTCGCTTAATATAATAGGATAGATGAACTTTAAAGAGCTATATCTCGCCGACTGTTGGGCCGCCTTTAACAGTAATCCTGGTTTGAAATTGGGGCTTATTTATATTGATTTTAAAATGATATTATGTGCTGTTATGCTTCAGGGTTAAAATTGTCTACATGTAAAAAACTTGAGCCATTTCATAGAGGTTTTTGGCGGGATAGAAGGTTGCCGGGATCGAATAATTGGATTCGATATTCCACGATTATACAACATAGAAAAGAACCGGGCTACCCCATTTCATGCGAAGTGAACCCTGCTTATGATGACAATTTCACTGGCTTATATCACATTTGAAGACGTAGAAGTAATGGTGGAATTCGGTCATTCTCGCTAATGAATATTTATATTAAGAGCTTAAAAACTAATTTATAAATAATATCGCACCTCGGCAAGAACACCGTGACATCTCAAAAATAATGGATTTTTAGTATTATACATCATCGTATTCGTTTTTTCGAGCTCTACAGTTCAAGAACAACGTGACAAACATAACTCAAACCGTACCCGTTTGGAGTGCTGATCACAGTATTCTTGTGAGCAGTTGATGAGGATAATAAGGCAAGAACATCGTAACTTCCAGCCAGTAGTGCTGCGACATTGGTAGAGGAAGGACCCTACGTCAAGAAGAACGTGACATCGAGATGGCACAGTCTTCTTGCATCAAGGTAAGCTTTACCCACAGTAGTGCCGATAATGTCTCGTTGTTCTTGCTTCAATTGCATTACTTTTAACATGATAATTGATTTTAATCTTGTGGTTTCCTGTACAGCCTGCTTCTATTATTTGCAATGAATTAATAATAACTATTGAAATCGTTATGATCTCTTTCAGATTTCGTTTGAAAAGTAGCCAGTTATTTATTCAGATTTCACACTAATAATGTAATGCATATTTATCACAACCTAGACAATCAAGTTTATTTATCAATATTTATACATACCAATAACTACATCTACATGTAATGATATTTGAAGCTTCATAAGAGTCAAAATAATACATGATACATTATGTATTTAAGCTCACATTAATGGACTATTGTCTGTTCACGGAGCCCAAAGCCATCAAAAACAAATAGTTTGTATTTAAGTAGTGTAGAAGTGGTGAGTCACCACTGGTGACTCATATCCGTTTTCAATAAATTGCTGGATTCTTCAATACCAAATGATAAACATCATAAAGTCAGAATGAAATCACTTACTGTGAATGCTTTATCATTCGGTTGTTTGCTTCGTGAATGTTTGGCTAAATTAATTTATGCACGATTTTATTAGAACACTCATAATGTGTGTAGCCTTTCAGTCTATATTGGAAATAAAACTAATTCTCTTTAATAATTGACTCATCATTATTAGCCTATATAATTTTCAAAAGATTTTTATAACTTTTTGATTCTGATTTTGATTTATCTTCTCTCCTCTTTCAACTTATATTTCTTAACAATTTCATGGAGTGATGAATATAAATAAATTTCGATATGGAATAACTCTTGTCCTTTTCATTCAAATCAATAATCCATGAAATACTATTTAAATGCTTGTTCCAATCCCACAGGTAGACATTTCACATTTATTATTACAATGGAAATAAAGCTGCGACATTACAAAATTAAAATTATTTTATCAGTAGCCCAATTTTTATAATTAGCAGCTAAATACTATTAATTTATAATATTGATATTACTGGTATGTTCGTTTTCTTTCAGATACTGAAGAGCAGAGGGAGAAACTTTGAGAATGGTAAAGTTGTGCCAGCAACTTCTCACATTCAACATCCGAAGAAATCGCTCATCACCCAAAATGTTGATGAGTCCTGGAAGCTGGATCCTGGCAGTGTTTGGGCGGAGCTGAGTTTTGAACACAAACATTTTTATTGTGAAATAAGCAGTGAGGATATTACATTGTTAAAAATGACGCTATTGTCTGATGGTGCTGACACAACTAAGGTGAGTGAAAATAAACAAGAGAAGATGGAAGAGAACAATAATTCGACAATAACTCATCAAATGACCTTTGATGACTTTGATCAACAATGCCTACCTCAACCCAAAATCACCAATGAAGAACTTGCATCTCTTCTAGTAGAATCAATTGCTCATGAGACCCAGGAGAATCTCACAAACATGTTAGATGAACTGGAAAATTTGGCTCAAACACACCAAGTTTCTCCATCTGACGGCAATGATGAATTTCTACGTTATCAAGAAGAAGTTATTGATAATGAGGGGGATGAATTGAGTGACGCTCCATCCACATTAGTGGCAAAAAGGAAAGAAAAGAAAAGCGATCCCTCAAAGTGGGAAGACAATAAAGAAAAAACTCCGCAATACCGGCCAACAATATACCAAAGTAAAAAAGTAAGACAACTAGACCTGCTTGAGCTTTGAAACCTGCATGTGATGACTGTATTTTTGACTGTGCATCTAAATTCAGTGAGGAAGATAGGCAAAAAATATTCTCTGAATATTGGGAAATTGGAGATGTAACAAGGCAGAGAGAGTTCATCACTGTCAAAAAGGATGTAACTACCCATAATCAAACTGATAAATCCAGAAAAGTGAACTGGGCTTACTATTTCACCAAGAATGGTAAGGAAATTCGTTTGTAAAGTTCTCATGAACACATTGGATATCACAAGACGCACCATTCAAACTTCTCGTGAAAAGCTAAATTCAAGTGCATTTCTTGAAACAGATCAACGCGGTAAGCATGGTAGACATAAGAAAGTTAGAAGAATCGGTTAAGAAAGGGAGTCGGGATCACATCAACTCCATACCCCGAATAGAGAGCCACTATTTACGGAACCAAACGACTAGAGAGTCTAGAAGGTGGCAAGACAATTGCTTCTCTCTATCGTGACTACGTTGAAAAGTGTAAAGAAACTGGGGGAGAAGTTTGGAAACTTAACAATGTTCTCACGAATTTTCAATCAAGATTTCAATTTATCATTTTTCACCCCGAAGAAGGACCAGTGTGAAGTATGTGCAGTTTTTGAAAATTCTCATGTTTCTGTTGGAGAGGAGCAGGCTGCTGAATACAAAAACATCAGGAAGATAAACAACGATCCAGAATTGAAAAGAGAAAGATAAGAGGAAACTGGCAATGGAACACCAGGCGTGTGTATGATTTACAAGCAGCTCTACCATGTCCCATCAGTGACGTTTCTGTTTATTATTATAAAATGAAATTAGCGACTTATGACTTCACTATCTGCGACATTAAGAGCAAGGAAGGATACTGCAATGTATGGCACGAGGGTGAAGCATAGCGAGGTGCCAATGAAATTGGATCATGTGTTTTCAAGTTCATTGAGGAGAAATCAATTCAATCTACAGAAGACTTGGAATTTATTTTTACTCAGACAACTGTCCTGGACAAAACAAAATAAATACATTCTAGCAATGCACATGTATACTGTTCAAAAGTTCAAGAATGTGAAATCAATAATTCACAAGTTCCTGATAAAAGGTCACACAGAATGAAGGTGACAATATGCATTCTGTCATTGAACAAGAGATAAAGAGAGCTAGAAAGTCTGGGCCAATTTATGTTCCAGCTCAGCACACACAGTTGATCAGATCCTCGAAGAAAACTGCCCCATACTACCAGGTAAAAGAAATGGACCACACCGATTTTTGGATTTCGAGAGCCTTGAAGAAAAACTGGGGAAAAACTTGAATGTAAATACGGAAAATGAAGGATCCAATTTCAATGATCTGAAGGTTATAGAAGTGGATCAAGAAACCCCTCCATTCGTTTATCAATATAAGACTTCGTATGATGATGAATTCAAGTTTGTTGACTTATACCAAAAGAAAAGAACAAGCACTAGAAAATCAAGTCGATCCGGTGATGGAGACATGATGGAGAAGAAAGGTGTAATGGACTTGTGGGGAGAAAATAAGGCATACGCAGAACCGACTGGGATTTCTCTTAGGAAAAAACAGGATTTAATGAGTTTGTTAGAATCTCGTCTAGTACCTACTGCTTACCACGAATTTTATGAGTCGCTCAGAGTTTCAAGTGAATTATTTCAATCAATATTTTTGATGTTTGTGATTTTCATAATTTTAGGTTTTCTACTTTTCAATACCAATATAATTCTTAACATGATTATTAATTTTTGTTATAGGTTTAGAAATTTTTTAGAAATAATGTAGGCTGTGTGAATGAAATTTAACTGATAGTTCTTGTTTTACTTGAACTTATATCTGTAAAGTAGCTCAAGTTGAAAGCTCATGACATTTGTTCCTGATTAATAGTTACTAAAGACTGATTCAAACTATTATCTAGCATGTAAGCATGAACATAATCAGAAAAGCCTGTTTCTAATTCACTCGAAGAAAATGTGACTGATAGTTCTTGTTTAACTTGACATTAAAGTAGCTCAAGTTGAATGCTAATAACATGTGTTCCTTATAATACTTACCAAAGACTGATTGTTGTAAACTATTATCTTGAATTGAACAATTAAGTAAAACATTCCTTCCACCCATGGTTAGCTATGTTACCTATGTATAAGGAAAAGTTTAGCAAGGGTAGGAAAAAAGCATGTATGTAGGAGTATCCTTATCATCAGTTTCTATGGAGAAGTTGGCCAATGACGATCTTAGCAAGCACAGAATCAGAAAAGCCTGTTTATAATTCCTTTAAAGAGAATGATTGTGGTCCAAACTCTATTGTTCTATACTATTTGTATTTTATTATTCATTATGTATTAATGTGATGCCCAGGGATTTCATTATTTTTATTATACTGTTCAATAGTTTAAGATTTACTATTAAACAATGCATTTTGATTGATAACTTGAGTTATTAATACCCTTTGTAAACGATGCATATAGACTATCAATTTATGAGATGCATTCCACCTTTTATTTGAAGTGAAAAATCACTGATTGAAAGTGAGAATTAAAGTTGCAATTTAGCAAGACAATAGACAGTGAATACGACAAAGTTTGCATCACTAGTAGCATAAAGTATGCTGCAGTGTAAATGTAAAGGTCGGACAACGTACCTGATATTTCATAACAGGCTGTATAAAAATTGATGCAACAATTCAAATAGAGATGTTTCTATTGTAATGTTGCTTTTCAGGCACAACAGGGCTGAAGAATAGGAAAATTTCTGTTAGAATAGCTGCTTTAACTTATACTGTTTGTTACAAAACCATCAGGATATGCCGAATAACAAAACTATTTAGTTACAGATTGGTTTATTCAGTTATGATTGGCTATTATTTTATGAATATAGTTTGATTACCATTGATTTTTATATAAAACCAGATTATTTCAAGAAACTTGTAAGAAGTATTACCTATAGCAAAATGTTGTAGCTATGCTTTATACAGCTGGGCAAGATATCCACAATCAATGAGTTTAGCTATTTTTTGCTAACTGCTAATTGTTACACAGCTACTGTATCCAAAGATACAATACATGAATATTTGCTATTTATTTTTTGCAGCAGTTATAAATTTATGAGTTATCAATTTTAGTAGAGCTATAACATGTGGATGCACCTCTAAGTGAGTTGTGAATTAAGAAAATGGACGTGATAACTAAGACTGGTCAATAGTATTCAGGCAGGAAGAACGTGACATCAAGAACCATTTGCATTAATCTCTGTTTCCATTAATATTAGTATTTTTCAGAGAGAAATACAATAATGCAAAACATTGTAGAAAAGATGTTTAAGAGAATAAACTAGAAATATGCGATGATTGTTTGATATTAATTAATTTATGTGCTCATGAAACTTTGATTACGATTTTCCAAAAATGTACTTTTTCGAGATGACACGGTGTTCTTGCCAAGGTGCGATATATTATAATATTTATAAATTATAAATTTTATAATTATATTATATAATACTTGTATGAATTTTGCATTCTCATAAAAAATTTCAAGGCGTTTTGGGGGGGGCTTCAGCCCCAAAGCCCCCCCCGTAGATCCGCCACTGCTTCTCGGAGATGGCGTTTCATAAATGCTGCTTTGGTTATTTTACAACTATAATTGGTATTGTGTGAGTGAACTTGTATAAGAAAGGTTACTGGATTGCTACGAGACGGGGCCTGTTTTTCTTTTCATTTTCTATTCCTGTCCGTTGTGATCGGTGGGTATTTTTTGAAAAATGTTCTTCTGAAACTGTTAGATAAATAGCCAATAAGAGTATTCAATAAGTAAGAAAAGTCTATTTAATTAAGGAAAGTAATGCATTTTTTTATAATCATATTTTGGTTGACATCATCAGAGAATTTGTATTTGAAGCCAAATTATCAAGGAATGATGGGAAATTATCAAGTAATTTACCCATGTTTCATTTTATTATACACACAAATTTGTAAAACGATTGGTCAGTATACGGTGTGAGACAACAGTTTAATAGGCAATCATACAACACTAATTTCAAGTTGATTATGTTGAACACATGCAGATAAGGTTATAGGATCGGAGTAGCCAGGTAATTTGATGTATGCTCAAACTGCAGGTAATAGTGACAATGCAGAATGTAGAGACTTCATTAACTACTGGCAGGCAAGCAATTCAGTACTAGCTGGGGCATTACCGATGGTTATACAGCATCAGGTGCTATACGAGCTCTCCAAATCGGGCATATTGATGGCCAACATGGTAAGCATTAATTAATTACTTGCAAACTGCAGCAGAATGAGGGCCGAGTAGTATAGGCTAACAAAGCAAGCACTAAGCAGCGACCTGTAATACACGAGTTTCTGGACTCTCCTTGAGGGAGACCTACCAGGGTCCACCAGTACAGGTGGCCTATCAAGACCAAGTAATTGCTTCTAGTAGCACTGTACTGTCCCATACCGCACCCAACTGGGTTGCGTCCACCATTACATTGATACTCCCACTTGAAATTGCCTCCACATTAATGGATCTTATAAGAGCATCGTTCTATCAGGTTGAAAGCCTATCTTGGGCGAATCAGCGGTAAGGGCCAATACAACCAATAATGAAGTGTTTCAACACTGCATATTCAATTTCGATGTGCATCTAGTTCACATAGTGTGAATACAACTTCCAATACAAGCTCACAAATTACCAACCAGAATCATCATAGGCAACTCTTCAATAATTTCATGGATATATAGCCTTTAATCATACAATTAAAATTGAGGAGAAACTCTATACAAATACAATTCTAGATGAAACTATTCATCAAGGGGAGTGTGTTATATTTGTTGTAGATAACAATTTTCTATCAAAAATCACAATTGGCCTGTTTCATACAAATTTAGAATTTCTGAAACAATAGACTTCAAATGTCAACGCATAATGAACAGACACTATATAATAATAACACTAATGATATAATAACACTAATGATATAATAACACTAATATAATTATAGAACGACTAGCTATGCCCGTCTGGTGTGTGGAAATCTTATGGAAGTGAATCCATCAGATTTGCAAGAAATTTTGAGTGGAAGTCAGATTTACTAGATTTACCAAGACTTCTAATTTTTTTAATGAACACATTTATTCCAACAGAATGTTAATCAATCAAATAGAATATGCTACTTAGTTCTTAGAGGAAAATCGTTCTTACCTAAAGTCAAGCTTGAACTAATGAAGAGTGAATTCGAATGAATCTCTTACCTGTAACAAAAAACAAGAAGTTAGTCTTAATTTTGTAAAATGGAAAGTTTAGGTAACAGATAATTTTTTATTTAGAATTGAGTAGTACAGTGCACTGGACTTCGCTTTCTGCACACTGTGCTTCGGGTTTTCCTGAATCAATGAAACCTTCCCTGTGGTTTTCCAGCGTGAACAATCCTCGCTAAAACGACTGCGGTAGTTGAACACTAAACGATGAAAAACCTGAAAACTATTCAGCCACTTGGCAGTGGGAGCGGTCGCAGGGAGTTAGTCCGCATAGGTAGTGTTTGCACAAGCATAGGTAGGCAACCAAGTTGCCTAGTTGCTAGACGTAGTTGCGTGTGAATAGCGCACAGATCAAAGCAAAGCACCGGCTAGCTCCGTTTGCGGTGGGCTCCGTGTTGTGCCCATACAAACTCCCACATAGCTTGATTTAAACAGCATTCAGACAAATTTGAGTGTACACATTGGCGACTTTGAAGGCAACTCCAACTAGACCAAGTGCAAATTAAACCACTGCCTGCTCAATGCTAGCCCCATATATTCACAATTGTACAATTAATTATTAAATTAAATTAACAATTTACTATAGAGAAGTTTCTACTACATGAGACGTAATTAGAAGCCATAGATATTTTTTAATCAATTTTGAACCAAAAATTATCTGAATAACAATAATATGCTGAAGAGTGTTGTCCTAAGTGCGTTGTGAACCAGTGATGCTCACTGTTTGGTTCTGTCACTTGGGTACATCAATCCCTATGTCCACACTTGGTCGATTTTATGTGCTGCACAGCATGCTACCAATGCTAAAGCTAATGCAGAATGCTGTGCAGCAAACAAGATATAGATATAGGGTATATAGAGTATATAGGGTATATAGATATAGGGATATAGGGATTGGGGAATCTCACTAAAAATCTGCATCAAACGTAATACAGCATGAAATCTTTGACATACGTAGGAACACAATCCATAAAAACAACAAACTATATCTATGCACAAGAGCGTCACTACATGGCTATGACAACACCCCTCAACAATATTGATTGTGGGAATTGAGAAGAATATGCTTGAAAGCCCTTTTCTTGAAAATGATACAGTTAATAGGTTTCTCATAAATTATTTAGTGCATTCTAGGAAATCTTAAATAATTCTTTACTCCAAGGGAGTATTTTATCAATAAACTAGGAAAATGGAGAAGAAAATAAGAAAAAGCTTTGATGATTGAGTTATCATGTAACATACTGAACATGTAAAGACAAAATATGTCCAGGTACTAATGTGTTAGTAAGCATGAATGGAGAAAATTGTTAAGATTGTATACAACAGCAGTAAGATACCAGCACGTTTTGTCTAATTATCCCTAATGGACTGGTAGGTCGTTGTCGAATGACATTTTTCAAGCGCTAGTTACACTCAAGTTACTCCAAAACTCCAAGGATTTGTTCAACACAATAGACTCAGCCACCTCTCACTCCTAAGCGCCTTCACATCCATTACAAGCAAGTAGCGCCTTAGCTGGGAATTCTTTCAACTTTTACCACAAAAATACTAGTCAACTTGTACAATTAAGGCCCAATAAGCGTTCTGAGGTAAAATAGTAGATGAAGCATCATATGTACTATTTTTATCAACTTCCTCTAAGAATAACAAAAATTAGGAATTTAGGAAACTAGATTAAAAATCTAAATTTAAAGTTTTAGGAAACAATATTAAACTAACATGGAATCTGGGCCTTGTTTCATCAAAAGTCTCGTAAATTCAGGAATAAGGCGGACACAAACTACGTATGAATTTATCAAATAGTAATTATTAATTTATAGTGTGCATCCGCCCTTTCCTGAATTAGAGGACCTCCGAATGTTCAAGAAACATGTGTTTCACACTCAAGGAATTCATTCATTTTCTAGATCGATCTTCATGAACTAACTAACTAGTATTACCTTTGGATTTGATCGTCTTTATTATTCTCAATGCAGTACTCATTTTCATTACTCGCACATTCTTGAACGTAAGAATTATTTCAATTTTAAAAGTCACCTAGAACATCTCATTATTTTCGATGAGAACTAGAAATGCATTGACGGATGAGAGGCGAGCAAGGATTGAATCGTTGAGTAAAGTTTCTTGCCGCATTGTGTTGGGAAAACAAACGGTGTTTTTACGAAAGTTGGACGTTTGTTTGCAAGTGCAGCCTTGCAAGATTAGCAGTTGTTCCGTATTCACTGATCATCTCCTGCCTTGAGGGGCACGTATGGAATCGGAATCACGAGAGTCAAGTTTAGAATCGAGTCAAATTGCGAATCGGAATCACAGGCGAGTCGTCTTTGAAATCGGAAACTAACAGGTCTCAAGAGAATCAATTTTGGAATCGGAATCACAGTCAGTCTCACGTGTAGCCTGCCTAGGAGTATATAAGCCGGGCTGATGCGTCTTGGTTTTTCGCCCGTCGGCTGTTCTACTCGGCTCCGATCTGGATGTGTTGATTTTCCTATTCCAAGTCGTCATAGCTGCTGCTCCCCGGCGGAGACAATGCACAGTAAAAGCCGCCCTTGAATAAATAATCAGCCTTTCACGGCTGCTGATTTATTCATCTACGGCTTTTATCCGGCCTGGCTACGAGGTGCGAGAAACAGCACGGCTACAGTCTTCCACTATTACCTTACTCCGTCCGCCCTGCTCCTGTTTATTGATTCATAGCGAAAAATCTGTTTATTGCTGTCGCTCGGGAGGGTTTGCAGATTGTTTTATGAACTTTATTAGTATACAAGATAACAGTGATGTGGGGGATGAAGATCATCTATGTCAATTATTTTCTAATAATGAAATACACTTATGAAAGCTAGTAAGTACTAGTGATTCCTCAGCATTTATTCAGATTTGTACATGATTGTTATTAATGTTCATTGATATTTGTCTGTGTTTTACATACAAGCCCATTAGCCCATGCAGTCTATTTTCTAATCATTGCAATCTTTTACTCATTTTTTTATTCTTCCAGTTCCCTTACTCTCATTTTATTCAGTATACAGCAATAGTAAATAAAATTTTGTTCAATGTATCGAAATTAATATATTGAATTTCAAGTATTATAATATACATTCTATATCACGTAGGTAGTCAAATAGAATAGATATTTAAAAATATAAAATATTTTTATACAAAATCAAGTGAATAGAGGTTTTAAAAATTGAAAACCCTACCAGCACATGAAAAACTTAATCAAATCACAAGATTACAGGACTCAAAGTCCCGCCAACCACCAACATCCCTGATAATACTGCTCAATCTATTCGCAAACTATGTGCTTGAACTTAGACACATGGATGAAGTAACTTCGTGTGGGTTATGGGTGATCACGTCCGTACTAACTTCAGTTCAGCGTGAATATGACTATATACAGCGCGACAAGTACATGGTCTTTATTAGGGGAAAGTTAGAACTTAGTCAATCCTCTTAAACATTTAGTCGAGGAAAGTGAGAAGGAAGAAATAGATCGCGGAGGGGGTAGAGTAGCATAGGGAAGAGGGTGGGTGTGTAGGAGTGAGAGAGAAAGAGACAGAAAGAGTGATAGGGAAAGAAAGGAGGGAAAGAGAGAGAGTGTGAGAGTGGCGTGCTATAAGATGGTTTGCTAGTAGCGTAGCGGCGGCAGAGCCGCACATTTGTTAGCGACAGAGGGGCCTGGCATGCAGGCAGGCCAGCCGCCCTCACCGACATATTTCACTCGGCTGTTCGCTTTTCTTCTCTGCATTTCCCGCCATAACACATTCCTGCCTTCGACCACAAGCTCTCCACTTTTCTCCTCCTCCTCCTCCTCTTCAACGCCCCGGATTTCTCGCCTATTCATTCCTATCAATGTCTTTTCTGCCAGAAACTTTTGTCAGGCCCAAAAAACTAGGCCACGTCTTTCCGAAGCACAGCAGCTCCTCAAAGAAACTGTTCTATTCCTCTCAAATCCCAGACGCAGCAGAACGGTTTCTTCCCCCCAAATATTATAAAGAACTAGAGTGCAGCCACCGGCGCTGGTGTGAATAATATCAACTGAAATCAACTGAAATATCGTCTTGTCTTGTCTTGACTAACCGGTGACGCCTAGCCTAACAAAAAAATATTTTTTTCGAGGTCAAGTGGCATTACTATCCAAACTTCTCCACGTCAGAAAAATAAAGAAGTCATTCTTTTCTATATCAACTCAATTTTGCCAAGGTTTAATATCTGGGGCTTATTTAATGAAATTATTTCTGTGATTTAAGCGAAAGCTGGACACACACAGAACTTATAAATTAATGTCCCGTATGTGCACGCCTTTTTCTGTTTTCAAGACTTCCAATTTTTCCTCAATATAATGGAAGCTAGGAAAGTAACATTGTATTCTTTTCTCATAAGAAAGAAGCACAAATAATACAATAAAATATAGATTATTTCCGAATACAAAACCACTGTTATGTTCGGTCATTGGAGACGACGGGCGTCAATGCATTAATCAACACACATGATTCTTTCACATGCTTGCACGTCTCATAATAAGGCATGCAGTGCAGACTGCAGAGTGGCCGAATGAGAAACACAGTTATGTGCTGAGGACACGGAACGGCCCGGCTCGGCTCGGCTCGACTAGTCTCGCCCCTTTTCGCGAACCTCGACCTATTGACGAGCGACAGCCACCCGATAACATCGCAGATTTTACACCATTAGGCACGTAGACGACTACCGCCTCCTCCAACTCCTCCTCCTCCTCCTCCTCCTCCTCCTCCTCCTCCAAACTTATCTATGCTTCATCGCACTTACACCCACCCTCTTTCTTTCTCTCCTTCTCTCTCGCACCCTCTCTATCGCGACGCTTAACGACGCTGCATCGACGGAATAAATCCGCTGGAAAGCACATTGACGGTGGGGGCGATAACGCGTCGAGTCGACTCGACGAAAATCAAGGCAAGTCTGATAGCCGTCGAAGGCAATTCAATGAAGGCCCTACTAACAGTAATTCACCCCCAGGTTAAGCAGGTGCAGAGAGCGAGTAGAACGCGGTCTCGACATGATCTTAGCAGCAGAAATGCTGATAAGAGGGAAAGAAGAGGAGGGTGGAGAAAAAATAAGGAGCAGGAGGCGAATAGGGGGGGTTGAAAAGGAAGTGGAGATGGAGGAGGAGGAAGATGAGAAGGAGTGGGATCGGAGGAGAAGGAGAAGGAGGAGGAGTGAGATCAAAAAGGAAGAAAGAGGAAGTGAGAAAGGGTGAAGAATGTTGGTAAAAAAGAAGAGGAGGACAAGGAGACGGAGAAAAATGGTTAGTAGGATGATGATGTTGATAATGAGAAGTAGATGGATGAAGAGAGAAGAGGTAAGATGAAGTATGCGTATTTATGAGAAGGTGGATGAAAAGCAGGAGATGGAGAAGGAGTAGCATAATAGCGATACGAAAGAAGAGTAGAAGAAGAATGGTAAATAGAAGGATGATGATGATGATGAAGATGAAGATAAGAAAGAGGAGGAGAAACAGGAGAATGGTATAACAAGGATTAGGAGAATGAGAATGATGAACAGGAAGAGCAGAAAAGGAAGAAAGCATTCGGAGGTTAATGGTGATGATGAGAATGATGGAAATAAATAGGAGAAAGTAAATAATATTGAGAAGAGAAGATGAGGAAGAGGAAAAAGAGAAAGAGGATTTAGAAGATGAAGAAGAGGAAAAATAAGAGGAGGAAGTAGAAGAAGAAGAAAATTTAACAAGATGATGCAGTAGATAATTTTATAATGCTAGTTGAGAGAGGCTGATTTGTGAAGAGATGCTTTGGAGTAGATACTACTGTATAACAGGTTCGTTATTCACAAACCAGTAACCATAAATTGGCTGTACAACTGTTTTTTGAAGTCTACCAAAAATGAAAGTGGAATTGCGGATTTAAAAAGCTAGAACATTTCAAGACTTAATCAAGAAGTCATAAATTAAAATTTCTTATGGCGATCAGATAGAAGGATTACAAGTAACTCCCACTTAATTAAGAACTATAAAATTGTCATTACGATCAAAATTATTATTAGAATCTTCGGTTATGAACCGAAGATTCTAATAATATGTTGAATACTGGCTTTTCCACACAATCATCTTTCATTGGAAAGTATTTTTCGCCTTAGAAAACGTTTTCTCTTAAGGAAACAATATTATAAGCGATGAACTGAGACTGAAAGTTTACAAAACATAGAAATACATCAGAAAATAGAATTATAATGTCAAAGAAACATCAAGAACATCTACACTAAGTGGAAAGTGGATAAGGATTAGGAATAATAATTACTTGATTACAATGATTTTCATTTGAGTTTAAATAAGAAGTCAACATTGAATCACAGAAAACCCCAGCACCTCCACAGTAATTGTGAAATTATTGTTGCCTATTATTCTACTTGCTCCATGCACTTATGTGCTCCTTACTTGCTCCAGGAATTGGTGTAATGAGACCAACATGGACAAGAAGCATAGTGCTCTCATGGTACCAACCTACTGCTTGATACAATATAATTTTCAACACCCTGTAATAACATAATTGAGCGAATTATCAACGCAATCATTCTGAGATAACATCTCGCTCTGACCAAATAGTTACTGAATGAGAATTAAGATGGAGAAAGTAGATTTCACCGGTCGTATTCATTTCCTCCGTAACTAGACGAGAGGAGACCGAAAAGGTCAAATTTCTCACACACAGTCACACAGACGAATACATTCGAAACCGGTCCATATCGCCACCACTAATCAACCAACACAGTCATCATACCACGTAATCTGCCTCACTGGCAAGCATTAAAAACCATAAAGTAGGTCGTCAATTTCAATTGCATATTACAACACCTTGCATCATCAGGATCACATATCACTATTATTTTCAGTTTTCTGGTATTCTTACAGAGTTTAATGTGGATTATATTGTATATTATATGAACTATGAATTGTATTTAAAATAGATTGTATTTATTATGGTAAGCACCCCTTAGCTAGCTGCAAACTTGTTCAATAGAGTTTATTCCACTTGAAAAATTTTATTCAAAGTTTCACGTGCGTTGTGGCAGTTATAGATTAGAAAGAAATTACCAAAGTGATAATTGAAAATCATTGGAAAACTCAACAGTACTGTGAATCAACTTTGTTCTGTGGTATATACAAATGAAAATATTTGAAAATATACAAATATACAAAATATATACAAATGAATATAATGAAAATATTTTCATTATGATTGCTTCAGTTGGTATTAATACAGGAAATTGTACTCAGTATTCAGTAATTGTAACAGTAATCAAGTAACCTTTTCTAGGTTCATTTATTGCTTTATTTGAAATAGCCCAGAAACACACTTCCTTCAAGAAGTTTTCGAGGCAAATATAGCTTGCAAATAGCACGTAATAACAGTTAGTATTCAGAATTACTGGAGAAATATCTGATAATGATTATAACTGGGTTCCATAAAAGGTATAAGAGGTATCAGTGAAACAAGAAAATTCAAATCAGGAAATAAAATCAGGTTGGATATTAGTACTATAATCACTATTCATAGAAAATGACAAACTGGGGAATTTTCAGGCCTCCAATTAGTACGTACAAGGTTTTCAAGAAGAAGTAAATCCAGCATACTGATCGCCCTTGTAACGATGGCGTGTAGATTTTATGGGCACTTTTATGTTGGCGAAATTGCTTTACGGAGCATTATTCAGTAGTTGTAAAAACGGTCATTGCCGTACAGGCCACACAGTGCACGGGGCATAACATGTGACTCAAAATAGAAATTTCTGCAACGTGCAATCTGTATTTTCAACTAGGAATCCACAGAGTTCCTGGTTATGAATTGTTCAAGTATTTATAAAATAGCTTTAAAACAGAAGTATTACTAGTACTATTACGTACAGAATAGTATTACTTGACCCAGTAGTTCAAGTGCTATTCCAATATTATACTACACCTTAGTTGTCAGGATGAGTTGAGGAAATGGTTGAACAATTTGAGTATCAATACAAGGATTTTACTGCAAAATCTTTCATGCTAATTGGCATTTAACAATAAATTGAATAGGATATTTCTTAGGAGGAGTAGAAAATTACTACTGAAACGATTGAGATATTTCTTGTAGAATAAAATGAAAAAATTGTTCAAAAATAACTGCAAACATTTTGCTGCATAATTTTACCATAAAAATAATAATAATTCCGTGTAACCTGGCTGGTTCAGGTCTGGTGTCAGAGTTTTCAGGTCACTCCTGACACTCCTGATCAGTTCAGGGAGTAACCATCATAATTGTTATATTTGAATAAAGGAAGGAGCTCAGGTCTGGTGTCAGAGTTTTCAGGTCACTCCTGATCAGTTCAGGGAGTAACCATCATAATTGTTATATTTGAATAAAGGAAGGAGATAAAGGAAGGAAATAAGGAAGGTTACTATTATAACATTATGAAAAATCTTGACTATTAATATCTTCTCGTTTGTAAAGCAAGGAAGTAAAAAGGATTTTCACCGTTTCAGCCATCATGACTAGTATCATAATTTTTGTTAGTATACAATATCCAATAGAACTGGTTCAACATGGCATCAAATCCTACAGAACTTCATTTGAGCTCGGTGGCAGCAGCATCACCATTGTTTTGAGAATTGAGGGCATCACCCAATCAGCCGGCAGAATCAAAACTGAAAATGAAGTCGCCGACTAGCTAGCTCGGCAGAAATCACTGCCTTCTTAATTTCGAAGTAATGAGAAAAAGGTAGGCTATAGCAATATCAAGAGTTGGAAGGGGGGAGGAGGGAATTATTCTTCATTTCAGAAAATGAGACATCCTGGGGAGGAAATAGATTGAAAAAGGAAATGGGAGGGCATGAAAACGATAATGAATAAGGAAAGGGATGCAGCGAAAAGGCTGTTGGAAGGGGGTGGTGATGGTGGGGAGGGGTGGGGAGAGGTTTGAAGGAGGCTAGAGTCTCAAGCCAACAGACTGTGAACGCAAATTTGACTATCGGTTTAGTAGCTGTCGTCGTTTGGTGCAATGGCGCGGCGAGGTAACGTAGAAGACACCTTTTAACATTCGCCATTACCATGGTTTAGTAAGGCAGGTTTGGTGGAGAAGCGCGAATGCCTGGCTGCCTTTTCACCACCAGGAGACAGGCAGCCAGCCGACCAAATTAAAACGTCATCACCCCGCGTCACACCAACCCACCAACCACTTATCACTGCTGCCAAACTCGTGCCATAATAGTTCGTGGGAGTTCTCAATTACCGATAGATACCTAGCTGGCTTCGGCGTCAGCAAGTTGCAAACACGTTGCCATCTCTCCATTCAATAATCGCATTCAATTATGGCAACTAGGAGATGAAATTGTCACTGGACGAGCTACCAACTCCATTCAACTAGCTTCCAAGAGATGAACATTTCAGCTATTGACGTCAATCGCTGATATGGATCCTAATTGGAGGATTCAAATTCTCTTTCAAAATCTTTGACAGAATCAAATTTCAGAATACTGGGGAATCTTTTTTTTAAGCTCTCAGCTTGTGCGTAAGATGGGACGGATGATGATGAGAGATGAGTTGACCTACAGCTTTAGGTGGGTTCCGAACCACCGGAAAGTGATTTTCATTCTCATGAGTGAATTACATTCAGCGGAAAAAGGCCTGAAGTGGTCACCCTTACTATGGGAATAACAGGTGCAAGTATCTTATCTAATCTTGCGATTAGACACCGGCACGGTCACGAAGCCAATCTTTTCATTTAAAATCCTTCTCGGTTTTCTTTTAGTTTTCAAGAAGGATTCGGCATCATCACGATAGAAAGCAACTAATAGACTTGAGTCACAATTCAGTTCAACTCAGATCAACTTGATCAACTCAGTTCAAGACTTGGAAAAAATGTGAATAATTGTTACTAATTTATGAGAGAAGAGTTTTAAAAATGTTCAAATGAATTTCAACCCCCATTCAAACCATGATTGGAAGTGAAGCTTAAAAACAATTTTCAAATAAATTTCAATCCCCATTCAAACCATGATTGGAAGTGTAGCTTGAAAACAATTTTCAAATAAATTTCAAATCCCATTCAAACCATGACTCATAGTTGTGCTTGGATTTTAGAAATTAGATACTCCAATAACAACTCAAATAATTTGAGTAACCCCCTTATAATTATAACGATAAAAATATAATACTGTGAATCAAATCAATCATTATGGGTTTATGTCATAATGTGTGAGTCCACTATATACCTCAGATTACTTAAAATTTGTTGATTTGTTGATTCCAATACGTAATAATGCCTTACCTGTCGGGCTGTAAATCAAGAAGGAAAATCATCAAAGATATTACCTTATTCAATATGTGGTCATATTGATGAGTTGATATTAATTAGTCCTACAAACTTTCATGCTAACAGGAGATATCAAACATCGATCTTAACCGTGTTTCAAACTCAATCAGTATTGAATCTGGGAACCTTTCACAGAAACTTTGTTATAGTGTTCAAACACTATGAAGGTGTATTTGTCTTGTAAGGGCCTAGTACCTAGTCTAGTCACAGAGCAAGAAGTTACATCCAACTTCTCAGAGGTCAGTGCCTTCATGGTTGGTTAATTAATCAATATTTACCAACTATACTTCGTACCTCATTAATATGTTCATTGGTGTGAATAAAGGGAACGGATGAAGCAGTTCACCTTGAGATAAGTCTCTACAGACGTGAGTGTTTTACATTATGATGAGTCTCTTACAATTATAAATTTGAATTTATACATACAATTATGAATTTGATTCATAAGGTACAGTATATTACAAGTTGATCAATTTTGCAGGAAAAATAAGATGGGTGATAATTGAACAATTCTAATAATAGAGTTTAGATTGACGATTTCAGAGGAGGAGCCTGATAGGCCTCAGATAGGTAGAGGAAGTTTAAAAAGAAATATAAAAAGTTAGCAAAGCTCTGATGTGCCTTTCATGAATTCTATTCTCACCGGTAAATCATTGTTTCCATTGATGGCCATTCACAAAAATTATTCCGATCACGACAATCACATTAGAATTATATCTCATTGATAGTAGATAAGATGTAGCCTTGTAGTAATGAACTGTTACACCTTTTGAGAATTAGAGGCTGTAACAGTTCATTACTACAATTTTATTAGCTTTACAATATTAGTAGCACACGCAGTAACATGGAATACAGAACTGAATAATTATTATTCAATTAACTAATAGATCAATTCGATTAACTTTCAATTGGAAAAAAAAGTATAGCCAATATTTACATAAGCTCCAGTCAATTTAAACATAGTTTATCTAATCAAATCATGCCAAGAATATAATTTTACAGTGAAGACATCGGTTCCAACATTTTCCATGGATGAAAAAATGGTGGAAAATAATTGGAAATGAATAATTTGCGAGTACAAAATAGATTCAGTGTATTTGAAGTAGTTCAAGCTTATCAACATGTCATACCCCAATGTTACAGAGTTGGTCAAGCAGTATACTTATCTGTTTCGTATCTGTATACTTAAAATACACTATACCGTGGCGAAGCGTGGTATATTTCCTATAGGACATATACTAGGGAACTAGGCGATGACCGGTTAAGTATACCACGCTTCGCCACGGACACTATATAAATCAAATACACAATAGGAATGTAATCAAGCGGATAGTAAATTTTTTCCTGTGCTAAATGTCTGTGACAGATAGGTTGTGAATCAGGTGCCCCATTACACAGATCATTGATTCAATTCAATTTTTTATTTTCAATTTATTGGCCAACAGCAATTAAACAATCACACCTGATGGCCTTCACTTGATTCAAGGGAGACTTTTCTTAATTACTCGTTACTTGTTTGTGAAAGGATGTTGAAAAACGGAGATAATCGATTTTCCAATCGCTCAACCGGTATGGTAGGGATAATTCAAAGTAGTAATATAACGTCCAATCAATGCAGCAGTTGTCCTTCGGCTCTATGAATGCAGCAGATTCAGATTTCTATTTTAATGACACAATATCAAATTGAAACAGTTCCAGCGGGTTTTTCATGCAGCTCATTAATGCAGTGCAGTTCATTCGCCATGCTAGTATGGGGCAAGAGAGAATGTTTAAAAATTTAGTTTCACAGGAAATGTGACAAGTATGCAGATTTTTTGCAGATGACTCCAGGGAATATTTGTGGAAAATGCAAAACTTTATTCAAATTTCGAATGAAAATTGAACTATTCATTGGAGAATGGAATCTCTGCGTATGAATGTGATATATGAGTTGGAATATATTTTCATTAATAAGGGCCGCTTTCCCCAACGCTGCTTAAGCAATACATCTGGCTTAAGCCTCATTCGGAGAATAGGAAAAGTATAGAAAAAAATTGAGCGTCAGCTGTTATTACTTAAGCAGCGTTGGGGAAAGCGGCCCTAAGTGAACTGACATAAACTGGACATGAATGAGAGCGAGATTTCAGTATTCTTTCGTCATAAGCTGACAGCAATTTCAAAGATCCAATTTTTAGTTGTCATATCGTCTCTAGAGAATGTTTTCAGAGTCGCGCTTGCATACTAACCAATTCATGCCACTGACCATCCGGAACTATAATATTCTCTTACTGTGCATTCACCATACCAGAGCGAGTATGAGCTGATAGTAATAATAATTCTAATACCGTTATAGGCTAATACCTATCTATATAAGATACGAGTAATTTCAAGCTTAATACCTTTGACAAGGAATAAACAAGATTTACCAAATGCTTATATTATCTGTACCAATATTAACTGGCAGCTTCCTCGGTGCCTGTCTCTCTTCTCTGTATTTTCTCTTGATATACTTGGGAAATAAATAGGAGCAAAACGAAGACGGCAGCCAGCTAAGCCGGGGCTTAGCGGATACGTGACAAACCTGTAGATCTGGCGGCATAGGACGACGTAAAGTCTTAAGACAGAACTTGACTTTTGGCAGGAAAGGAAAGGGCAAAAAGAGTTGAAGTGTAGGACAGAGTAAAGCAAGGAAGAACAAGAATGTCATGCACTGCACATAGGCGGCCGGTGCCGGCTTTCGGTGTATGGGATCGATAAGGACCCTGTGGGCACTGGGCCACTGGGTGCCCCCCCACCACCTACCCACCACACAAATGCCCCACTAACCAACTACTGTATCATCGCCCCAACCAACAATCTCATCGCACAATCACCCATTGATAACACGATAATATAAACTCAATCGCTTTTCATCACATTCTACTTTTCAAATATAATACGCTCTCTTTACTTTTCTTATTTTGTTCGTTGCTAGATTGAGTTCTTTTATAGATTGACTTCGTATGAATACACCTTATTCCATTTTATACAATAGATGGTACTTCCAGCTCACTATGCTCATGGTACAGATAAAAAAATACCAGCGATCACAAAAGACCAATAAAATCACATAGGTGTTATCTGATGGCCGGTCCTTACTTGAAAATAATAAGTTTTCTTCTTTTTTCAAGAAGTCTAGGAAAACAACAAATTCAACTCTCTCACAAGGACTATCTTTTTAAAAGTCAAGTGATTAAACCTATCTAGTGACGTCACCATGCACCGGTGACGCACGTTATTTTCACTTTGAAACTGGCGTCTTTGATGATAAAAACTCACAAGAACTTTTGATTGAAATTGTTCAAGAAAGTCAAGAATCCAAACAATGCTGCAACAGTAAGTTAGAATAATTGTGAAAATATACTATGAACTTGATAGAAGTGTAATGCTATAATACTTGTTACAGCATGAAATTGGTATGAATACCTCAGTGGAAAAAGAGTAACTCAATAATTCAAAATTTGAATTTTGACATTGATTGCATTATAACATTGAAATATTACAATATTTTCCATCAATATATGGATTGGATTGGAAGGAAAGGGTTCAAATATCTTAATGTTGAATGATTGTCATCAATATATCATTGACCTATATTATTGATCCCATTCTTCTATACCTTTTCTTCAACTTCAAAATCAGAAACCGCCTCAGACTTCTACCAGCGTCCGATTTCCGATAATTAACATGAGAACATGCAGCTGCTCTCGTTTCCCCCCTATTGCCGCTCCACCTATCCTTCTTCTATTTCTACTTGCTCCGGCCATTTCACCTCTTCTTCAAAGCAGTAAAAACAAAGCGCGTTTCCAGCTTCATTCATTCTGTTTGTTTTCGAAATGGTGACTTTGATAGCGCGCTTTTATTTTTAGTCTAGTGCCGCAAATGCTGTGAGCTCTTCAACGTCGTCTATTTCAATTTGGACGGCTCATCCATTCAAACATTTATTACTGATTTCTCGCAGAATACGCGTTGCGTTCCACGCGACGCTCTCAACTATTCCGCTTAGCGTTATGCAAATCGCATCTTGATGAGTCGAGCGCTGCTGCGATGATTTATTTATTCTTTGTAGCTTGGCAATGAATAATTCAGTGAGCTCGGTAGCAGTCATTCATTGCCAGTGCAGTCCATAGCGGCGCAATGTACAGCTGCTTTTTAATTGCTGCTGAATAGCTACTACAATGTAAACCTTGTTACTGTTCACCTTCCTCGATAATTAAGCTACGTCGCTCTCGAATATTACGCGTACAACTCTTTGTTTTCAAGTGCTTATCTACAAGTGCAGCTGATTCAAGGTGCATTTTACGCTAGTTGCTTGTCCTTGGTGTCATCCTTGCTAATTCATCAGTTACCTTCATTAAGTGATCTGTTACTAACCGAGTACGAAATTCACTCTAGTAACTGGAATCAATCAGCCCCTGCGCCCACTTTGCAACTGCTATCTGATTTCAGTCAGCAACCCAATGTTGCCAGATGACATTTGGCTGTTTTTCGGGTAATCTAACCTATCAGCCAAAGTCATCTGGCAACGCTGGGTTGCTGACTGAAATCAGATAGCAGTTGCTTAGTGGGCGCAGGGGCTTAGTCTCATCTAGGTTGTGGTTCAAAGATTCTACTATCAAATAATCGGATTACACAGATGATTTAAACAAAACTCGAAAATAAAGTATGTCATTACAGATTCTAATAAGAATATTTGAATATTCCTTGTATTTGAACAATTTTTGCCCACTCAAGCTTCCCATCTAATTAATACATGATCAAAGGCCAAGCATTACCCAAGCACAAGCCTAGAGTTCATGTGGGCAACACCCTCACAAAAAACCATAGATATAGTAAAAAACTGTAGTATGAGCAGAAGGAGGGAATGAGTAAGGAATGAAGTAAGTGTGGGACAGAGTAGAGAAAAAATAGAAAAGGCAATATGCGAAGATGTTTTGTGGATGAAGAATGCATAATCTGCAATCTTCACTGAAGGACGATAATTATTTGATTAGTACAGTATATTCAAACTATGTGAATAGAAATCAGATTGATGTTCAAGCACATGAATGGTACTATGATCATTACAAGATGAATCCTCCATGAGCGCTCTACGTTAGCATTGTATTTTACAGGGGCGTCTAAGATTATTTACTTGTTGAAAGTTGATAAGTAGCGCGTTATGTAACATTAAAACGGAGCCATCAATTCTGTTACGATTAGACTTGATGAGCTACGTTCAAACAATCGAGAATCCCTTTCACTCTCAAGTCATAAATTCGTAAAAAGCAACGGAGCGAAAATTTTTACTGAAAGAAGAAAGACCAGTAGCATAATTTCTACTACGGGTCCATGAATTTGTTCCTGTTGAGAAATAAACTATGAAAAGGTTAAGCAAGTCAAGTACAGGTTTGAAGGAGAATGGGAATCGATCCATATAAATACTCTTCCTTCACTCTTGAGACCGATCGTAAAATTCAATACATTTAATCAGTACTCAATGCGATAAATCAAGAAGAATCCAACGAATAGGATTATAGTTATAGGCACAAAATACTTCACAAAAAAACTCGAATTAGAAAGTAGTCTATTGTTCATTGTGCATTGAAAATTCAAATACCATACATGAGGTTGGAATGAAATACGAGTATTGTATGTATGTATGATGAACATCATAGAAAAATAGTTGGAAAAATTATGATGTAGAACAGAGCTCAAAAGACTTGGAGTAATATTGAGTACTTCAACTTTAAATCAATTCAAATATAATAAGAAGTGCTATAGAAGGATACATGTAATGGCCATGAGTAGAACATAAATGGCAATCAATAAAAGGTATTCAACTCCTGCTCTATTTACCCGGTCTTTGAACACAGTTTTGTATTAAAAGCAGCTAGTTCGTTCAATTTCTCTTTCTACATGACTTAATTACTTTCGAAGCCCCTATTCTCTTCAAGGTAATGGCTACAAGAAAACAAGAAGCTTTGCCTTACTTCTCGCAAAATAACAATCAATTAGCCCCATAATCTACATCCGTCGTAGCACTAAACTCCAAAACAGCTAGCAGCCAGAAAAGCCCATTAAACAACATGCAAAGAGGGAGGTAGAGTGATAATTTCACCCCCAGAGTATGTCTTTTACAAGATAGAATTTCACAATATAGTATAAGCACCTCTATAGCAACGGCAAGTCTAATATATTAACATATTAATGTCATCATATGGAGTATACTGTTACAGATAAAGTCCAAAATTAGTGTTTGTCTTGAAAAAATCCACAATAGAATCTGTGGTAAAGTTTTGAAAAATATTTTCTGGAACAATCTAAATACAGCAAAAATATCTGCCATGAAAGTAAAAATAATTTTTTTTCTTTTGATCTTTTTGATCTCTCCACGAAAGATATTCTTTGATTATTTTCATCTTTCACAATGATCAAAGTACAATTTTGCTCCAACTATATTATGTTTGTATTTTGAGCACAGTACAAAGGATAAAAAAATGTTAAATGGTTTCTTTCAGAAAAGGAGTTTAAAGTTAAGATCTTCCAGTTAAATCAGACTGAAAAATTAACATTATCTATGATATCAACATTGGATCTGTGTAAGTCAATTGAATTCTCAAATATATATTATTTTTTCCTGAAATAGAGTTTGAGATGACGGTAGTACATAAACCATACTCTCAAATAATAAGGAAAACCATGATAACTGGAATTCGATGATTTGGGTACAAGATTCGATGAATAAACTTATTGACTGGATTTGAGTAGAAATGAATCTCATGTAACATGTTCAAGTTATCAGCTAGCTTTCATAGAAGCAGACTATTGTGTTGACTGTCAAACTGATAGCAGGATATCACCCAAGAGAATATTATCTGGAATATCACTGGAGAACATTGCAGAAAGTAGAAGATTGCAACTCCAACAAAATGCCCTGGAGCATACATCGAATATACCGGGAAATTCGTACTGTCCGAGCTGAATTCTGAAATAATGTTACACTGTACTTCAAGTTTCAACAGAATTATACAAATATGTTTCAAAAGTAAGTTACAAAATTTCTGCTTTTCAGAGAAAAGTTGGGTTGGATATCTACTATTTTTAATATGTCAGAAAATTCAAACATTACAACTGCAGTGATATGGGTGAGAGTTCACTTCCATCGGCAATATTTTTGAAAACTTATTAAAAGTAGGCCTCACTTATTCATCTCTTCTATAACCTGGAACATAAGTCTGCGGTTCGTAATATTTCTCAACAGTTCTTCAGGGTAGAAACCATTGAGAATAATATCTCCAGTTAAAATTCATGAATGCGCCCCTTTTAGGCAATGACGGATTCAAAATCCCAATAAGAAGATTCTATACAAAACTTTAATATAAATTAACGGAACAGTTTTTCTGGTCTGAGAAGGGAAGCTTAGAAATTACAAATATCACTTGTAATTCTCATTGTTATGAATTTAAACCTATAATTTTACCTATAAACCTTTAAAATTATTTTAACCTAAGGCAAACCTAACATAGAAGAGAGACCAGAAGGTAAACATGAACGAGAAGTCTCCACAAAGAGAGGCTTATTTCTGTTGACTGAATAAGTGAGTTAACAGAATAAAATATTAGAGTACTGTTTATTTATGTTCGCTTCAAACAAAGTGACACATAGATGTGGCACAGCCATTTACAAAGCAAAAGCACTCCACTTGCTCCCTGGACATTTAGAAAAGATGCTATTCAAACTTGTAAAAGGTTGTTTGAATAATAAATAATAATATTGTAAAGAGCTTGATAGAGCGCTTGCAGGTGTATTCACAATTGAATCCAGGACAAGGTCAGCGCTTTTTGAAGTTCAGAAACACTGCGATCTGCGATTGAGACTCCGTGATGAATGATGGTAAACTGAATATCAAACCAAATTTATAGCGTAATTGTTCATTGGAAGGATTCTTCCTCTGATAGCAACTCTGTGTCATAGGGATTGTTTAAAACATGACGTTGATGGTATAATGTCAAAGCTAAAGTTTTCTATCTTCCCACAATGTTTTTTTACTCTCATACAGTTCGTCATACTTTTGATATTTTTATTTGTTCAATTATTGGAAAGGGAATTAATTACGAGATTCCTTGAGTGTACCTGGTTTCTCAACAAATATTATTATATGTATTGATTATTATTTATATATGTATTATATGGATTTAATATTATATCCTGTGTGTTTCAAAGCGTTGTATATTGT
Source organism: Laodelphax striatellus (assembly GCA_017141395.1). NCBI lineage: Eukaryota > Metazoa > Arthropoda > Insecta > Hemiptera > Delphacidae > Laodelphax > Laodelphax striatellus. Next base: position 12,592,288 of record CM029531.1, on the reverse strand, counting down.
GTGAGAGTGAGAGATAACATTCATTTATTCATCAATTGGAAAATATTTATCGAGACAATAATTGAGATATCAATCAATGAAAAATAACATGATTTACGTTCTAATATAATGTACGTATTGAAATAAGATTTCTATTTGAATACAGAAAGTTACTGATAATACAACTCAAAGTAGACTATCAGTGAGCACTTCAAAAACGATACAGATGAAAATAGGGTAACTAACAATCCATAAACATTTGGTTTCTTAGAAAAATGAGATTACTCACCACTAACTGCTATCGTTCATCCAAAAATATGAAAATTATGGAAAATTACCTGAAACAGAAAGATTAACAAAATTAATCATTGAAACTATGTGAAATTAATCATTAATGAGAAGACTATAACAAAAACATGACAGGAATAATTTTTTCTCAGTTGATAAGGAAATACTGATTAGTCTATGGAATTATCAGAATGATAAAATCAGCTCAATAGAAACCTTCAAATAGTATTGTACGTTTTGTGTTTTCATGGCTCCTATTTCTGGGAATCGCTTAGAATATTCGGTAATTATCTCAAAGAATATGAGAACCAATCCCATTCCATCGACGTGAGAAATGCGGTGGTCTGTGCACTTGATCGCTTCATTTCACGTTCAATGCTTCAACTATTCCAATATCAATGAGAACTGCGTAAGAGTACTATCATAGATAACAGATTAGAATCTACTATCTCTTCTCTATGGTATTATACAATATGAGATTGAATATACCCACTTTGGACTGCAATCATTACTCACTCTATTATTTCACAGCTCACTATTCACTATATCACTATATCTTTACTCACTATTATCACTCACTCACAGCTATTTCACTATTTAAGAGATAGCAAAGCCAAAGCCTACTGGACGCGACTGGTATGTTGAGGATGTTATCAAGGCAAAATTCGAAGCATCAGAGCAAATTAAGCACTTGAGAATGTACTCATATACATACTCGTAAACATGAGCTGATAGAAACTCACTATACTCACTATAATAATTTCAATTGCTGTTGTTAACAAACAATGATAATTGGATTAAATATTTTGAGAATATTTCAAGTCATAACTCATTTTCTATTCTTTGGAGAAGATCACAAGTTCTAGTAATAATCTATTCTTTTACAATATGCTTCCGATGATTTTTTTAGTTTTCTTCCTTCATAGGATGTTACATGCACATTAATAATGGAGCGTCATCTAAAAAACAACAGCTATTTCTTTCACATTTAAATTTAATGGATTAACATGATTCTAAGATTGAAGTGAATAGTTATTGATCTTTTGGAGGTTGGCTAGCCACTTAAAATCTCTGGCTTTGTAACCATTTACAAATGATTTCTTAAATCTAAAATCTGATCTTTCTTTAAATCCACCAACAACTTGAATTACTTTTAATAATTCAAAAGTTCACAAACCTTGAAAGATAACTTAAGAACCTTTTTCGAATGTAAATTGTGAATTAGTGATCGGAAGATTATAGACGAAACCGGACTTTAGACATTTTTCGATTAAATATTGGGATAGAAGAAGTTTTGTGCTCACGCCTGTTTTTCTTTCCTTATTTCGCAATTTTGAATAAGTAAATTGATATGAATATGAATAAATCACACCATCCAAAAGTCATTCGAGTGCCTTAGACTTGAAAGCTGGAGAGATATTATGAAAACTTATAAAACGATAAGGCAGATAACTGAATAACTATTGAGAAATTGACTTTTCTAAGAATATTTCTCATTTTCTTTCAGTATACAGTGGTAGTACAGGGTCACCATGTCTTGGGAAATTCTATATTTATTATTTAGCATCATGAATTGTATTCAAATTTTCTCTCAACAACAGCCGACATGTATTCAGGTGGTATATTCCCTGTGAGCAACAGGTACAGTATATTGGAAATGATTCTTCAAAAGAGTTGAAAATGACAATTCTCAGGTATCTTACAGTGGAATATTCTTGTTTCATGGAACCAGGTCTAGAGATGTAGAGATGTAACCATGCTTGAAAACGATGCCTATATGTGTGTCTTTATGGCAAGTCAGTGTCTAAGGAATGTATTTTATCTGAAGTTGGATGTTAACCGACAATATTGATGCATTCGGTACCCTTAACGGCGCAAACTTTCCAGCTCTGAAGCACGTTGCAGAAGTTGGCGAGTAGTAATCCGCAAGTTTCACAGCATTTGCTCGCCATTCGCAGCGGAGGCATGAAAGTTGCCGCTGCCGACGACGACGTTAACTCAACTAACAATTTTCATTCCCTTGTATTTTTCTCCACTTATTCCCGCCCACGCAACAAGCTCTTCAAAAACTTTTTGACAGCCATTCACACAGCTGAAAACCAATAAATATGATGGAATAACTCCGATACGTCAGTTTATGAACAATTAACTAATCTAATTTCAACAGTAATAAATTTAGTCTGGTGAGCTTTTGAGTATTTTCGAATAGTTTCGGCAATGGACACTTCCACTTATCAATGGTAATTGGAAATCCTACTTCGATATTCATTTTATTTAGCGAATGGCCTCAGGTGTAGGAGGTTTTTGCCAATATATTACAAGAATATATGAATCAATCAAGATCAATAAAGAATTACCAATCCATTCATTATATTATATAATTCATGTTATATTCATTATATGAA